>JAWWLT010000092.1:52593533-52642989 GCA_035040995.1 Premnoplex brunnescens
GGCTCCTTCCAAATCGGCACATTCAATGATTCTGTGATATTGCAGTCAACCTCACAGGTTAAGTATGTACATCAAATACTTAACTACATCAAAATAATATTGTTTCAATCCACATTAGTGCTTATGATACAGCACACAGATTTTACACAGAAATTTTAAGTTTTACTATTACTGTAAATACCCCCACCTCCATGTACTCTACTGAAGTTAATTTCAAGACCCGAAAGAGGTATTTTCCAGCTTTTGGATGAAAGGAGTACTATTAGCTTAGAATACTTCAGCTTTCAGCTGGTTTTGCTGGTTTTGGCTGGGGTAGAGTTAACTTTCTTCACAGTGCCTAGTATGGGGCTGTGTTTTGGATTTGTGCTGAACACAGTGTTGATAATATAGATATGTTTTTGTTATTGCTGAGCAGGGCTTACACAGAGCCAAGGCCTTTTCTGCTTTTCATACTGCCACTCTGGCAAGAAAGTTGGGGGTGCATGGGAGGCTGGGAATGGACACAGCTGGGAGAGGCGACCCAAACTAATCAAAGGGATATTCCAGACCATATGACGTCATGATCAGTACATAAAGCTGGAAAGAAAAAAGAGGCAGGGGGGATGTTTGGAGTGATGATGTTTGTCTTCTCAAGTAACCATTACACATGATGGGGCCCTGCTCTCCTGGAGATGGCTGAACAGCTGCCTGCCCATGGGAAGCAGTGAATTAATTCCTTGTTTTGCTTTGGCTTTTCCTATTAAACGGACTATATCTTAACCCATGACTTTTCCAGCTTTAACCCTTTCCATCCTCTCCCTAATCCTGCTTTGGCAGAAGTGAGTAGCTGCATGGGGTCTAGTTGATGTTGGGGGTTAAACCATGACAACAACGGAGGTAACATTTTACTGTTGCTCTTACAGAGCAGAAATGTCTCCAATGCTAAGCAAATAAAATTGATGAAAATATGCTTTAAATATATTACACAAACTCAGCTTGTACCTTTCTGTTAACTTTGACTAGCCCTTTGAACTTGCACGGTACTCGAGGATGAAAAAAATGGGCTTAACCTCTTCAGAATAATTAGCAAGCTGTGTGTGCTCTACAGACCAAAGAACTAATTGTTTTATATATTTTCTCTTGGTGTAGGTCTACAGCATAAAATGATCAGAACTTTTGCAGATATTTCTAACATAATACCTTTTGAGATACTCGATTTGAATGTTATATGCTTAGTTTTCCCCCAAAATAATCACTGCAGAAACTATAAGAAACTACTAGTTTCACTTACTATGGGATCTCCAGAATAAAAAGAAAAAACATAGACATTAGGTTTTGAAAAGCCAACAAAGTAACGTGATCTTGGTGAATACTAATGTAGTATTGTATCCTTCCACTGCTCAAGATAGTACTAACCATTTTTTTCTCTTGAAAGGAGATTTAACTGTAAGTAACCTTCTAAGAGATGGAGAAATCAACCGAACTTTGAAAAACCTAATTCAAAGAGAAGTTGTGGGAAAATGTGATTAGTTCTCATAATACCAGAATTAGAAATATATAAAACTGTGATGATTTATCTTTTAAGCAATAAATATTTTTCTCTTAAAAATTCAACTACTCTATCTTGATACTGCATCTGTTCTGTAACAATTCATATATAGTATATTTAACTACATCCTTGACCCCTTCACAAAATGGTTAAGTAGTTTGATGCAAGAAGACAGGTGCTTTAAATAGACAACTGCTCCTGGTAGAGCAGATTGGCCTGGAAGAATGCAAATTCCAGATGTTGTTCCAGACAGTGCACCAGTATAGAAAAACTTTACACAGCATTTACTACAAGGACATGGGAACCACCATACTGGAATGATACACCCTATCCAGCATCTGTCTCTGGCAATAGCTTGTGTAACATCTGAAGTCAGTCACCTAATCACCTCCCCAGGTTAACAAAAGCAGTCAGGCAGTATTGTATCAGCACAGAGCTCGAAGAGGGGAAGGAGAAGAACATTTCTAGCACAAAAAAACCTCAGATGTTCACAACATTCTGCTTCTCTGAACACCCTCCTTTCTATTTTGTCCCACTCTCTCCCCATTCCAGATATGTTGGAATCCTTACTGCTTAAACATATCATTCAATGAGATGAAGCTGGAGTGCTTGAAAAGGTGTGCAAATAAGCAGGAAGCTTAAGCTAGGTTAATAATGATTTAGACGATTGTTTCTTCATTCTTCACTAAATTTGCTGGCAGTAAAAAAAATGTGGTATTTCCAGACAGTAAATCTAACACTAGATATCCCCTGAGTAAAGCATGGATCATCTCTGAATTTAAGTCAAACAGTAGTCAAGGCTCAGATGCCTAGTCCAAATAAACTCAGACATGGAGGAATTAACAAAAATAAACAAACAAAAAAACCCACTCCAAATGCTCTGAGTTTCTCAGGCATGCTGAACAGCCCGAAGCAATAAATACAAAACTTCAGGAGAACAATTCATTAATACGAATTACTGACTGAAGCAGTAAGGTAGGGGTTAGCATTTACATAACAAACAAGGTCTGACCACATTCTAGCAGTACAAGGGTGAAGGAAAGAACTCTGGAGGGGAAAAAAACCAAGATTTACAGCAGAAGGCTTTTTTTTTCTTTCTTCCTTTAAAGGTTAGTGGCAGTACTAAAACCCAAACAAATGCCTATTTCTTTGCCAAATAGAAAAGAAACCCCTATTTCCAATGTGTTTCTAATATAGACCTCTGGCATTCATTTACCCTTTGTAAAAATCAAGTAAGTATTTTGTCAACTTTTTAAAAATGTAGCTGAGTAAATCAATGGCCTTAGCAGGAGAGACCTAATACAGTGCCAGTTTTTCCAGACTAGTGGAGGAACGTTGGCTCAAGTCTGGATGGGAGGAGGGGAGCAAACATGGCTTTAATCCATCTTTGTGCTTCACTGGCATAAATTACAGCAGCATTTTTTCTGTCGTTCCCCAAGCTAGCATCGGCATGTGCAAAAGACTGCAGCTTAGTTTTCAGGGGTTTACTCAGTTTGTCACAGTTAAGTTTCTGCAACTGAAACTGCAGAGACTGGTGCTAATCTTAAGGAAGCTGTATTTTATAATCCTAAAACTTAGGTATTATGGCAAAGAAAAAACCTGCATTTTAGAAAATGTATATAAAGCTAGGTTTATAAGAGAAATATAACCAATACTTTTAGGTGTTTATCCTGAAGAATTTTACCATGCAAAGTTCAATAGTATATGCTGCATTAAACTGGAAATCCCGGTAATAAATTGCGGAAGACATTATCAGATTTATATGGAGTAGAGACTAACAGTGTGCAGTGTGATTCAGTTCTTAACAGAAATAAAATATTGCAATATAAAAACAGTCTGGCTAACTCAACATTAACCTGATTCTGAAATTGCTATTTCAATTAAAAGAACCCGAAGCCCAAACCAATTCTAGTCTATACTCAAAAATTGGTGCCTTGATCTATTTTTTAGACCCAAATCTTTCTCTGCTACAAAGCCTTTTACTGTGAGAACACACAATGAGTGAAATATTGTGTGTTTTCACTCCTAACTGTGCCAGATTTCTCACTGAAACCAATCCTAAATATTCTGAGAGAAGTTTTCCTTGTGTTATTAACAAAAACATTTTATAAAGAAGATAAAGAGCATAAGTATTGATGCTGGATAGAGAGTACCTTCATTGAACATACAAATTTATATCTTGTTTGTTCACTTGAAAAATATAACTCTCTCTACAAACTGGCTAAAAAATTATACACTCAAATTGCAATTAATGTACTGGCAGAAAGGGCTTAGCATTAGCAACCAATGTTGCCACAATATTTAAGTGGCCTCAGTGGCAGTTTTCCAAAATTCTGAATTTGGAACAGATTAGAGTATCTGACATATAAATCAGGCTGCACTTTATATGGTTATCACTGAACGTCAGTGAGGCTTTTGCCCCCAGAAACAATAAATGAATAAAACCAGATCCATTCCCTTTAATTTCTGCTATAATCAAGTGATCTGATACACGTAAAGCATCACTGTGCAAATCAAAATATTTTGTGACCAAGAAGAAGATATCTTTAAAAGCTTTCTAGGAGACACAAGATTTTGAACAGCGTATTTAAGTAAATAGTGCTACTAAATTCACTTGGGTGCATTTGTATCCTCACTATCTTAAATTAGGTTTGTCACAAACAACTTAGAGAACAGTAGTCTCAACAACGTTAGTAATTACACTACATGCAGAAGAAAAAATCCATTAAGCAAGATTTGAAATGCCTTTTTGTTTGAGATGGAAGACCTCCACTGTCACACAATTTTCACAACAATCTTTGACTGTAAGTGGAAAGGTATTTTCAGGCATTGACTTACTCACTTTGATTTTAGAAAATGTCTGTTTTTCCCATATCTCAAATTAACCAACATTTAGTATAGTTCAGACTCAACAAAGGTAACAAGCCATAAGAATTTTAAACTGAAAAACCATGTGAAAAACCATCACCTCATTCCAAATTCCCATTTTACTCATTCCTTCTCATCCCACAGTGTATCTGAAAGCTGATTGGATTTATGTTATTTCAAATAAAAAGGAAGAGTAAGTTTCAGAGTCTAGACATACTTCCAAAATTACTTAAGTGACTTATTTACATTTGTAGCTTAGTTACAGCTGTGACAGCACTCCACTGGGAAGGAAGAAGTTGATCTCCTCTAAAGGTTAAGAAGCTTTGTATTTCACAACCTTCCATTTTCACCCAGGAAATACTGGAGTGGTTCAGTTATGAGGCACTGGCATCATGTGCTATTAATTATATGAAATATGTAACAGGCTGGCAGTCGCAGTCAAATTCTAAATGGCTGCAGAGTGCATTACTGAGAGCAGATAGAGGCCAGTGATGAGACCTGAACCCTGAAGAAGAAATCCTAAACTCCTAGCCAGGTGCAGAATGAAGGAAAAATTGGGCTACACTGTAACACAAACTCTAAAATCAACTGGAGGTCTACTTGCAGCCCTGACCTGTGAACTGACTGGATTAATAACAGACCAAATCTCTCTACTGAGGATGATACAAACTTTGGCTGATTCCCTAGTGGCAACAATAATCTAAATGTACTTCAGATAATCACATTCATCTGGTAAAGAACAGCTTTCATAAACTAATATTTCAGTTTCTACACTGAATACCTGAAGTTTAGCTGAATGAATTGGACATCATACATGAAGTCCAAACTGAAGAAGTAATAGTATCATATTTATCAGAACCCACATTAACACCTGAAACACTTTTCAAGTAGGAACAGAATATTGCCTTAATGTAATGCTCATATCATAGAATGGTGTGGGTTGGAAAGATCTTTAAAGGCCATCCAGTACAACTCCATGCCACAGGCAGTGACATCTTCAACTACATCAGGCTGCTCAGAATCCCATCCAGCTTGACCTCAAATATTTCCAGGGATGGGTCACTTGCCAACTCACTGGGCAACCTGTTCCAGTGACTCTATCCTCTGAGTAAAGAATTGGTTCCTAGTATGGAATCTAAACCTCTCCTCTTTTAATTTATAACCTCATCCTATAACTCATTCTCCCTAATTTTTTTAATTCCCCATTAATTACTAAAATAATTATCACAAGAAGGTCTCTCCAGAGACTTCTCTTCTCCAGCTGGAGCAACACCAAATCTCTCAGCCTTTCCTCACAGGAGAGGTATTTCAGACTCCTGATCATTTTTGTGTTCCTTCTCTGGACCAGTGTCGAAAAGAGTTACATCCTTCCTGTGCTGAGGACCCCAAAGCTGGATGCAGCCCTCCAGGTTGAGTCTCATGAGATCAGAGCAGAAGAGCAGAATCATCTCCCACAAGTTGGTAGCCATGTTTCTTTGGACACAGCTCAGGATGCCATTAGCTTTATGGGCACACTGTTGCCTCATGTCCAGCTTTTCACCCATATGAACCTCCAAGTCCTTCTCAACAGGGCTGCTCTCAGTGAGTTCTCCCAGTCTGGGAGAAGAGTTTCTACTCATGTTTGGGAACGCCCCAATCCAGCTGCAGCACCTTGCACTTGGACTTGTTGAACTTCATGAGATTCCCATGGGCCCATTTCTCAGGCTTACCCAGGTCCCTCTAGATGGCATCCTGTCCTGTTCTGTCATGCTGTCTGCAAACTTGCTGAAGGTGCACTTGATCCCACTGTCTGTGCCATTGATAAAGATATTAGAGAGTACCAGTCCCAAGAGGTGAATCAATGGGCACATCTCTTCAACCAATCCACAAAAAACTCCATCATGATTTGCTGGTCTATGTGTCTTCATGTCTTATAAGGAACTGTAAAAATGGTTTTATGTACAATGTATGGTATTTTAGTGATATGGAGTGCTGATCCTTTTGAGTTTTCAGTTACCTGATAATGACAATTAAACTTTAGATTTAAGAATGGTACTGGAGTTGATTCCTGAACTTTTTTGTGCATTTTATCTGTGAGACTGCACAAACAATTGGGACCCTTCATAGATACATGCTAAACTGACAACCAGGTGAGCTTTCAAAAAGGAAAGTGGTGCCTGCTTTACTACAGAAAATTCCATCAACTCAAAAGCTGCCATAGCACTAGATATCAATACATCTTCAGTACATGAATAAATCTTGCAGGTTTAGAAAGTCTCCGTTTGTTTTCAAAGATCAGAGAAAGAAGTGTGAGACAGTCCGGAATTTTGGTTAAGGACATGACAGGTGAATTTTCATAGCAGAGAATCTGTTCCTTCCACAAAGACCAGCACTACATCTAGAAGAATGTAGATGTATATTTCTTACATGTCATAAGGATGTAACATTGGTAAAAATTCTGCTGGTGACGCCTATTTTTAGGAGTAGATAGCCATATTTTAACATCAAAGTGAAAAGTTTAATGTGGTAAGGGCTGGTTAGTTCACTTCCAATTTAAGACTTTACTGGAGGAGAATACAGTTATAGAATGCATATATAATATGAAGGTTTGTATGTTTATTGGATATTTAGAATTCATTGATTTTGACAAACAAAAGTAGAAGGATGAAAAATAGGATACAATTCAGAAAGTCCAGTGGCTGAATTCCAGTAAGAGCAGTCAACAGCATGGGTACAGGAGAGAGCTAGGTTAGGCATCCATTCAACAAGAAAGGATTTGTGGCTTAGAAAGGATTGGAAACCAGGCATGAAAGAAACAATGACAAATTAAGTAATCCTTCCACTCAACACTGACAAAGACTTAGCTGAGTGCTGTATCTAGTCTCAGATTTCACACTTTGAAAGAAGCACTCAAGACTCTCAGAATTACTTGATGGAAGGGTGTTTCAAAGTACTGAGTATCACTCCCACTTTATTTGAAGAGGAATATTCTGCACAGATTAACTAAAAGAGTCAATCTTTGAATGTACTTGATTGCATCAGAATTCTTTTCTCCCATTGCTGGATTCTCTCTGTGGAAAATATTTTGTAATGTTCACAGGATCTGCATCATTAGTTTCATTATCTGCAGTTGCTGTAACACCTTCTGGACTGAAATTTGGATTTGACTACAGCTTTAACTATTGGATATTATCATCAGAATCATGAAGTATCATTACAGCATGGATAGGTGTCACATGCATGCAACTACATGTGTACAGCAGTCTAAGTCCTAAAGAAGATGATTAGCAGCAGTGTTTTGCATAAAGTGCAGCCTGTGCAGTGTTTCCACAATTTCATCTGGGTCTTCTGCTGTGACATATTTGGTTTTCATACTATGAGTATCTAAGCAGATGACATTTCATTGCCACTGTGATGGACCTCAGATACACTTTGAGGAAAAGTCTTCTTGGTTAAAATTTTAAGCCAAGAATGAGTGACTGAGTTCTGCCAGATTATCTCCATCTACCACTGCAGCACTCAATACAGCCTTTAAGAAAGTGAAGAATGAAGAAATGATCTGACTCTTCCTTATTTGGATTGTAAACAAATAAAAACCAGCTAATGATAGTACTGAAGATATCTGACAAATCATTAAAAGAAAAGCATAAGCAATAGTTCTCAATATGGAGCCAGGGGACAGTAACGCCTGGAAGAACACAGATCAAGCACGTCTTTCTAAGGTGCCCAGATGTTGTAAAAATGTCTGTCTACTTGTTTGCAGACTTTTTTTTTCTTACGAGTACCCTTTTTGTGAGCAGATACCATGTTTATTATGATACTTTGGAATTCTGTAGGGGAAATTAGATTTTGATTGCTGCAGACATTATATATATAATATATAAAATCATTCTCACATAACAGTAGAGGTTGCAGTAAAATGCCTCAGCGAAGATTCTGGTATTTCATATGAAAACTTAGTATTATGCATGCCTCTTCACTACACTTCCTCAGATGTGTTCTTAGACAGTAAAATCTGGTAATAATTATCAAACACCATACACACTGTTTACAATAGGTCATATTTCTTCTTTTTTTCTTGTATAAAAAGGAGAATGTTGTTGAAAAGTGCCCAAACGTCTGCTATGTGCCATGCCAACACAGCAGCTTGGCCAAATATGCAAAGAGAAGTTTGCCAAATAAAAGAAAACATAACAAATTGGTAATGGTTTCTATCTTGACAGAAAATGAAAATTATATCTCAATGTGTGGCCACTCGTGGATGCATGAAACTGTCTTAGGCGCAATCATTTTACCTCAGATAACACACTCTGACAACAGAGCAAAGCATACTGGGAGGCTTTCACTTCCCATAAAAACAGCAACCATGACCAACAAAATGGCCTGGAGGAATCATGTAATTTGCGCATATCATATATTCATATGCCATACACTAATTGCATGAATCAAATAAAGTAAAATTACTGTCTTTTCTGAAGTAGACACAAATTAAGAAAGATTTTTAAGTTGTAAAGACATGATAGTTCTCTCAAATATTCCTATAAAACAAAGGCACTGAAAATGCAAACTCTTATTCCAAAATATGCAATTTACTTTTCACGTGATTCTAACAATCATTAATAGAAAATTTCATTGTTTTGTTAAAGTTGTGCTTATAACCTACTTGTTTAACATGCACATTTTACAATTCACTTGGCTTCGAAGAAAATTATTTGAAAACAGACTGTCTCATCTGTAAAGTTAACAGACACACTTACTGAGCTGGAAAAAAATATGATATTAATTATTAGTCTACTGTGTAATTTTATATTATTCTAAGTATTTGTTTTACAGTTATTACGAATGCAACATTTTCCGAACAAAAATACAACTTCCTAATCTAAAACTTCTTTACTTCTTCATTCAGTAGGAATTAAAGAGAAAAGTATTACTGACAATTAGATATCAGTTGTTACTTAGAAAGCAAGAGCAAAGATAGTGTTTGAACTCTATAAAAGTATTTAAGAGACTAGTTATACTACTGTGACAAGAAAATATGAGACATGAAGATCAGTCCTTCATGTTCATGAAAAGGCTACGTAAGAGTTGTATATTGGACATGGGAGGTTTAGACTGGACATTAGGAAACACATCTTTACCAAGAGGATGTTCAAACCCTGGAAGAGGCTTCCTAGGGAGGTGGTCGATGCCCCAAGACTGCTGATGTTCAATGACAGTGACCTTAATAAAAAGCTTTAACTTGGTCAGCTCTGTATTGGTGGACCAGATGATTGTTGTAGGTTCCTTCCAACTGAAATAGTTACTCTATAATTCTTGGAGAACTTAGTAGCACATTGGTAGCTCAGAAGGACCTGAAAACATCAGTGAAATCCAAGGACTTTATTTATAGTGTATGTTATCCCTCATTCTCAAAGAACCTGAGACAGGAAAAGGCATAATGAAGGAAGAAAACATGGTTTGAAGAAGCAACCAAATAATTTTAAGTCATCTGAGATACAGAAATATAGGTTGTCTTAAAATACTGGCCAATAACTTTGTTAAGGTTTCTATTTTAGTGGTAGTTCTGCTGTAGCTGTAATACATGTTATGCATACAACTAAGGAAAAAGTTATAGGCAGAGACAGCCTATTTTGTCGGACAAGCTATATCATTCTTCTTACAAATAGGGATGGGCCTATCCTTACAAAATATTTCTGTTACAGCATTTTTTCTTTTTTCCAGTCATATTATGCAGATACTTTGATAAGCATCTTTTTTTATAATTTTTAAAAATATTTTTTATAAGCTTGCAGCCTGGGTCTTCAGGATCACATTTCAAATCACAGTGATTTTTATCCCCTTGCTTACCTAAGGTGGGTAGTTTGGATGAAAGATGAACATGAGACAACAGGGCACAAAAGTTGCTTCCTTGACTGGGAGGTGTTGAGGTTATAACTTCTGCAGTGCTTTATCAATTTCAGTGCTATTTCACTTCCAGGGGTCACCCTACACTTCAGATGAGTCAGTCATCTTCATCTCATCCATCATTTAAACATACTGACCACCTCCAACATGGAGTTTTAGTAGGACTTACAACCACACAAAGCTAAATGTCTTCTATTCTCATGTTTTATTTTCCAGAATGCTAAACCAGTACCTTTAAGCCCACTCCTTACACAGCATCTTTCTTCAAATTTGGTCTTTTCTACTACTCAAACTTATGCTTAACAGTGAGACTATGTTAGTACAGTGGATTTCTATCAGCAAACACAGAAATCCAAATATAAAAAAACTTACCATCCTTCATCATTATCCACATCAGGTTCAGAAAGCTCATTTTCAGGAGTTTCTTCAATTGCCTGGGTTAACTTCGATTTAAATCGGTCCAAGAGTGCTAGTGTCTGAAATTAAACATGTGGTTTTAGAGAAGTTGTATATATTTCTACACAACAACAGGTATATATAACATCTTTATTATTTCGAGAAATAGTACAAAGAGATGAAAGAGCGATCTTTCCTTTAAGTTAAAAAACCCCACATCAGAAGTGTGTGAAAGAGTGAGAGGTTGTGGGAGCAAGACTGCCTGGGGAACACTCATGGAATGAGTAGGCAAGCAATGCTGAGGCACCCTAAGCAAGTAGGGAGGGGGCCCATCAGGTGTGAAAGAGCACTCCTCCGGACACCTAGTGAATTAAAAATGCAGATTTAAGGAACAAAGATTTATGGCTACTTACAGAATAAACCAGCTAATTAACTAATGCTGCTGACAATGAATTTTACTGTCTGAACATGCTATTGTTCTCTTGTAATGCAATCAACTGTATGTATTACAAACCGCTCTAGGTTTGAAGACCCAGTTTAATTGATATTTATACATTTTACATTGATGGTCTTTTAAATTACGTATGGACATTGAAAAAAATCAAAGCTTTTAACTCAAATAAAAAGAACCACCTGAACTAATTCTGCAGATACAGGTTCCTATGCAGCATATGTAAAGGACATACTGATTTAAATTAGCTATTTTGTTCTCAAGCTGATATTGCACAGTCTTTCAGTTACAACAATATCATCGAATCTCAGATGAGACCTGAAGATCCATACCACAGCTCTTGTTTCTGATAATCTGAAATGAAATTTTGATTACACGAGAACCATATGCCTGAGCCTTGTGATGTGAAAGGGAGACTCTTCAAAAAAAGGGCAGAGCATACAAATAATTTGCACAGCCCACTGTTTATCTTTTGCTGATATTTGAGACATTCCTGGAAACAAAAGCATCAGGGAATAAGTGCCTTACTGAATTTATGTGGCAGCCTACATTTGATTTCTAGGTGATAGGTTGGCAACCTATGTTGTAAAACACCTCTGTATGGCTGTGGAGTTTGTTTGGTCAAGTTTTTCAAATTTAAAAGAATAAAAACTAAACAAGAATAGAAAACAGAAATAGGAAATACCAGAAGTGTTCAATGGAATCAAATTTCCTTCTGGGAGCAATCTTAACTTGAGGAGTTTCCTGGCTTTTGAATTCTTTCAAAAACATAATTTAGCACTGCCAAAGGCAGATTTTGGAGGAGTTTTTTTCATTTGTTTTCTTTATTTTGTGTTTAATCTTCTGTTTAAGATGGAAGAGAGGAAAGTTTTGAAGATATTTGGGCTTGCAAATCATTCTAGTTCTATAGCTCTCCATACTATTGCAAACACTGCACTTGCAACACCTGAGACAGCAAATCTCTGCCCAGGCCATCAGAAGAAAACAAACTAACCCTTTAAACATAAATAGTGGCCAAAAAAAGCCACATTTCTTCTGCCTTTCTGGTGCCAGCATTCCTATGAATAGACCAGGTGACAGAAATAACGTTCAAATATTTTAGTAGGCATTTTTGCAATGAGTGACTAGATGCTATACTGTGAATCAAGTAATCTGATCCTTGTAGAATTAGAAGGCTAGAACTTCCAGTATCTAGATTTTAAGGAGACACAGCTTTCCCTCTCTTCCTTAACTCTTGCACAAAGGATGGAAAATGGTATTGTGCTTTGGGATCAGTTAAAAGGGCTGTAAGACCAGAAGAAGCTCTCCACAAGTGAAATGGATGACAAAGAACTTGATCAATTACTGTTGAATAGTTTTCAGCAGGGTTATGTAAATAAAAATTAAGATCTATTAAAATACACATCCTTGTCATCTTATTTTTCTGTGATGTTCAGGACAGGGCTGATATAGCTTCATTAGATGTAGTTTTATGTCACCTGGTCCACACTGCCAACAGAGCTTCAGTATTCTTTGATTTAAAGACAATGGGATTTTGAATGTACAAAGTTTCCATAAACTACTTAGTTCAGAGCTAAATCAGTTTGCTGCATGTATAAAGGTTTGCCAAATGCTGCTTTGAAGTTACTAAACCTCACGTTTTCAATCCCTTCTAGATTCAACATTTGCATACGAACATCTTTGTAGCTGAATTAACATGCACTTACAAACCAATGTATTTTATGTACTGCACAGATTTTAAGTTAATGGTATTTTTTGCTTCATAGGCAGTTTCATATATTTAACAGTTGCAAACTTTCCTATTTTAGAAAAAAACAAATGTTCTTGTAAAGCAAACTTTACTTTGCTCGTATTTGCATACTGAAGTCTCCAGATATCCTAACAAATTTTGAAAAATAATTTTCATTATATTTAAAAAGAGTTCTTCTTTTACAGTAGACTTGTGAACTATTTCTGTGCATTGCATGACACTAAGAAGTACTGACGAATTTAATCTCTTTAAAAAATAATTCAAAATGGTAAAACCCCCAACGACAACAGATGCCAAGTATGCAAACTTCTGTCCCAGTGTTATCTTACGGCAAGTTGCAGAGCCAAGGAAAGCACTATGTAGAAATACAAACTCTCACAAATATAATCAAGGATACTTCTTCATGCCTAGCATTTCCTTTCGAAGATTTTAGTGACTAAACTGGGAGCACTTTCAAATACACACTGAAACGTCACTTATCTGTCTATTTGGGTAAATAAAAATTAAATATTTATTTTTACAAATAATAAGATTCTTAGAATGGAAAATTTAAAAACAGATTTTGAAATTTTATTTTTACAGAAATTAATAGATAAACATATTCAGAACTTCTTCTGTCTTTTTTCTGCCCAGGCTAGCAAACTATTACCTGATCTTCACGAGAAACTCCTTTCTTTGGCTGTTGCTTCCGTTTGTCTTCATACTTTCTCTTCTCCTGTAGGTATTCTTCAACAACACTGTTTGGAGCAGGTTCCTCCTCTGAATAAGGAAACATACTTGGTTAAATTAAATTTGGTTTCATGATTTAGTACCTTTTTGGAGATAATTTTTGACTTCTGAAATACCAAGAAAAACACCTACATAAAACATTTCAGTTGTATTGCTTTCTCAGCAGTAGAATGATTTGCTACTTGCTGAAATGAAAAACACAACAGTGTACTGGGCAGACAATGAGTCAAAAATTTTTTGTTTCAATTTTATTTTACTATGGAGCCAGGAAAAACAGGATAACAGAAATAAAACTTCTGATGAAAACTGTTGAAAGTCATTTAACAAGTTGACCTTCATTTCTGCAGATCTTTCTTGAAGCAAATGAGCTGTTAGGCGAATTAATATTCTGTGACTATTTGTTACAGAGTAGACAGATACAGCCTATAGAAAAATTCAGTTTTACTGTTTTGTAGGCTGAAGTAGCCACAAATCAAATTCTTGATATTGCAACAGGGAAAAAACCCAGTAACATTCAAATTTTAAATAGAGTCCATCTTGTCAATCAGGACAAAAGTTCTGTTAGTAAGAAATTAATATCCACATTAGTCAAGAGGTACGCTCTTTTGTCTTTTTTTAATAGTGTCTTTCCACAGAACATTCACAGCCATGAAAAATTAATAATTTAATAGGAAGAAACTCAGTTGGAAAATTGAACAGCACCATCCTTTCACTTTTGCTTCCTCTTGAATAACATCAAGACATTTCACATATTGATTTAGTATACTTGAAATTTATGTACATGTATTTACAGAAGTGTTATTCCTAATGAATGGAAGAATAAATCATCCAGATGTCCATTACAAATGATGAACAGAAAACATTTTTGGAGAAAATTGTTTCAACAGCCTGATGAGCTGTAAATCTGAATGAAACTCAGTATCAGGGTTTTTTTTTAAGATGATTAATGATAGTTACACAGAAAAAGCTTCTGATTTCAAACTATATTTCTCTCTCAACTGAAGTTTTCAAAGAAGTTTATGAATGTGGCACTTCATAATAAAAGGAAATAAATTATTAATGATGTATGTACATATAAAATATTTTATATATCTCTGCAAGTGAAATACAACATTTCCTTTTTATCCTAATATCTATGCTGCATTTAAACAACATCTAAACCTTTTCTAACTTGTACTTAAAGGGTATCAGGGAAAACAATTGACCACATGTAATGCCATCCACAGCTGGGTTTTTTTCTGTTTTCCAGTTCATATATTGGGTATAATGACGAACAGAGGATTTCAGGTACCAGTATTACAAAGAAAAATAAAGCCATTTTCTAGAATTACCAAAATAGATAAATGAATATACACATACATTTAGGGACGATTACACAGGATGAATGAAATCAAATCTGCCATAAAATTTCATGCACCATAATATCAAATGATAAATGAACTGAGGAGAAAAGAAGTGCAGGATAAAACTATCAATCATAATAGCTCAACTCCATCTTTTCCCCTAGCAGTCAATCTGTTCTACTAATAAAAAATCCCATTCTTTATTCAAGACCAAGCCCTTGTGAAAACATTATACTAGTTTTTGTATAAATGCACATATCCAATCAAACTTGTTGACTGTGTGGAAACAACATACTGTCTTGTTTTATTAACATTTATCCTCTAGATAAATAATTTGAACTACAAACCCATCTCCTTCCTTACAGAAAACTATTTTTCGGGTGACATTTGCCTAAAGGGGTGCTTTGAAGGGAATCACAGTTACCTCACAACCAATATAATTGCCCATCTATGACAAGCAAAAGAACTGAGGCGAGTATTCTTAAATACGTATGAAAATGTCAGTCTCGAACCGGCCACAATCATTAAACCTGCAATCCACACTTTGACATACATGTGCTGAATTTAAAGAAGGTGTGATCCTCAGTCATACAGGATGACTGTAGTCATACAGTCCTTTTGACTAAGAATTAATCTAGTGCAACTCAAACACAATTCTCATACAAAAGGGGTAAAATTACTCTGCAGTTGTGTGTTTGTGTATTTTATCATGAGCGTGATAAAAATATGTGTCACTTACTGTTAATAAAAATAATTTAAATTTCAGTTAAAGACTTCTCTTGAGATTATTGTTTCTTGGGTCTTTGCCTGTCAAGAGTTTTTCTAATCCTCAAGTTCATTCTCTCTGCCTCATAGGAAAGTCTTTTCTTAAGTCAGACAAAAGATAATCAGATCCAGTTGAACTAACTTCAGTCAACCAAAAGACCTGTGCACTAGTATGCAACATATTTCTGCATCTTTCATTAAAATGACTTAAAGACATGCCTGTAATACTCCACGAGGTCTTAAAACCCTTACAATCTATTACTCCACATCAAAAGCAAGCAACTAAAGAGGAAGGATTTTCAAGATCCCCTAAGTCAATGTGCTTCTAACATATTTTAAAACTTGAAAACTGGAAGAATGTCAAAACCGAAGAGTACTTTTAAACAGAAGTTATATATTCAATTTCTGATAAGCAGCAATTATTCTGTGTCTGAATGAACTGTGGTAATGAGCAAGTAAAGCAAATGTCCAGAAGAGAGACTTGCTTGTGGGAAGAATACTTTTGAAATGTAAAAACAGATTGCTGCCTACTACTTTGTATGCCCCAGTGAGGTTCCTAGATACCCTACAAATCATTTGCAGTAGAAACTGACAAAAGAGGAACTGTATGATGGACTTGACCTTCATATCAAGCTGGACAAATTTCGGTCCAGTCTGCCGATTCAGCAAAAGTATAAGGATTGTGACTTTGGTATTAAATCCCTTTAATCTACGAGGATTTTTTTCAGACAAAAATTAATGATTATGACATGCATACACAGAAGTGAAATAACAATTAAGTTAAATTTAGGTACTGCAAGATGAAGAAGATGATAGTTACAGGGATCTTGCACACTTGTACCCTAGAAACAGCTCATCACAAAGTGTAACTTTCTCTTTAGTTTGAACAAGTTGCTGTGTACACTCTGTCAGTAAGGAAGGTGAGGAAAAAGAAAAAAAGAAAAATATAACCTTCCTTATTAAAAATACATTTCATCCTACTTTCAACAGAATTTCTAAGTATTTTACTACTTACCTCAGCTAGCTTGAGTTACTACCAAGAGACTCTTCATTTTACTGTGACAAAAGCTTTATCATTTAAATAATTTATTTTCTTTCAGACAGATTCTTCTATCCTGAAATTATTCCTTTAAGGAGTAACACATGCCAACCTGATAGTGTAATCTAACAAAAAACTTTGGGTTTAGGACATGCTTTACAATTATAGCCTGAAACTAAGGAGGAGTTTCTGAAGTCTTTAAACCAAAGTAGAAGAGATGGATTTTTTAGAAAAATATAGAAGAGCTTATTTTGCTCATACTGAAATTAGGAACAGTTCAAATGATGTCAGTTTTTAACTACAAAACTGCAGAAGTAGAAAGAAGACCTTGATCTAAGGGCACTGAACTGAAATGATGTTTAGGGATGGTTTAGGGATGGATCCATTCCTCCTAAGAAGTGAAGCAGAAGAGAAATCTTGATAGTTTTAAGCTTAATTCCTAAAGCACCTGCTAAATTTAATGGCGTAACACACACTCAGTGAAAGTTGCATCCAATGTGCTCTGTTTTGGAAAATCCAATTTTATTTTCCACCTTACAGAAACCAAGAAATATGAAGTTCTAGTCCAGCCCTCTGTGGCAGATCAGAAAGGCATGATCACTGCTTATGCTCCCTCTCATATTGCCCTCAACGACTGAGTTCCACTTCTAGCACTGCAGGTGGTGTCTTAGCAAGTCCACTAATTGTGGCACAGATAAGGTACAATTTGACACACAGGTATGAATGACAGTATGCATAAAATTTTCCACAGTGCAAACTTTTTTTTGACAAACCTTCATAATTACTGTCCTTGTAATTAGAATCTGTATAAACCCTACAGAATTTTTTTCCTTTTAAGAAAGACATAATGAAACTGCGCATAAAACATTTATTGGAAAAAGCAGGAGCTTGGTTTACAGAAAGTATTACCAGAAACACACTAAACCTATGAAGGACAGACAAAATACTTATTATGACAGAGAAAAATACATGCTGATTCTGCAGGATTAATGTCACCATAAAAGAGAAAGAGTCTTTAGTCCTGACAAGGATCAGTGAAAGAATTTTCACTTATGTTTTTTCTTGATGAAAAGAAAGCATTAATACTTTTACATAGACTTAAGTATCTTACATTACAAAACATTCCTGATATGCTGAACTGTATAAAAGTAATCCCATCAACTACTGTAATGCACTTTGAATATGTAATCATGAGTTCATGCAGAACTAAATAAAATGAGTTTACAAAGATATCTACAGTAAAAGGCATCCCAGTTTATTTAGCCAGGTTTGTGTATGTTTTAACTGTGTTGGACCCATAAATTTTCTTCAGTATCTCAAATGCATTCTTTAACAACTCATGATGGCATATTTTGTATGATAAAAGACCTACTGGACAGAAATTTCAAGAACTGTCTGGCATAGCTAGACTAAATATCAAAGGAAAAGAAAAAAAACCTGAAAAAACCTTGACAACTCCTTATTTGGAGTAAAAGAAGTTATGATTGGAAAGTTTCACTGAATTAAAATAAGAGGCCTAAAACACATTCCTGTATTTGTGCATTATATTCCACTTTCAGCTCTGCAATATTCGGTTTATATTGCATTCTTCTAGAATTACAGAGGTATGCAGTATTGATATTAAAAATCTTAATGGGACTGACATCTTGAAAAGAGAAGCTCTCTTTGTTCCAAAGCAAACAAAACCCTTATGAATTACATAAGAAATGCTGATATGCCTTCATATTTCAGGAATTAAAAAGGAATACCTATCAGAATTGACAAATTGAGAACTTAGAGCGTCTTACTATAATTAATATGCGAGACAAATAACATACTTCTTCCAGAACTGAGGAAAACATTTTCTTACAGCTTTAAAAACTATGTATATGAAAATTAAAACATAATTTACAGTAAATTAGTATAAAAATGATTATACTAGAAAAAAACAATATATAATTTTATGCTTGAAAGAATTTATAACACAATCTCCTATATATTTTTGTTTAGGACTAGTTCTTCTTGTGGTTTTCTTTGCACCTTCTAGAAATGTTCAGTTCCTGTTGCTATAGCTCTGGCAACTCTGAAGAGCCACAGTCTGCCAACAAGTAAGGTAAGAGTCAGGAAATATTTAGCAACTGTGAACAACTGAATAGATTTGCTTACAGAATGAGGTTCCAGGGTTGGACTGATTACTGGATTTTCAGTTTGCTACAGTGAAAAAAGCAACAGTTCTAGAACAAATTTACTAATTCATTTAGACAACTCAGATAATAAAACCTTAGAAATAATTCTGAGAGCTTCAAAACTCTTATTCAAAAGAGCAGAGCAGATCTGTAAAATGGTGTGAACTTCAAGTGTTTTCTGAACTTTGGTAGCTTTTATGCACACAGTCCTAGTCCAAAATGTGGTTAATTTTTGAATGTCAGCGGATTTCAAGTACTTGCTTAAGATTACTACTAAAATCAAAGCTGGTTTACGGTGAGGTTTTCTCCTCTTCTGCAGACAGAGAGACGAGGAAAAAAGCATTCGCTTTAGCAGGGAAGAGACTGAATAGGGGATGATGGGTGTTATTTTACGAGATTAAAAAAAAAAATAGTGGAAGAAAACAAAGCTTTGCAAAACTGACATGTTCAAGATGGATACTTTGATGCAATGCAGCTATACTGGATATACTAAAAAAATATTCATACTTAATGAATACTTAATCTTCATACTTGATCGTGCAAAGTTCCCAAACCACCAAAATTTGGATGTTGTTGTGTTCACAATGTTCTCAAGGGTGCAAAATTTTGTTAGTTTCAGACTTCAAGAAATCATCTTTTTGTGTAACACAGGGCTCAAATCTTTGAGTGCCCATGACACTACCCAAATTTAATCATAAAACAGAAATAACACTTAATCTTACATCGGTATCCTCATTTGATTTTGAGAATTTTCTAAACACCTGAATCATTAGCTTACCACATCAAAATTAAAAACAACACAGAAAATACTGCATGCCTCAGCAGAATTCTTACACTTGAATGCTGATTTTTACATTAGTTGTTAGGTTTCCCTGTTCAGACTATTTTGTAGCTTTTCTGTTTTCTTTTGTGTGACAATTAAATTTCGTCATTCACAGAGTATCAGACAGTTTACAAAAATATCCTAACAAGAAAAACTAAAATACTGCTTCTTAAATACTCTTTCTATTTTAAACTAACATATAGTTAAACAACTGGGCAGATGTTATTTGTCTAAAGCAGATTTCACTGAAGTACATTTACAGGTTTATGCTATAGAACTTTGAAAAGTGTATCTTTGTCAAATATTTGACCAAGTACTTCAAAATGCTGAAGTAATTCAGCACTCAAATTGTAGTGTTTGATGTAATTTCTGGCATCTCTACAACAAATGTCACATAAAAGAAAAACATCTTATTTAACGTGAGGTCTTGACAGCAGTCTGGCATAGTCAATAATACTATTCACAAATTGGAAGACTGGTTATAATCAAACATGTATGGAGGGAATTATTTTTTTTCTCTGACCTCTTGAAACAATGTAAACACTTAAATTTTTACTCCCCGGTCTTTCTTAATTACTTTGATCTCTGCATACAGAAAAATATTAGGTAGGCACAATATGTATCATGAACAATTTGAAGAAGTGATACTAAACATGATGCAAATATCCACAAAGATCTGCCAGCAGACTTAAAATAGATGTGTCATGCTGCCACCTTTCATTAGTATTCTCTCAGAATTAGACCTGATCCTGCAACCAGTTCAGTACGATGTAAGCCTTATTCTCATAGTTTTGTGGTCTTCAGTGAATTTCTCCCATTATGGTTGCAAGTTTTGGCTGAAATGCAGTATTTATTAATCAAGGACAGAATCATATTAATGTGGTTACGTAGCCTCTGAACTAGCATTTTTTCCTAATGTGGCCAACTCAAAGCATAGGCAGACACACTGCAAGTGTCTGCACCATCTGCACAGACATACCTGACACGGCATGATGCAACTCTCCAATCCACATTCCCAAAGAGGACAGGCAGAGAACAATGGAAAAATCTCCTGCTACATACACATTAATTTCCTGATAGCAGTATTTTTTAAAATATATGTAATTTCTTATATGTAAACTAGTGTGTAATAGGTAAACTATTACACATTTAGTGGACTGTCCTGCACATCGACAGCTTTACAGCACAGATGAAAATTCAGGCCAATAAATACAAACTGACTAAGTGAGACTTACTTACCCAGTACAACACTTCTATTCCTGCTAGAGTTCATTATATTCAAGATGAATTGTTTCTAAAGTCTATTCTATCATTCTTTCATTGTAAATTCTGTTTCACAGTCAAGGCATGTTTCATTCCTTCTACTTGCCATCTTTAAATATTTAAGATTCCACCCTTCCATCCCTCTTCTTACATAAATTCTAAAAATCTTCAAGTATCATCTAATAAATTAGTTCACATACTCTTCTGCTAGTTTTGGGCAGCTTTGCTCATTTCATTATCTCTTTTGGTGGTACAATACTTAGAACTGAGTGCAATAATACAACCACACTTTTACAGTTAGTGCATTTGTAGCAACCACACAGTGACAGTCACATCGTGACGTAAACTCATGTTCAGTTTGTTTCGTAATACAGACTTGAAATGCCGTTCACTATATTTCCATTGATCGTTTTATCTTTCACCACTTGCATCTCATTTAATATTTTTTTAATTTTGCCTTAAATTTTAGACCATGTTTATTTTAAAAATTTTTACTTAGGTACTCCAATAACTAGTTGAATAGGTTCTTTCCTGCCATCTATCTTTCTCAATAGGTACTGGAACAGACTCCTTCCTATCACGAAAAGGAAAATCAAGATTATTCAAGACTATTTTCAGCATTAGCTGTTACCTACAGATTATCAACAGGTGTGTCTTCTACCTGCTATTTATTTCAAAGAAATTATAAAACCCCCAAAAACCTTGGCATAAAAGGGCTTTACTTGAATAAAAGGTATCCTTCCAAACTGTACTATAGTAGTAATTATGCATATTGCCCAATTATTAATTTAGTCTGTCACTGTAAAGGTGGATTTCCTCAAATTACAAAGTCCTCTGACTTAACTGGCCCCGAACAGGGATAAGGTTTAAGCAATAGTGTAAGAACTGCCATAGATGGCACTACTCAAGATAATTTATCATATACTTACATAAGGACTACTCTTTACCTCTTCTACACCTCTATGCAGAGTTATTTTTTTACATGGCCAGTGACAGCATTCATTAGCTTGCCAATGAGAATTTATATTCATTCAGTGATTGTGCAGGACTCCTAGAACTCTTTCAGAGCCACCAATTTGTAACATTTGGTGCCAAATTTCATATACAACTCGAAACTCAAGTGTTTAAACCCAGTCTTTTCTGTTTCTGCAGTTCAGCTAAGAAAGGGTGTTGCCTCCACCTGGACCAAAATGTGCACCTTACATACTATTAACTTTGCAATTTACGCACATTTAGAAAAAAACCAAAATATAAAATCTGCTTGACAATGAAGTGGGCAGCTGAAGATCCCATTTTGCTAAGGTTTAGAGAAAATAAACGTGGTAATGACTTTCTGTATTTGAGTTTGACACTGCTGTCATAAAACACATAAAAGTTTGAAGTCAATAGCTTTGAGTTCAAGTTAACCATCTGCATTTAAGTACCTTTCCAAGTCCGAATGTCAAGAAGACTTTTCAAGTCAGAGGTCACAGCACAGATGTAACTAAAGGACATTTGGAAGGAGAAATACTACCATCATTACATTACTACCATTCTTGCTAAAAGAACAAAAATCTACATTATGACAATAGAATGCCCACATTTTTCCACATAAAACACAAAACTAAAAAAATGCCCTAAAACTGGAATGTTAACTGGAGATCTGCACAAAACCCTTACCTTCTTTCTCTCTGGGTTTTAAAGCTTTTTCTTCTTTTTTCTGCTTTGCTTCCAGCAGTTCACGTTTCAGCTGTCGCGCTTCTTTTCGTAGCTCCTCACTGCAAAGAGAAATATTTATAAGAATATAATCTTCAGAGAATGTACAACCACTCAAAAGAAATGGAATCAAAGTTAAAGGGCAGTAGATCTTTGTTATAAACAAAGGGAAGGTCCTAACTCATTGATGCTAAGAACATGGCTTAAAAATCAATTAAGACCTAAGAAAGTTCATATTTTCATTAGAAGAGACAACAAAAGAACATTAACAGACGTCTTAGGACCCCATAAGAAATACGTCAAGGAAATGAATCATAAAACAAGGAATCCCTGTCTGAATTTTACTTTGACATTTTAATATTTAACCATGTGAACCACATGAAGAGAATTTGAAACAGAGGCATTGCCAAATAAATACTACACATGTTATTTTGCACTTTTAAATAATTATTTTTTTTTAAATTTTAAATTAAGTTCTGGTTGATTCCATATTCATCACAATGAATGAACAGCAGAGATTATTACAATGCAGGAACATGACATACAAGCATCTCTCTGCATCTCTCAATTCTCATCTGTACTACCATTCCTCAGAACACAACAGCCTTTTTTAAGCTTGGAATTGGTGAGTGATGACTCCTTTTTAATTTCATTTTCATTGGTATGTATGCACAAATACCGAACTAGTGAAAAGCTATAGCGAAAGAAGAATGCCACTGTAAAATTATTCAGTCGACCACAGCAGTAGGTCTTTCAACAGAATGGCAGAAGCTACACTAAGCTACATTAACAGCTTTTTAATAAGACTACAGTTCTACTTTTCTATCCTGAGCAGAAAATAATAGGGGAAGATAAAAAGACATTTTTAACCCAAGTAATTCCACTCTTTTTTCTAAAAGTTGGGGATAGTATGGCAAGCAATCTACACTACAATACTAATCTAGTATACGGCAACATTTTCTTATAAAAGCTGCGTAAGTCATATAAAGTGGTATATTTAAAATATTTAGAGTGCCAGACAGTGACAACAACATAGTGAGAGGGTTATGAGTGTAACTTAGGAGTAAGAGAACCTAGCACACCAGCTTTCCTGTAACAGAGATTCACTTACTCTTTCTCTTAGTTATCTGAACATTACTGCTTCATGAACAATGAACTAGCTAGTGACAACTATGCAGCTCTCCACCTCCAGGTTTTTCCCAGGGAAAAGAGGTTTTTGTACAGAACACAAGTGGTCTTAATTCCTAGAAAGCAAATTCCAAAAATGCTTTTTTCAAGCCCCCTGTATGATCAGTACTAGGTCAATAAAAGACTTTGATACTTGGTTATTTATATAGGCTCCACACTTCCTAAATATTTTAATTCCTAGACTCACTTTGCCAAATTACCTTGATGAAAAAGGCAATTCAAAAATGCTTCATGATAAAGAGGAAGCCACAAGAACTGCCTGATAGGAAAGCCAGACTACATTCACTAACTAGATTTACTGGAACTGAACTAAAAATGACTTCTGACTTTGTAAACAGGAAAAATGTCAGTCTGATAAGGCAGAGCGGAACTCAAGTAAGCAACTATAGTCTGTATCTGCCCCTTTCATTTTTGAGGCATAGACCTTTGCATGCAGGTTTCATATAATATAGCTGTTGGGTTTTAATAAATTACATAGTTGCCCGCTTTCCCTAGAAAGTTTTCATTGCCACAAAATCTTAGCTCTTTCTGCTCCATCCTTGTTTCACTGCTCTCTTGGTTCCATTGCTACGCTACAGGCTCTCCACCTCCTCTTGCTTCCCGCTTCTTCCTCTTATTGCTGCTTCCTGCCACCTGGAAGCTGCTCTCCCTCCCTCAACAAAGAGAGGTGCTTCCGGAACAGGTGTAGCCTTCTGCTGAAGACTAAAAAAATCTAGCCAAATGGTTCATAACCCAGAATTTTCAGATTCTACTCAGAACAATAAAATGATTTTATGTAGAAAATCTATAGTGAAATTAAGCCTAGGAATTTCATTTGAATTTCTGGTTCAGCTTGGCTTGGTTTGACAGGACTTCGAACAGTTTGACTGGATAGACAGGAACTGCAGAATCCAGGACCTATCAGAACTTCAGGCTGAAATCTAGTTACACCCTAAAAACATCATCTATGGAGAAGGGCATCTGCTTTCCTACCAAACTACTTGAATGCATGATCAGTAAACACCTCTATGTTGTTATCCACGATCAGCATTCAGGCTTCTCTTTAGCAGAATAATTCATATTTTTAAAAGAGTTCTTTTTAAAGGAAAGAATATTCTCCTAGCTTTAATCAGTTCTGTCTACTTCAGAACTCTCTGCATTACCTCCTCAACCCTTTTGAACATGGGACTTCAGAATCAGACGCACTGATGGGTTCCAGCACTCCTGAAAGGCTCTGCTGGTAGTATGCTTTGTTCCTAACTCAAAAAGGAATATGAAGTCGTCACTGCACTGAGGTATCATCATTTTCTGCAGTGACTCTAAACCCACCTCTCAGTCACTTCTTTCCAAAATGTCATTCAGCAGTTGTATTGTCCTGCAGTTGCAACCTGCGTTTCTGATTTCCAACTGTAAACCCTAGTATTTAGTTATATTACAAGGCCTTTTCTAGTGTGTTGTGCCAACTTAGGTATTAAATTTAAATTATTTGTAACAGTCTGTTCTCATGTACCCTATTATTTTCTTATAAAGACTTTCTTACAAAGAAAATAAGAATGAATAAGTCACCGCTTTTTGCACTTGGGTCTGGGCAGTCCCCAGTATTAGCACAAGTTGGACAATGAAGGGATTGAGAACAGCTCTGCCAGGAAGGACTTGAGGGTTCTGGTGGATGAAAAGCTGGACATGACCCAGCAACTTGTGTTTACAGCCCAGAAAGCCAGCCATGTGCTGGGCTGCATCAGAAGCAGAGAGATCAGCAAGTACAGAGAGAGGGGATTCTGCATCTCTGCTCTGCTCTGGTGAGACCCTGCCTGGAACGCTGCATTCAACAGTGGGGTCCTCAGAACAGGAAAGACATGTACCTGCTGGAGCAAGTCCAGAGAAGGGCCACAAATAGGATCAGAGGGATGAAGAAACTCTCCTCTTATGAAGAGAGCTGGGGTTTTTCAGCCTGGGAAAAAGAAGGTTCCAGAGAGATTTTACTACAGCTTTTCAATACTTAATGGGGGCTTATAAGAAAGAGTGATAGACTTTTTAGCAGGGTCTGTTGCGATAGGACAAGGGGTAATTGTTTTGAACTAAAAGAGGGCAGATTCAGACAAGATACAAGCATGACATTTTTTAAGATAAGGATGGTGAGACAGTGGAGTAAGTTGCCCAGAGATGTGGTATATGTGTCATCCCTGGGGTTCATTTAAGGTTGGGTTCGACCTCTGAGCAAACTGTTCTAGTGGAAGATGTCCTGCTCATTGCAGGCGGTGTAGACTAGATGACCTTTAAAGGTCCCTTCCAACTCCACCCATCCTATAATTCTATGATTCAATCATGAACACTATTTTACTAGTAATCTCTAAGTCAACAACAAAGTGAATAAACAAACCATTCAGCTTGCTTCTAATGGCTAAGAAGTACCTTTTCTTAACTCCAGCACAGCACAAGTATCTTCACGATTTCTTTGCTGTTTTATGCACTTCAAAGTGAAGTAGGCCTCAGACAGCTCAGAGTATTGCTCTGAAAAAATCTTCCTCAATTTTCTACAATCTCAGGGTTAAAAGATTATTTTAATTAATTATTTCAATATATAAACTGCAAAAAGTTCCTGCAGAGACTAATACCACAAGTCATATAAGGCTCAAACACTGTAAGACCATAGAGATACTCATACAGCTGGACAAACTCCACACACAATCTGATGAAGACTGCTTGACCTTAATCGTCCTATCGAAAGATTCCATCCCTATGAAATGCAACAGGAAGCAGTAGCTTGCACACAAGGTTACTAACAAAACTCTTGACTTGGTTTGTCACTAAGGGTCTAATAAGTGAGCACGCACACAATTGCTCACTATGCCCTCAGCTGATGACCTATGAGCAAGTGTAGAGGGAAAAACTCCTTAGTGTGCTGCTATGGTATGCTCTTTTGGTACCTTAGCCATTTTACTGATTCAAGATCAGTTGAGTTCTGACTTAAAGTACTGGCAAAACCCACTTACAGTGCTTATTTTGTATTTTAGATCAGGAATTAATACTTAGTTAATAAAGAATAAAATGAACTTAAATGAATACAATTGTTTCTAAGTGTCATGTACTGAAGGTGCCTTTTTGAAAGTCATTAAGGGTCTTCTGAAATTATGAAGTAATTTAATTCAAAAAGGAGAAGTTCTATATTCAACTTCACTTTGGCAAAAGAAAAGAGAATTGATTACAGAAGTAAACAGTAATTGTGACTTTGGTATAAGTGACCATATGTTCATACTTGCTATGCACAAGCTCAAAACTACTTCTCTATATCCACGTCTCTTTGTACTCGTACACTTCTCCATTCATGTATACAAATCATAAATCTAAGCATACCAAACCTGTAACAAAAAAAAAAAAAATCACATACAGACACAAATAAGACCTAAATAGACATATTTTATTCAAAAGTGAATTAGGGAAAAAAGGTAGCATATATTCAGAACTGTAATTTTGATATTTCCCATCCATTGATGACAAAGTTTGGTAGATGTCCACATCTCTATCACAAAATGCCAGAAAATTTTGCTTTCTGTGCATTTCCAAATTTATCCCAACTCCGGTCTGAACTTCACGACAATTCACAGTATTCACTATTCCCCCTCTAAACTCCACCTAAACTCCCAGAGAGGCCCAAACTGCTTGAAGATACCCTTGCACATAGTCATTCACTGATGCTGGTACAAGCCATATTAAACAAGGCTACATTCCTTCAAAATCTAAGTGTTTAGGTGGTGGCAAAACAATACTGATAGCCTCACAGTCAGAGGATTCACTCAGATTAAGGCAAATTTTTAACTGAGGAACCAGACAAAATCACTGTAAGATCACAGTGTATTTGCATCACTGGACCTGAAATTTTTTCTAAAAGGTAGGTCACAGCTGAAACAAGAATTAATTAACTTCTGTTTTATGAAATAATGATTCAATTATTATATTACATTCTTATTTTTGATGACATACCATGTCATTTCCCTTCCTCTTTTTATGGTATTATAGTTACATTGCTTATATTTTTAAAGGCAATTTCCTTTCATTGCTTTTGCTGTCTTCTCATTCAGGATCATCAACAGAAAATTACTAACTAGTTATCCTCAAGTGGTAACATTATTTACTAAGTGTTGTTCCAATATCAGAACAAGGAAAGCAACCCAAAATACTCTTGTTCATTTAAAAACTAATTTTAAAATGTTATAAAAATAAAAGTATTTCAAGATTGTCATGAGTTCAATATTTACAGGAGCATCATCCTTTAACATCTTAATGAAATAAAGCAAATACTGATGTACTTTAACACTGCTCATGTTAATTTCACAGCAGAATAAATGACTTCAATTCAGTTTAGATAAACCAAATAAAAATGAAGCTGTAGCACAATATTACCCCTTCATAATGTAAGCTCATAGCCTAGAAAGAAGTCCTGGATTCAATTCCCTTCTATTACAGGCAGTCACATTTCTTTCCCCAAATATACTAATTCCATTAAAAGCACATTTCATATTCTCTTTATTATGTTTATTGATGATAATTTTTAGTGCCTATCATATAATTAGCACCCATGATTTATACTGAAAGGTCATTCTAGAACTGAGAAGCAGGCATCTTAATATCAGGGATAATGAGAAAGAATCCCTTTTCAGATGATAGCTTTTGGTTTCTGCTAGATACTCTTGAAAAATGCATAATGTTCTTTTTGAGAATTCCAATTCTAAGTTAAAATACAAATATGATTTTCAAGTAGAGAACTCCAATGACAAAATGAAACTATAAAAATGTCATCTTTGCACAACTAACTGATTCGGAGAATGTCTGGAAGAATTGAGGTACATGCTCTACAATGTCAGTTTTTAAGTCTTTCCTGATATTCCTCCTTCTGCCCCTTGGGGTACCTGCAAACATGCAATTCTTGGAATGGATAGCAAATTCCCACATTTGGCATGTAGATCAAAGAGTTTTCTAGGGTTCAAGAATCTTACTTTTGTCTGGATTGCATTACTGTTCATTTCTGGTACTGCAAGAATTTTACAACTGTAAATATGGGAATGAAAATTATGAGTTTGGAATATGTACTGCATCTTTTTGCCAGCCTGGTTTTGCTGTAGGAATCAGATATATATCTGTCTGTCTTTTGCAAATGGTATATTGCAGTTGTATCTCAAATAAGATGATATAAAAATAGTGGCAGACATACTGAGCAGGTCCTGACATTGGAAACTTGTAGATGAAATATTTTAATACTGCCCTGTGCTAACACTAAGGCTAGCACTTGACGCTCTTGTTATAACACTACCTGGTATTGCAGTTTGCAATTAGTACTGTAACTCTTTGTTAAAAAAATAAGAACTTCTGCACTGAATGCATATGGGTGAATTGCCAGTATTTATATATTTAACCCAGGACTACAGAAAGATTTCAATGATGAAATCTAATAGGACTGGCATGTTTATTAAAGACTGCATGGGTAATCACTGCTGTCTTTTAATTTCCATAAACCTGAGTGTAAATAGGTGCATCATGTAATAAAAGCTTCAGAGAACTGGCACTCTGTTTTAATGTAATCATGCATACTGGCCTATGAGCTACACTGTACATCAACAGTCTCAGCACTGTGCAATGAATTCTCAGAGGCTGAGACTGATGAAGAATATTGCCATTTTACTCCACTGGAAGAAGCTCAGCAAAACAGCAGGGTCCATAGGCTAAGCATAAAGTATAAGGAAGAAAGATACTAAAGGAGAGGCAATACATTTTATTATGGAAACTAAGACAGATGGAGAGGGGAAAAAAACTCCTGCAGATTTCAGGGCATAGGAGCTCTTCTTCAGCTAGTTTATTTTTCTTCCACAGTTTCCTTAATAAAAGGTATTAGCTTTCACTACAAACTTTCTTTGCTTACATTGTTCAGTCACCAGTCACACTGCCAGAAAACGCAGATGTATGCATTAGAGCATGTATAAAACATATATCATATCTCACATATCATGGCTGATTTTATGCACTATCTGAACAGCAGATTCTGGAACAGACTGGAGACCCTAAATTTTCCCAGTTTCCCAGTTTAAGAGAAAAACCTAACTTTGCTTAATGCAAGATAATCAAAAAGGGTTAAACAAAAAACAAAGAGGAAAAGTGGAGGAGACTGACAGAACGGCTCATCCACATCCATGTTATATCTATGTGGGCTGAAAATGTCTAGCTCAATGCTTGATAGAAACATGTTTGCTTTTTTGTTTGTTTTTGTAATAACACACCACAATGGTCACTCACAGTTGTTGTAATAAAGAGCTTTTCCTCCTCCTCTGTCACTTCTGAATGATGGTCTGTGGGCTGAATTCTTAGTTTTATTCCTTAGTGCAGGATCCTATGACTCCTCTATCATTTGAGCTTTTGAGAACATCCAGTTTTCCGCGGGGATATTCCTAGCTCATTAACATTACTTTTCAACTTCACACTATTTACAAGCTTCTTTTAACAAACTGTGGGGAGTTTTTTTCAATTATTATTTAAAGTATTACATAAAACCTGAAATTAGAACTATCTTATATCCAAAACAGTAGCTTTCACCATACTTATGTTCTCTTTCAACCAATTTCTTACCTATTTTACAGTTCTCGTTCAATATTTCCCTCTCCTTAATTTTAAACATTTCCTTCAGATTAATCCAGACTAAATTTCATCATGAACATTTAGTCCAGAAAAAAGGTTACTTTTGCTCAGGAAATAATTAAGGACAGGTTAGTTTATCAGAATCTCTTTTAGTAAACTAATTCAACTTATGTTTCTATTAGCCACTAATAACTGTCTTTATTATTCACATTTTCTTATCTACATCATTCTCATATTGTTCTACCATTTCAGAGGAAGCAAACCAAATCCATAACTTGATCTGAAAGTTTAGAAGTGTGGTTTCACCAGAAAAGTAAAACTAGCTCTAATGTCTTAGATAAAAGTACTAAATGCTTTATAGTAGCATGGGTGTAAAGGAAAACAAAAGAAAAGTATTGGTTGCAATGCAAGACGTACCAAAAAAGGGACCATGAAAGACAAAGAATTAGTGTGACTAGCAAGTTTTAAAAGGTTATTCAACCAAATAATTTTGTATCTGTACACCTAAAGTTAGAGCTGTTACAGTAAACTCTAGAAGGACATATGTTAGAAGATATATAAAAGGGGCAATGATGAGTTTTAAAAAGGAAACAGCTGAAAATTTAATGCTAAAATGATTGAATTAGTGAAAAAAAAAAAACCACATGGAAGAAAGAGGTCACTAGGTCACATGGGATTACAGGGGATAATAAAGTAAAATCACTGCTGATGAGATACATGATTGATTTGTGTCAGCTTCCTCAAAAAAAGATTCTAGGGAGGTAACTCTGTAAGAACCTGATCTAATTTGGACATTAAAATGAGACGGGACCAGAGACGGATGTGTCAGAAGGGGAGATAACAACCAATTAAATGGTAATAAAGCTCCAGAGTACATCCTGGGGAATGAATCCAGGATGGCTGTTCCACTAACTCCCCTTAAAAAACAATGTTGCACCGGGTGAACAGGGAGCAACAAACACTGCATGTTAAGACTAAAAGGGATGATCAAGTACTGCACAGTAAATGTCATGACAGCTTCCAGTGAACTGCTTTAAGTAACTAATAAAATAAACACCATCTTGAACAGTGAGTCTCTATGTTTCCTCACTAATCTTTAAGTTTCCCTCTTATGTATTGGTGAAGGTGTGGATGAACAAAGTAATGAACAAGACAAACAGCTTTAGATGTTCAAAAAGCCTTTACGATGAGCACTTTAAAAGGAGAGAGAAAATGGTGAGAAGTGGATGAAAACAAAGTGAAAAAAAATTAGCCAAACTAAGTCAAGAATAAGCAATTACCTTTCAAAATTGCAAACCTAATAGTTCAAGTTAAACAATCTGAAAAAAATGGAGTAAGATATATTTCTGGAAGATCCAAAATCAGGATCTTTAGGATCCAAAATCAGGAACTCAGCCAAGCCTAGACAAAACATGATAATTTCTCATGGTTTTAAGTCAAGAGCGGAAAATGGAACAAAAAGCATAATCAAGTTCTCACAAACTAATTAAATTATGTTACAAAATTGAAGGAGACTCTGCAGAATGAACTCCTGATACACTTTACACAGCTATAAAGTAACAGAATGAGTTCATGAAAAGCCTCTGAACTTTACTAGTGACAGCTGAATTGAGACTTCTAATAATATACAGTTGTAGAAAACAGTAACACAAAACGCACATTTATTAAGGAGAATGAACCAAAAAGTACTGTAGTGGCTCTACAAGAAACAGCCAGCATTATTCAATTTAGAATACTGTAAATGAAACTGGATATCCCATGTCAAAATGGCCAACAAAGTAATTCAGGAAACCTCAGAAAGGATGACAAAGATTATTCCCATCATGAAAAATCACCCCTGACATGAATATGGAGAAAAATGGAATTATTCACTTTAGAAGAAAATGAGACAGAGGAAACAATGAAAAAGGGTAGTAAACCCACAAATACTGCAGACTTTTAATATCTAGGTCAAGGAGACAGTAAAATCTCAGTAATTTAAAAAAAAAAAAGTTAAAATATTTTTCATTTTTCCATTGAGACCACTTAATTATTTTGAAGACAATTTCTTTGGAGTAAAAACCTTCACATTATTAAAAGAAGAGACTTACATGAAAACCAGGGATGCCTATGTAGAACAGTTAACACTAAAAATGAATTCCAGAAGAAATAGAATACTTCATGCCTTGGGATCATCCAATTATAAATCAGCTTATATGGATTGCTGGTGGATTGCTCTCACACTTCTCTGAGGCAAATGATACTGGCTACTGGCCAGCCAATTCCATTTGCAGATTGGATCACCAATGGAGGCAAAGACACTTCAGATAGCAGCACATGCCTATTGGAGATTTTTCTGTACAAGTCTCACCCTGACTCTCTGTATTATGAAAAGTGTAATCAGTGCTCATAGTTACTAAGTACCAAATCTTTATATCAGCATCAGTCTTCAAAGAAAAATAATGCAAGAAATGATGGAAATAGCTTTCTATATATTATTAATACTGGTATACCATAGGATATTTTCAATAACTAAATGGACAGATTAAACTAAGAGCATAGTACATGCCAATTACATATCACCATTTCTTGGAAATTGGATAAAACACTTGCTCTGAGCTTTGCCTGCTGTTTCCCAACATCTGATAAAAATTTATAACAGATGGAAATGATTGCAAAGTGAACAGCACTCCCTTCATGTTCTCCTTTCTGCTGATTTAATCACAAAAACACAGAATCTGATAGTAATGAAACAATAGACTTGTTGTTGATATCGCCAAATGGCCTCCATAAAAACCTATCAGACACTGAAAATATAGCCAACACAGACACACAAAATTGTTTTCCGACCTGCAATATCACCTAAGCAAAATAGTAAATTCTATCATAAGACCAACTTAAATAAAACTAACAGTCAACTTCATTTTATTTGTAATTATATTGAAGAGCCATAGTAAAAAAAGACAATCTTACCAAAAAATCTTTCACAGAGATAGCTTGCCTAGACATCTCTAGATTTTAGCATTCTTCCCTATTGCAAAATGGGAATGTTATTCCAAAGTGAGTCTGCTCTGCACTCTTCATAACAATAGATATTTTAAACAAACAAATCATATTCAAACGATTTGCTACTGCAAACTACAACTGACAGCTCTGTGTACATAGTAGTTGGTAGTAATAACATAAAAAAAGCTTGACCTTAAGAATGTTCTGAGGTGCATGCAAGATCAATGCCAAAATGTCTGAAAAATCAGTTAAACATTCTACAGAATCTACTACTGTATTCCTCCACAAGAAATGATAGATTTTCTTTTTTCAACGAAGGCCTGAAATAAGCAGATCTCTGAAGAGAAAGTAATTTTTCTCAAACCTCAACTTTACATAAAATCGCTTTTTTACACATAAAGATGTCATCAACTTAATGATAATTTAAGGATTGTTTTGCAAAATGTTTCAAGTTTAGAAGCAATCACTGAGTCTCACTCAAAACTAACAAACCCCTCCTCTTTCCAAAGGATTCAACAGGGTGATTCATCCAGCCTGAGGATCCTTTCTGTCTGTCCCCTCTTCTAGGGGCTCCTCTGATCCAGACAAGAGAGAGCAGACTGGAAAGAATTTTTTCTGGCAGCAAGAAAAGGACCTAGCTGGAGCACTGCTTTTCCCAAGCCCTCTTTTGTCACATGAAGGGACCACATGTACATGATGTGACAGGGTAGAGGTGCAGGACACTCTGGGGAAATCAAAAGCTGGGAATTCCACTGTCAGCACAATTTCTCTGGCTTACATCATACTTCTGAGGGACTTTGGAAGATGAAGAGTGCTAGGTAAGGGCAGGATGAGATGCTCTGGTAGCAGCATCCTGCTCCTTGTTGCCCTTTTCGTGTTCAAGGCAGAAAACAAACATACACAGTAAACACAGCACTTTAGGAAATTAAACTTCAGCAATGCATGGTAGAATGCAGTCACAATAAGCCAAGCAACATTTTGGAAATTCTCCCTCTCTCTCAAAACTATGTAGCTCACTAACCAGTCGAAAACGTTTGCCCAGTCTACGCCTGCTTCCATATGAAGACACAGGGGCAGTTAAGAGGATCTTTTAAGAACACCTTGCCTTAATTTTACGACCCCCTCTATCTAAATAAGCTGGGGACAGGCTACTTTCAGCTGGGATTTTGGTGAGAATGGGCCATCAAGTTTCTCCAGCTGTCCAGTGAAAGAAGAGATGCCTCACGTCTCACCACTTCTGAAGTTTGTTCATGAATCTGAATCCAGACATTTGAGAGAGATAGAATGTGATTTAGAGATACTGGATATGGACAATTCATATGGCAGGCGAATAAGAATGTATATGGAGATGTGAATGACCCTCAAAATGATATCCAAACAAACAGAAGAAAGAAATACCTTCAACTGAATGTAAGCTACAGGTGTTATTTGCTATTTTTCACATGACAAGGACTTGTGGGTATAAAATGAAACTGCATGACAGCAGATTCAAAATAAATAAAAGGAAATACTATCTACACTGTTTACAACTAAATTGAGGAATGTATTGTCACAAGACACCAGACAGATCAACAGGTTCAAAGCAACTAGACCTAGTCATAGAAGAAAAACAGACCAAAAGCATTAAACAGAACAGGCCAAAAGAACTTTCTCACTAAATAAGCCTCAAATTTCAAAATGTGGGAAACAGGAAAAGTTCCCAGTAGTATCTTAGTGGCCCTTTTTCTGGCCACTGTCAGAGACAGGACATTTGCCTAAATGGATCTTTGATCTAATCCAGAATAGTTTATTCTTAAATCAGTTATGACTTCTAATAACCTGACATTTATTACTTTGACTCAGTAGCACATAAGCGTGGAGTGATATTTTCCATACTGGAGAGGTCCATGTCTAAGGGTACATAAATGTATTTGTTTTTTTAATTAATTTTTGGATGAAACATCTCTTAGGTAAAAATATTCCTCACAGAAAGCGATCTGTCATTTTCTGTTTCTGAACAAAGGGAGAGCAAGTTTTTTTGCAGCTCCAAGAAAGATTATTCTCTTTTTTATTTAACTAGAAAAGCTTGATATAATTTTGAAAGCTGCAACTGTCAGATATGCAATGGTAAAACAGAAAGGAAAAGCATTCTAATTTTTATGTAATGTATGAATGCTTAAATAATGAAAGAGATTAATAATCAATAGATTAAAGCCTGACTCAGCATTTAGGATCCACATGAACTTCTTCCATAATGAACTTCTTCCATATATGACCATCATGCCACAGCTGACATAGTTATCCAGAAAGTGCCTAAATACTACAGAGTTGATTACACTGATGTATATGCAATTGGAAAAACTCCCCCAGCTTCTCACAGTGAGACCAAGCATGTATTTTCACACTTAGCATATTCTATACATCTGATTTTTTAATTTCAAGCATATGAGTAAAAAAAAAATCAGCAAAAAATTAGCTTCACAGTAAGACTACTACAGAAGAATTACTAAAATTAAAGTGATAGTTTCTATAGCAATTATTATAATCTGTGAAGTCTACAAAAAACAAAAAGTGAGGTCCATTATCTCAGAGTTCTAGAAGCACCTTTCGGTTACTTTCCAGAAGAATATTTGAGTTGATCCACTCCATACTCCAGATGGAATTCATATTTTATGAAGTAGCTTCTTCTCTAATCTATTCCCATTACCCATTGCCTTCTAATGTGAAACAAGAATAGGTCCAAAATACCCCTCAAATTATTATCCCACATCTGTATATCAATTAAACCAGAAAAAACGGTTTGATACTCCTTTAGACTGAATAAAAAGTATTTCTAAGTTGAGTTAAAGCACATCTCAAAAATTAAATCAAATAGCAAAGATGTTTCATTTTTGCACTAGATCTCAAACTGGACCTGAATCATTTGGCATAATAAAAGTCTAGTTCACATGATGATCTCAACCCCAGGTGTAATTGACATTCATTCTGATTTTAAAAAGCAAAGGTGTAACAGACTAATAATTAATATTATTTACATCAAATCTAATTAATGATGCTCAAAAATATACTTCATTCTAGTAGTCATATCATGGAGATAATGGATTGGCGTAAGTTACCAAGTTATTCTTTCTATTATAACCACAATCTCCAATCTTCCAGTTTTATACTCTGTTTTATAGGTAAATAATTCTATCAGGTTATTCTAAGTATAGTTTAATGTATTATATACCTGTATCTCAAAATGAAATAACACAAAATGCTAAAAAAACAATTGACAAGTCTATTAACTGCATTACATAGACTTAAGATGTTGATGGTGAAATATTTCTAAATAACTAGCCATAAGCACACAAGAAAAGCTAATCTTTATTTGAGCATTTGAAAGACAGGTACAAGTTAGTATGTATTTTATCCCAGGTATAACTGCTTTACTTGAGAAGCATCATGCAATTTTCATCTTTTTAGGCTTCAGACAATTAAGTTTTTTGCCTTACTAGCTGAATTTATTATAAAACAGCTGACTAAATTGACTGACACATATAATATCTTTACATTTAATATCACAAGAACAATTCAGTTCTTGTAACAATGCCACGACTGACATAAATTTGATCAACAGAGGGCTACAGAGGGCATTTACTCGTCCAATACAAACACTTTGCTAGGTAAGTAAAGTAATATTTTTATCATGTGTAAATATAGCACTAGATTTAAAAAATCAAGTTCCTTCCGAATAATGGAAGTACTTTACTATTGATTAAAAAATATACTATATAATATACCTCATATACTATCAACACATAGTGTTGATACACTCTATAAAGTAATGCAAATTATTCGTGGTAGAGATGAGTTCCATTAAACAGACAAGAAAACCAGTTCAGCTGTAATACTAATGAAATATTTATACAGCCCGCTGAAGAGAGTGCTCATTTGAGTTAAGAAACAGAAAGTTAGCAACCAGACTGGTTCAACCCTACCCGAGGAACACAACAGGCATATGGCAATATAACAATGTTTTCAACAGTAGTTTTAATTAAGTACAGAAATTAAGGGTGAACTTGTTTTGTGAAAATGTTTTAGAGCTGATAGGAGTCTTTATCCCCAAAGCTCTCAGCATTAAATAATATGCTATCTCTAAACTGCTTTGAATTTAGAATTATAGAAGCAGCTAAAAATACTTAACTCTACCAGGAAAGCAATAGAACGCAGTGCTCAAAAAGTCAGACAGACAGTTAAATAATGATGATATCTGCACTTAGAAATCAAAGGATGCTCTTTCCTTTAAAAAGCTTTCCTTTTCTTACTAAAATTACTGGAAAAGAACATTATTGCCAGCCAATGAAGAAAAAAAATATTAAAAAGAAAAAGATGAAGAGATCATAGAAAGAAGTAGTGTTACTAGAACAACATTTTAAAAAAAATTACTAGGGTGTGTCTTCTCTTTTATATTTTGCACTGCACCTGTGCTATTCCGTGCTAAAATAACAAAGGTCACTGGAACACAGAAAATGGGTCTCATAGTCTTCAATGTTGTTTTTCCCTTATATCAAAAGCTCTTCTCTCTATAATAAAGTCAATGCATAACAAAATTTATGTAATGTTATTTAGCAGTTTTTACTTCAAAATTTATACAGAAGTATTCGTTACTTCTCTTTTATCATTATCAGCATTCTGAGATCTGGTTTTCATTTGCTGATTAATCGGTAAATTCCTATTTCTGTTTTCCCTGAACTACTAATGATTATCATTACATATTCTCACATAAGGAATGCCAATTGAAATGTTTTGCATAAAATTCTCATGTCACTTACATTACCATAAAGGAAATTTTCACAACAGTTGTGAGGGTTCATCTGATTATTACAATTTAAATCTAAAAATACTTTTATGGTTGCAAACTAAAATTGATAGTCACTGCTCATTCAAGTTCGCTGTATCAAATTTTTATCTTAAACATACTGTATGCTCAAGAGTTCATATTCTAAAAAGTTATAGACAAAAAAAATGAAACTGGGTAAAACTAAGTTGTGGGATGGCACACATTTCACTTGAAGAAAAAAAATTGATGGATTTAAAAAATTCTTCAGAAGTTAATAGACTGTTGAGATGAATGGAAGTTTATTCTTGAAGTCAAATAGTAAGTATTAGATGATATTCAAAAACGGAGTTTGTTGTTGCTTTTTATTTTTCTAAAAAGAAAAACTTAAAACATATGTGGAAGACGGCCCCAGTTAGAAGGCTGCAAAAAGAGAGCAGGGGATTCAGCACATATTTTATTAACTCAATTTTCTTTTCAGCTTTGCAGTTCACCTTTAAAATAAAAGCTTAGATTCTGCTGAAAACAGCAAAATTTGTGGAAAATCCATAGGGAGGCTCCAAATCCTTGGGATTTGTGGATTTTCTGTTTGAACAGATTTTTATTGTTCCTGTTGATTGCCCTAACACTCATTTTCAGTCACCAGGCAGCTTGAGTTATGTTATCTGTGGGCATTTAAACAGTACCAGCAGGTAGCTTAACTTTTCAAACTCATTTTTCCTAGAAGGTAGAATGCCAAATAACTGTTTGGAGAGACATGAAAATGTAAAAAGAATGATCTTATCAGTTTTGTTAATTTAACTTGGTTTAATAATTGCCACCGACTTGTTAGATATATTAAGTTATAAAAATATTTTTATATGTACTGACACCTCTATTTTCATTCTTTTTATTATTGCCTGATCACATACTATAGGAAAAATGGCTGTGTCTGGGCTAAATGCCCAGAACATTTGAAGCATCCCATACTGAAACAATAGTGGTCTTTGTTGGACACCATCTGCTAGCAGGTTTTTTTTCAAATCATTGTGTGTCTGCTAATACAGATGCATTGCACTTCCACAAAAGTGGAATTACATTTATGCTCAGGCTAAATACTATTCATGTAAAAAGTATTTCATTTCACATAATGACTGAGCTGGAGTTATACTGATGCAACACACAAGAGATAAGCATGTTCCACGTGGCCACATTATTCAGAAATATTTGCTCTTGCTCTTTTGATTTTAACACAGTCTGTCACGCTTTCAGTACCATAAATCTTACTTTCAGTGGTCATCTGTGTTTTGAATTTGCTGATATTGCTCATTACTCTGTGTTTCTTCACTAGCCATTAGAGATGGATGAACTGATTTGGTTAAATTATGAATCAGACAGTAAACAGTACATTAATAAAACCTAAAGACACTAAATAATTGATATATCCAGTAAAAAAACAGAAATGCATTAACAGACTTATAAAAATTAAAATATGAACTCCATTTTGAAAAGTAGAAGACAAAAAAACTGGAAAAAACATTGAAAAGTGCCAATAGACAAGAGGAGGAAATAAGCAGTAACACGAAACCCACAGACAATACAAACAAAACTAATTTAAGCCAACATTGTGGCTACATTCACAGGTCTTTTTAAAAGTTTTTGTGGAATTAAAATTCTGGTCCTAGCAGTCCCGGCTGAAATTCCACTGAGAAGAATGACATGACAAATGTTAGACTGATTTTTGGAACAGCTAAAAAGAGATAGTTCAGAATTAATAGCAAATTATTTTTAAAACTGGAAGAAGATAATGCAAAAGATCAGGTTACTTAGTTTATCTGCTTCCTCATTTCTACAAGACACATACCACTTTTTGGTACTCTTAGTTTAAATATCTGAAACAATAATTCTCTTATATGTTTCATAATCTGAAAAATATTTTTGATATCCAGTTCAAATATTCTGATTCTCCCTTCCATTCTTTGAAAACTCCTGTAAGAACTACGCTATTTTACATCTTCAGACATGAGCAGACACTAAAGCTTTAGAAGTGACATTGTGTCCACTTACCAGTTTTAACTGTATATACACTCAGGAAATCACAAATACAAAATAAAGCATATTAGCTTAAAATTAAATTAAAATGCCAATTACAGCTTTTCAAGGTAATTAATCTTGCAGTTGCACCATGTCAATTCACCTCAAGATTTTTGGTAAGCCAAGCCAGAAAGTGCTTGGTTAAGACTATATTCAGTTGTGTTTCTAAATTGAATGGAATTCAAGAGATAACAAAAGTATCGCAGGTACCTCAGAAACAGACTTTTAGATAGATTAGCACTCAAAATGCATAAAAAAATTAGAATAACTGGCTTCTTTTAAGGTTTCCTTATCCTTTAGTAGGTACTGTACCTTTCAAAGAAAATGTCATAAAAAAGTAATTTGTAAAGCAAAAGTTAGACAGCTTTTAGTGATTATAAACCAATTAATATTTCTCATGAATAAAAAGAGATGTTTCATGATTTACAGTTCTACAGTGTTGGGGCGTTGTGACCACTGGAAAACAAAACCAGTACCAAAACAGTACTACATAACTTTAAGTCTAGTACTCTGTGAGTAGCTGATTAATATTCCATTTAATGCCTTCCAAAACATACTGCCAAATCAGTTTACTATTTATGCAATCACATCCTTGAAATTCTGACTTCTAAGACAAGGCTGGTGTTCATATTTTACATAATTTAGGTGAGGAAAACTGTTCATAGTATAATAAAATAATATATTAACAGAATACAGGCCTGTAATTATATTTCCAGTAAAATATTATACATACTTTTTAAGTGTCCTGTATAAAAGAGTAATCTCACTTGCATATCTCAGAAATCATCAGTCATGAAACATAGCACATTTTGTTTAAAATAAGTCTTACAAGAACAAAACATAGAAAGAAGAGATAAACAATAATTTCTATTATTGACATATATATTGCAGAAAATTTCACAATTAGTAAAACCAAAGTCTGTTAAAAAAAATTTTAATAGCAAAGCAAGTAATAGATGGGGCAACTTTCTTGCAACTCATTACTTTCCAGAGAATTTCCCTACTTCAGAATCTTGCTCAACAGCCAGTAGCTATTTCAAGTGATCCATTAAAGCAATTACTATAAAAGGAATCACTAACAGAAAATCACCAAGTTGAAACCTGGTACGTATTTTTTTAAACAGTGTATATAACAAAAGTCCTTAAAAACCAGCAACAGTTTACTGGATTTTTGTATGCATAGCATGATCAAAGTGTTCCCTAAACCATAAAAACATGAAACTACTAATTGTATGCTCAAAGCATTTTCAAACTAAATTCCATTTTAAAAGTGTGTATTGAAAATAAAGAAAAACTGAACTACACACTTACATAGAAGATGTTGTGTTTATGTTTCACAGCTACATTTTTCATGTAGGTTGCCTCCACCTGCTCTCAGGGGATTTTTTTTTTTTTTTTGAAATTGTTCCCACCTTCTTTTGCAGGCTTTCTTTCCTAAAGAATCTAGTTTTTGCTGATAATGAAACTTCCACTAGGCGGGCAGCTAGTTAGCTATTTTCACACCTTCTGTAGGTACTCAACATAACTTTGTCTAGCTTGGATGCAGGAAAAGAACTACTCAGTTTTCATACTGATTGTCTTGCTTTTAACAGCTTGTTTTCTGCATCAGTGAAACTGCAAGAATCCACAAAACTCTTCTGTTTCATTCTATTACCAGATAAGAAAAACATCAACCAGATGATTTTTGACATTAATATTTAAAAGCCTAAAAAAAATCCATGAAAAAATTAAATATCAAGTCACTCTAGTGCTTGCATTTATTTTAGACACACAAGTGCTTGATACTTACATGGTTATTAATCATAGTTAGGCATTAGTGTGTTTGACATCAGTTTTGGCTCAAGGCTCATAAGTTTTCCAGTAGATACTCTTGCAACAGTTTTTCCTGCCTTCCTATCAGTTATTTTTCTTCTCAGACTTTTGTACCATCTCCTTTTTCCTTTTAACAATTCACCCTTACGTAAACTATTGCCAAATACTGTCTTTTGTATATTTGCATTATCATTCTTGCAAAAGATTAAGCACTTATTACAATGAATGGAGCAATGTTCAAATTACACATTATTGCACAATTTTGGGTCTGGTATAAAATACAAGAAAAAAAAGAGAATGCATTCATTTAATATTTCTGATTGGTTTATTAAATATTGCTTAGATTTTTATCAGTGCCTTTACTAAAACTACTTTAAAGGTTAAAACAAAGAGTTAATCAATTTAAAACTATTTTCTTCCACAACTAGTTTAAGGTATGAGAAAGAGTGAAACCAGAAGCATCAGCACTGAGTCCTACTAAGTAGTGCCATGCCTTTCATTTTCCAGGCTTCACATCTGCCCTTCCTACCCAACCCTGACAATAAGCAGATATGCCAGAACCCTATGGCAAATGAACATAATTTCTTTAACATTCTGGAGAAAGCAGTAAAAGCATTTACATAGCTAGGGCAGAATTAATAAATACTTTTTATAGAGGGATATATAACTTCATAGCTACATTTCATAAAGTATAAAATTAGAAAAAGAGGTAATCTTCTAATGGATTCTTCGTTTTCTTGTACCTTATGATATTCAGCATTTCTTAGACAAAGGACTTCATACTAACAGAGAACATTGACTTAAAAATTTTGGTGGTAAGCTTCTCTAGAAAGCAAAGGAAGGTAGTGAGGGCTTAACCAGGAACAGATGTCATGTAAGTACCACTAAAATATGACATCAGATCTATCAAAACCCCAACAAACAAGAAAAAGAATGCTTTTTGAAAGAGGCATATATATTAACTGCATCCACACCTCAGGCTCAGTAAACTATTTATAATCTGCTGCAGAATACAACTTAGGTTCATGGCTCTCCAAAAATATGTCCTGGAGCACTGAGGAAAGGAAAGATGAGTGGGTATATAATTTTTAAACATAAGTTTAAGAGATGCCTCCTTAAAAGAAAAATTGATTAGAACTGTATTTTAGAATTAACGGAATTTACTGCTTCTGGAGAGGACTGATGCCTTGAAGTTAGAGGTATAACAGAAACAGATTTCAGAGAAGAAAAAGAAACACAGAATGAAGTTTACCCTAAGTGATGGTTAAAATCTTGTCTTCCTTTGCGTTAGAAAGGACAACATAAGAAATGAGAAAATAATGTCAATTCTTGGGTTTTTTTCTTCCTAAGGATTTGCTAAATGGTATTACAGAAAAATACAGCATCTACCTTGGGTAAAGGTAATAGAAACTACTAGTCCAAAATGTTACCCTGGCAGTTTTTCAGTACTCATAAATCAAATATGGCAACAGAACAAGTCCACTGTTGATTACATTCGTACAACACAATATCAATATTACAGTTGTTGTGTTTTGACTTCCTTCAGACTCTCTGACCACAAGGAATATGAAAATTTGGGTTTAACATAGACAAGTCAAAAGCCTTTCATGTATTTACCATGGTGTAGAAGGGTAAGTGAAACCCTTTCCCACAGGGTTTCCATAATAGCTATGTATAGCTTTGTACTAAACACTTGTCAGCTCCTCCACAAAATATTATTTTGCTTTTTATTTTGCTGCCTCTTTTGTCTGGATTGAAATTCTGTGATAAAATCCAGACAGAAACTAATACTTCATCCTCAAAAGTGTCCTGTATTACTCATCCTCTGCCATAATACCCACAAACCCCAACCAATACCATGCGTAAGCAGATGTCAGTCGACAGCCACCTTCTGTCCTCTTTCATTTTTCCCTGTCTTTCTCTACTCCCACTTACCAAAACAGTAAGCAAGAAGAGTGGAATCACATTACTTCCTAAGGATAATCTTATGATTTTGTGCTCAGTATTTGTATGCTGCATCTGTAACCCCAATCCCCACCTTTCTGTCAGCCTCCAGCTTGGGAACACAGCAGCAAAGATTGTATCCTTCCCATGCTAACACCGAGTCCACTTTGAAACGGCCTACATCTAATCACATATGGTGCCATCAGTAGCCTCAGTGTCCATATTTCTCAGGACTATCAAAAGTAATGGAGAATAAATTAATTTTCTTTTTAAAAAGCAACTTTGCTGAGTGCTTCAAGATCAGGAATATTTAAACATTATTTTAAAAATCATTATCATGAGACTATCTTCCAAAAGGGTAACACCATGCAGCGGCAACAAAGAAAGAACAGCAATTTATGTTTTATTGTTAAAAATAAGCATGATCTATCACTAGATTGGATTTACTTATATGGACATACAAAAAGTAACTTTTTTTCCTCTCCATTATTTAATTATCAAGAGCCGTCATATATGAATACAAAGACTTATTTCTACAGAGTTGACTATGTAAATGGAAAAAACCAAGGTGTAGTTCAAATACACATCACAAAAGTAAGAATATTACAGGGACCAAATTCAGTGCAGTGTCAAGATCATATTTAACAAAGTTATTGTTGGAACATTAACTGCATACAGCTTATGGTATTAGACTGAATGAAGCTACTGCTGGGAAAACTGGCAATCTTGCATTCCATACCAGTGCAAACCAAACTGGCTTATACAGTCAAGGAATGGCTTTAGGAATCCTATAAAATTAATCTGAGAAATTTTTTTTTGAAGGGGGAAAAAAAGTGATTTTGAAAGAAATCTGCATAGCAGATTATTAAACTTACTGTTTTTAAGAATGAAGCCACCACATTTTAGAGATTGGTAAATACATACAGAATGTGTAAGTTGCCACAGGAGTGGAGACACATTGCAATGTTAGAAATAAAGTAATAATGTTGTTTGAGAAACAGTTGCAATGGCTGTTATTTAGCTTGTTATCAGATCAGACAGGCTAGCGGCCAGGAGACTAAGAATTAATGGCATATATGTTCTCTCATACATACCTAACACCTGCAAATGTTTACATATTAAGTGATGGGCAGAGGTAAATAAAGGAGAAAAGCAGTAATTAATTAAAAAGTACTTCCTAACTGAATAGTCTTGAGTTTTAAAGATGCATGGAGCACAGATTCCTTAAAGCATTTTAAGATTATTGCTACGCATGCATTTTGACTCATGTTTCAGAGATTTGTTTGGGTGGGTTTCATCTTGTTTTGGTTTTGGGTGGGTATAGGTATTACATATTTGTTCATGAGAAATTCACAATCCATGACACCATTTGCAGGCGATTTTCGCTGCTTGGTGTCTTCTCTCTTTTGAACTCAGAAACTAAAACTAGCACTGAATTGAACTGGTATTACATACTTAATATTTTTAAGTATAGAAATGACAAAAGAAATAACTTGCTATTCTGTTGTTCTTGTAATTGGAAACTTTTGGCTTGCCCAAGTTCCTTCTCATGACAGTGTCAGAGGAACTCAATATCACACAGCTTTTCACATTAACTTTCAATACAGATAGGTAGGAATTATATATAAAGAACTTCAACTAAAAGCTAAACTTTATAAAAACATGGCCTGGAAATGTGTGCAAAAACTTGTGACAAAACAGTGAATGTTAACTGTCTCAAAGCATTGCTCACTCAGGCTCTTCAGACAGCATTAGCAGTCTTTTTCTGACCACACCTGTCCCACAGGAGTCTCCAGCGGAGTAGTGATGTTATGTTTTAGTCTCAAATCATGAAAAGAAAAAAGCACCCTTTCATCTGGTTGGGGGGCATATTAAAGACATTTCCAGCACACATAGTGAGTTTTCATTAAAATGCATCCTTTCCCTATAACTTCATTTCCTTGAGATACCTCCAAACTCCTTCTCTCACCTCCATTCTGTGCTACATGTTTATGTATTTCGTAAGAAGTTCTAAGGCTTGGACAGTGTTTTGTCTGTCTCCTGTTTCACAGTCTTAACAAGTCTCTCTTCTTACCACACAACCTGGAGCGTAGCCTCTCGAATTCAATGAGTAAGCAGCTTTTACCTTCCAGTGAAATGTCTGCAGACCATTCTAGGTCTCCATCAAAAGGTCAACTGCATACACTGCATGTAGAAACAACTATTAAAATTAAGAAAAAAAAAAAAAAAGGCAAACAGAGCCATTATCTACTTCAATTTAAGCTCACTGAATATTTAAAATAATTTTGTGAACCTTGTCCTGTTTCCTCTGAATTCTAAAACCATGTTTAAGAATTCACATTACTAAATTCACATTACTAATGCGTTTTAGATTTCACATTACTACAGTTTTTGCTATTTTTTACTTGCTGCCAGCATATAAGCTAGTGATAAACCATGCACAGAAGCTGTCAACTTTAGGTAAACAATGCCTAGCACCAAAGGACAGAAAGAGATAATGGCCAGTGATGCCAAGGATTTGCACTGAACCATTTATGATTAATCCATAGTAATTCTAAACAAAAAAAAGTAATTGTTTAGGTATTTTACTTACATAAAAACATAAAAACAATTTGGAAAAACAACTAAATGGAGGAATTACAATTTGACTTCAGGAAAAAGAGTGAGGGAAAAAAACATTACCCAGACGGGTATACAAAACACCTTTTTCCATATACACATAGGGATTAAAAAAAATATTAAAAATACCCATGACACAATAAACTCCCAACTTTTTAATGAAATGGTATTTCTGATAGTACATGACCCTCTTCTTCCTCTTCAGGAGCATGATTACATATTGATGTAAAAAGTCACTTCACTATGAGAAATAATGGATCAACAGTGAGAAAATGAAATAAGTTTGACATTCTAGTGGAGAACAGAGTGGACTAGGACATGTGAACTCAGTTATGGAAGCATTCTTCATACAAACAGAAAAAGCTATCAGAACTGCACAAAAGAGTGCTGTTTAGAAGCATCCATATAAACTGGATTTTAGGAAAAGGCACATCCATCTGAAAGAGGAACAGGGCACAAAAATAACAAATACATAACTATAGTGCTGAAACACTTCACTTTGACCAAGACAATTGCTAGCACCTTGAAGTTCAGCTACTTAGTAATTCAGTAGAAAGCATACACAGAAAGGTATTTTGGTGCTGGAAAACATATTTGTCTGTGGAGTAATTAAGAGACAGGATGCAAGTACCATTACTCTGAGCATTTTGCCCTCAACACAGTTTTAGAAAAGTATGACAATATAATCCTCCTCTGACGACATGGCAGGCTACACGACCTAATATATCCCTTCTGCATTTAGGTTACATGAATCCAGTGCAATGCCCTTATTTCTAGTAGGAATGATGCCACATTCCAGGAACTAAGGGAGATGACACTAATTGGTATAATTGGCTAAGTAACATACTTGATGTTACTGAAACCTTCAAGATCGATACTCACGGTGGGAGTGTGGAAAACTCTAGGTGGAAATCAGTGAGTAGAATTCTACTTAAGAAAGACAGTGTAGAATAACAGAGGTTAGGAAGGTGAAAGTAGTTTAAAATACTTTTGGAGCTGAAGAAATCATAAGGCATGCAGACCAATTTGATAACTAATAAAAAATTAACATCCTGAAAACAGAATATTATAAATGTTGTCTACAAAACAAAACAAAACTGAAATAGAAACCCAAACAAAAAAAGGTCAACACTTAAAAATTATCTGTTAATAAGACACTGACATAAAAAACCCAGAAATTTTATTAGAATTTCTAATGAAAATACTTTAAGGAGTTATCATATGACCTTTTAATCACTGATACTGTATCCAGCGTAAAGTATTTTGGACTTCACTATGAGATGAAGGTCAGTCAGTTACTGAACTGTGAGCAACTGCCTAGAGACCACCAATTGCAAACTGAAATAAGAAAGAAAAGAAGAGCAAACTGGCTCACAAGCATATGCAAACACTGTGACATTTGAGCTAGTTTTCCAACACTAATAAAATATGAAGAACCTGTGATTGCATTTGAAAGTCCTTAAAATATTTATTTAGTTGGCCCCAAATCACAGTTCCGCAACACAGAAAAATGACAATGCTGGTAGAAACCCCAGAATGGTTCTTTGTAAAGGTGAAGGCAGCAAGTTGAGTTGAAAAACACTACATATAACAGTAAGTGATATCAACACATAAATAAATATCTCTCTCTCCTTGACAAAACCCAAAATCATGCCACAGAAAAATGGTGCATAATTCTCCAGGTCACCAGTTGTAAAGGAAGTTGTTAGAATTTATCTAATGGAATAATAAACACATTTTACTCTGTCAACTTGTATTTAAATTTCCAGAAGGCTTAGTTGAGTGACTCTCTGTCTCCTCATCTTTTATCAGATGAAAATGAGAAGACTGAGAACACAACAGTTTTTGCAAAGTGATTAGAATTACCCAGCAGTTTTATTGGTCAACTAACTACTAAATATGAGAAAAAAACAAGAAACAAACAAACAAAAAGGTATTTTATAAATAGGAAGTGGCAAATTTTCAATTATTAAAGATGCTTATGAAAATTAGGTTTTATCCAACAATTGCAACTTCTTAGGTAGCACAGAAGTGAGTGAAAAACTGTTTATCTACTGGAGAAAATACTTTGTATAAAGAATCATAGACACATAAAATCATTGAATATTAAGAGGCTGGAATGGACATTAAAGATCATGTAGCCCCAACCCACCCAGCCATGGGGAGGGACAACTCCTACTAGACCAGGCTGCTCAAGGTCTTATTCAGCCTGGCTTTGAACACAGCCAGGTTTGGGAGAGCATCTTTTACAACTTCCATTAGCAAGCTGTTCCAGTGTCTCAACACCCTCACACTCTCCTAATATCATACCTAAATTTCCCCTCTTTCACTTTATCTCCATTATTCCTTGTCCTACCAGTACAGTTTCTGACAGAGTGTCCCTCTCTGACTTCCACGTAGGTCCCCTTCAGACACTGGAAGGTGCTATAAGGTCTCTACAAAACCTTCTCTTCTCCAGGTTGAATAGCCTAAACTTTCTCAGCCTGTCTTCCTAGAGGAAGTGTTCTTGTCCTCTTATTAATTTCATGGACCTCCTCTGGATTCACTCCAACAGTTCCATCTCCTTACGTTGGGGACTCCAGAAGTGCACATAGCACTCCAGGTGGGGACTCACAGGAGCAGAGGGGGAGAATCATCTCCCTTGACCTGCTGACCACACTCCTTTTGATGCAGCCCAGGATTCCATTGGTGTTGTGGGCTGTGAGCACACACTGCTGGCTTATGTTGAGTTTTTCA
>JAWWLT010000092.1:52643320-52655163 GCA_035040995.1 Premnoplex brunnescens
TGACCACAACTCCCTGTGTGGCCATCCAGCCAGTTCTTTATCCACCAAGTGCTCCATCCATCAAATCCATGTCTCTCTAATGTAGAGACAAGGATGTTGTGTGGGACAGTGTCAAACACTTTGCATAAGCCCAGGTAGAGGACGTCAAGTTGTTTTGCCCCTGACCTCAGTGCTGTAGCCCTGTCATAGAAGGTCACCAGATTTGTCAGGCATGATTTCCCACTAGTAAAGCCCTGCTGGCTGTTAAAAGTCACCTATTTGTTTTCCATGTGCTTTAGCATAGCTTCCAGGAAAATCTGCCTGGCGATCTTGCCTGGCAGAGAGGTGAGATTTACTGGTCTATAGTTCCCTGGATCTTCTGCTTTCCCTTTTTCCAGTCATCACTAAAGAGCAAGAGACTGCCTATTCTGTCTTTCCAAGAAAAAAAATTGAGAAGGCAGGCTGTATAAGTGTACAAATGAAATTAGAGGTAATAATGCTGAGAATTGAGAAGGACTAACCTTAATAGAGAAAAGCAAAACAACATATTTGCTGGTAGTGAATTGGGCATAAATGTTTCATAGGAGGTATACCAACTCACTAAAAGAAACTGCCAAAAGAAGCAGTGCATTCTCCACATTTTCTTGTCTTCACATCACGATAGCCACTTCTTCAAAATGTATTCTGGAACTGAATGCAAATTCTGCCTTCAAAAAACATGGATTACTGGGCTTACAAAAAGGGTAAGTGGGACAAATCACGGTATAATGAAGGTCAGACTAAATGACCTAATAGGTCCAAAAATCCATGCTGTTTTTTTCCATTACTAGTTTACATGATGGGAAAAAGGAAATATTCACATGTTTCCATACCCTTAGCCAAAATAAACATAATTCTTTGCCAAGCATTCAAAAATCTATAGTGCCCAAAGTTAACAAAGATTCATACACAGACCAGAATAAACTTTTATATAAAAATGAAATGTGTAAATAATAGGTATCTGACCAAAGTTTCCATCTCATACTATTTTCTTTGGTATTCTCTTTGAATGATCACCACTATGAAGAAGACAGAATCAAGCAGCATTTCCTCACTTACATATGGAGACAGCATGGTCTGCTCTAACATTGTAATTTTGGATATTTATCTACAAAAAGCTCAAAAGAAAATAAGATGAAAATCCTTATGCTGTACTTTCCAAAGCTGTTTTAGAATATTTAAGCTCAAGTATTCAGGCAAATTTAATAAACACACAGCTACTTGAGTTAATGTGAGAACCATGCAGACCAACACTCACTCCAGTCTCTTAAAGGCTCTGCGTAAACTATGAAGGATATGTGAAAAGTATTTGGCTTTACAATTATGACTACAAGAAAATTTTCTTAAATCAAATGGTTACATTTCATTCCTGGCCAACATATTTTATGAATACACAATAAACTTTTTTTAAAAGATTGATACAATCTCTTTTAATAAACAGATAAAATGCCTTCTATTCTCTTCAGTACAAATCTGACCTATTTGATATATTCCTGTATGTAATTGTAACTCTGAATCAAAGAGAACTGCTGGACATCTCTGAAAGGACCTAATGCCTCATTGACATTGGGTCTATTAAGTAGGAGCTTGCCTGGCCTAGGCACCCAGTACTCTGCTGTGCAACACAGCTGCACAACTCAGTTTACCTAGACAGACAGACAAAAAAACAAAATGGACTCCTTCATTAAGAGAAAGCATGCATGGGTTGAAATATTTCTTGATTAAGCATAACTGGTTTCACATCTCTTTTCAATCAAGTTTGGATCATTTAAGACAGATTATAAAGTACCACAGGTTATCAAAAGCAAACAGTGTTTAACTTGAGCCTCTCATACATAGATATCAAATATTTCTCTTGATACAAACAAATCAGTAGTACAAAGCTTAGATGATACTATATTTTGTGTGCTTTTGAAAGTCAATCTGTCACCCAAAAATGCATTAGGTATCATTTATGAGGCACTGGCACATGTATATAGAGAGATGAAAAAGACAAAGGCATTTAAGGTAAAAATAGATAGATTTTCTAAACTATTATTTAATCCAATGCAGTTTTAATTTATGTCCCTGAAGTTATTTGCAAACCTTAGTCTCAGCCAAACTCAGGAACCACAAAACCCACCGATTGATTTTTTTTGTTCTAATTTATCATATTTTCAAAGCAAAACATAAAATATCATTTACTGAAATTGATTCAATCGTTTATAATCAAGAACCATGTGTTGAGCTGTTCCTCAAATATTTTTTAAAAGCTAAGAACATGAGATGAAGTTAAAGACTACGGTAATGCACTACAAACTGTCATAAGCTATGTTTTTTTTACACCAAGAAGCTCAAGTATCCTGCTTCATGAAAAAAGAGAAAACCGCTCAAAAAGCAGAGTGGAGTTTGCTCTGAGAACCACAGCATGCTCCTAGACAGCAATCCCTATACAGTTATTGCCTTTCTAAGTTACAGTATAAAGAAAACCCCTACCTTCCTGAGGCGTGGATGCCTAACTACCTCTGCAAGAACTAGAAGGTCTCACTGAGAGTTTGCATGCCTAATCCTGTGTGCCACTGCACTCAACAGGCTGTTGAGCTCCTGTTCTTCACTTGCTTCCCATGGAGCTCAATGCTTAACTTGGCAGCCCCTAAAGTTCTCCACGCAAATGGTTCAAACTGTTTATCATCACATCCTCCCACACACACGCAAAAAACCACAATGTCAAAAGTCATAGATACTTTTTTTAAAACATGAAAATCATGGAATCTATCACTCTTATAAGACAGCCATGACAAAAATGCAGTTTTATTGATGGATTGGCAAAAAGTTCATGTAACCCTAGACTCTTCTAGTGGAGAGTGAGTTGAAGGGCATAATATGGTTCACTGCATATTATGGAATTTTTTTTCCTGTTTTATACAGTTAGAAGCACTTAAAGCCTGAAAAGAGCATCAGGTACACAGTAATTCTATTTTGGCATATTTTGAAAGAAATCAATATGAAATAAATCAGGTTTTAAAATGTCCTGTTATTAAAAAAAAAGCTTTAATATTAAACATTGAAAATACTTAGAATTTGTGGTAGCATACATTTAAAATCTTAAATCACTCTAGACAAAGGATAATATGACTTACCACAAACTGGAGAGGGGAAAGAAGAAAAAAATCGACCTAATTTGTGAACAATGCTCAACATGATATCAAAGTAGATCAGACAAAAAAAATAAATAGGAAAGAGAAAAAACTGGGAGAGAAATGAACTATGCAGATGTGAAAAACAGGCTAGCACAGAGGCAGACTGCTACAGCAGTAGGTATGCCACAGAAAAGAAAACCACACTTGAAAGTGATCAGTAATTTCTCTAGCCTGTTCAAAAACTTTCAGGGAGAGGGAAATTAACTTAAAAAAAATTCCTCCTTTTCCATTAATTTTGAATTCACCTGAACCTAACAACATAAGTAGAAACAATAGCATGTAAGACCTTGAAAACACATTTGAAGGACAAAAAGCATCTGATGATGTATTTGAATTCAGCATGTCAGATTCATCAATTACAGTAAGTTCCCAATGAGGTAGTAGGAAGAAACATGTTTTTCTGCATCAGGCTATTCTGCTCCCAACAGAAAAAATGGTACTAGTGGAAGAAGTGGTAAAACATTGACCATACAAGCTTCACTGTTGTACTCTTTCTTTCATATTGTGGCAAGATGCTGCAAGAGAATGTAAGGCCTCAGATTCTTATAAGTATTCTTAATTGCTAAATTCTAATGGCAATAAAGCAATAAGTTTTAAAATAATTTAATACTATTATCTCTTACTACTACAAGACTGGCAGACAGAGTAGGGAGAGAAAACTATATGTATGATCTTAAGCTAGGGGTTCCTGCACAAAAATACCTTAGCTTTTCTAGGGTGAGTGCTTCAATAGTACCAATTCTATATAAATCACAAGGTTTCATAATTTTTTTTCCAAAAATATTATCTACCATAACATCGCAGAAGTCCACACTTCTCATTATCAGTTGAGTAACAAGTCTACCAGTAAGTAAAAAAGATTTAATGGAAAGGTAAAGATCAAAAAATAGGAAAATACTGAACTTGCTTTAATACAATTTGATAGCTGAAAACTAATCCTGTGAAGTTCCATGGAAACTGTTTGAGACTTACCAGTATGCATAGATGAAGTTCTCATGAACAATCCAGCTGATTTGATAGTCTGCTGACACTGAAAACAGAAGGTATTGCACTACTACTCCCTTCTCATCTGCTCTTCCTTTCTCTATCCTGACATCTAGTTTAGGCAGTCTTACTCCCTTTTCAAAATCATATTTGTAATGGCTTTTTCTCAGGTAACTTGCTTACAGGAAAGTGAAACAAGTCAGTGGTATTCTGATGAAGGCTAGAAGAGGTGTGTGCAGTAAATGGTAAAAATGCAGAGGCAGGAGCTGAGGGTATAGGGGAAAGAGAGTAAAAAGACAAAAGATCAGTAAGTAGAACCTGTCTGCAAAATGCTGAGCTGCTGATTATTTGAGATTGCCAAATAAATTTTAATTTTCGATAACTAATCCTGTCACCTCTCTATTTTTCAGGTTTTTAGGTCATACTTTAAATGCTCATCATGACTAAGCTAGTTTATGGCATTTGCCAAATTTAGTATCTTATTTGTTTTGTTCTGCTTCTGTGTATCTACATTGAGAGAACATACCCTTTAGCATGCAGCCATGAGACTCAGAGATAAGAAATACACGTGATAATCACTTACTGGAATTAATTTGTGCTATTGGGAAGTCCCCTTAACTGGGTATCTTCTACATCTTAATGGTGAAAAAAACCCACCTTATTTAAAAAATAACCTCTCTTTTCTTTTTCATTAAATATAGATGATCTTTGATGTCAATAGAATCATAAAATCATAGAACATCTTGAGCTGGAAGGGTACCACATTGATCATCAAAGTCCAACTCCTGGCCATGTTCAGGACAACCCCAAGAATGATGCCATGTGCCTGAGAGTGTTGTCCAAGCACTTCTTGAACAACAGAAAACCTATTTCCTGAAATTTTAGATTCCACAGAATGCAAGAATAAGAATTTTTCACTTCTTACATCAATGCTGCCACAAAATATGTATTTCTTGGCTGAGCTGTGAGAAGAAGGACAGACTGTAGAAAGAGACCTTAAGATATAAAATACATTGTAGCACTGTGAAATATGAACCGTGGGAGCTAAAACTTTTACTTTTGTTGAGAGCTCCTTGATACACACTTAGAACAGTCTGCCCTAAGTATTCATTTTGAATATGAATTTTTTCTTTCCCTGGCAACTATAAGGCTTCAAACAGTAAACTAATATAACTGTGACTGAAATTAACCATGAAAAGAAACTGCAAGGGAACATACTTAAAAAAACAGGAGTAAAGGACTTGGAAACTATAGGACAGAAATCTACCGGAATGACCCCATGGTATGACACCAGATCTTTTGGGCTAGAGGGAAATGAAGTCTATCTATGACAAATTCTTTGACTGGTGTAGACAGCATGTATTACTGAGCAATGCTTAAAATGATTGACCCTGTCCTTGCAGACAATAACTCATACAAAGAATTTCAGCTGATACGCAAAGGTTTTCATAACTCTAAGTCTTCTCCTCTGGCAATGCAAGAACCTACAGATCTGTGAAAAACACATTAGAGCACCCATAACTGCTGTTTTTGAGTTTCACTGGGCAGATAATAGAATATAGAATTGTTTAGGCTGCAATGGGCCTTTAAGATCATTAAATCCAATTGTTAACCCAGCAGCTGTCAAGTTCACCACTACACCATGTCCTAAGCATCACATCTACACATCTTTTAAATAACTCCAGGGATGCTGACTCCACTACTTCCCTGGGCAGCCTGGTCTAATGCTTGACAGTTATATTGGCAAAGTTTTTTCCTAATAACCAGTCTAAACCTCCCCTGGTGCAACTTAGGGCTAGTTTCCCTTGTCTTATTTCTTGTTAGGTGGGAGAAGAGACTGACACCCACTTCACTACATCCTCCTTTCAGGTGGTCATAGAAAGCACCCTGAGCCATTTTTTCTCCAGGTTGAACACCCCCAGCTCCTTCAGCTGTTCCTCATAAGACCTGTGCTCCAGACTCTTCACAAGTGGGGGTAGATGTGGTCCTGAGGGACACGGTTTAGTGGTGAACGTGGCAATGTTAAGTTCATGGTCTGACCTAAGGATCTTACAGCTATTTTCCAACCTAAATAGTTCTATGATTCTACCAAGTGCACCCTCAGTAAGCTTGCAGACAAGTTGGGTGAGAATGCTGACCTGCTTGAGGGCAGCAAAACTCTGCAGAGGGATCTGGACATGCTCAATCAGTGGGCTGAGACCAATGACAAGAGGAAGAACAAGGCCAAGTGCCGGCTCCTGCCCTTCGGTCACAACACCACCAGGCAGTGCTACACGCTGGGGGAAGAGTAGCTGGAGAGCTGCTTGTTGGAAAAGGATCTGGGGGTGCTGGTTGACAGTGGCTGAACATGAGACAGAAGTGTGCCCAGGTAGCTAAGAAGGCCAGTGGCATTCTGGCTTGGGTCAAAAAAAGTGGACCAGAGCAGTGAGTACAGTCCTCCTGTACTGGGCACTATTAAGGCCACATCTCAAATCCTGTGTTTATCTTTGGGCCACAGAACAGACCTCTACTCTTTTAGCAAAGAAGAAACGGGCGATGTCATTTTGGTCACATAAATGAGAGGAGAACATATTTTATTTAGTACTGCATTCAAATTAGTCTTAAAAGTCAAAGAAAGATGGTATCAGAGCTTTCTTCTGCATAGCTAAAGGGAATTTAAAGATTAAGCACAGAACAGAGTCTTAGTCTACAACTGACCACTACTACTACAACAAGACATATTCCCCATGTGGCCGTACTCATCTTTTGAAAGTAAAAAAAAATAATAAAAAAAAATTGGGAAGGCTCAAATAAGTTTAAAGGAGTTTAAGCTTAGACAGAAAAAAACCAATGTACTACTAGAATGATTTGAATCTTCAGTAATAAGTCTGAACAATTCTCAGTAATAAAATAAAGGTATGCAACACGCACTTTAAGACTGGGTCCTAAGATTCTGGTAAGACTGTAAGTTATGCAGCATATTTGCAACCATGGAACCTCTAAAACACATTCACCTGCAATTGCTCTACAACAGATCATTTCATTCCACTTAAAAAGACTTCAATTCATGTTATTTGGATCTTAAAATAATGAAAACTCCACAAACTTGATGGAGTTTCAAAACATAACCAAATACATGTGATGAAACTGCATGTAAAACCATAGTAAAAATTTTAAATGTAAGAGATTAGTACTGTTATTCATTTCATTTGACAGCAATTTCACTATTAAAAAAAACTGTTCTGTCACAAAGGGACAACCTGTACTTCACCAATTTCAGGACAATATATACTTAAAGTTTATGAGGATAGAAATGAATGAACAATAATTAAAAAGTGATGATTTTAAATACAAAACATCACTTAAGACAGAAAAAAGTCCTTTCATTTCCCATTATTTCCTCTTCAGATACATATGAATCCTAGAAATACATCTTTAAGAATTATATTTAAACCTTACTTTCTAAGAACTTCAATTTTCATGTCACGCTGGTTGTGCATCATTGCATTTATTAACAAGACATTTAGATGTGACACTTAGGGACACTGTTTAGTGGTGATTTGGCAGTGTCAGGTTTATGTTTGGACTTCATGATCCCAATGGTCTTTCCAACCTAGATGATTCTATGATTCTAAGTTAACATTTTCAACATTTGTTATAAAATTTCCAAAAGCATACATTACTGTAAAGATGAATATCATTCTAAGAATTCCAAACTTCTGTACCTACTAAAATGTTTCAAGAACAACAGAACATTTTAAAATGAAGGTATTTTTGAGCATTATAGCTTTTCTATAACATTATATGAATCACAAATCATACCTGTTATAGATGTATTTAAATAAAGCTGAGTATCTTTTGGAATATGCTAGCAGAGCCTGATCAAACAATTACAGCACCAATGCTCATCTACAGTTGACCTGAATGTAAGAATTACTCAAAGACTTGAAGGTATAAAATAGGAAGTTCTTATTTAGCCTTTTAGCATATGAATTTGAGTAAGTGCAGTGGAAATACATTTATTTAATAAACATTACTTAACTCCTTACCCTGTAAAGATTAGAAAATGCCTTGAATGTTCCGTCATCAAAAAAATAACACGGAAGTAGAAAGACAGAAACATAGCTTCATGATTTTTAAGTGTTTAAAGAATATTTTATAAACAAAACCAATAAAAATAAGTAAGGCTGATCACGCAAGATGCACTGAACATTCCTACTTCCTATTAGGTACTAGTGGATGAATTGGCTAGTAAGAATTCTGCTGAGCAATATATGAAATTTAATACAGCTTTTCCCACTCTCAGCTCTTCGGGCTTTTTGTACTGTCATAGTTTATCAGCAAGTTATTCCCATGAACAGGAGACAACATTGTCACTTTTTCTTAGCAGGCATTCCTGCTGATCCTCTAGCCAGAGGCTTCTAATGTCGTCAGAACAATAGCCACCATTCAAAACGATCCTTTTCTGCCAATAGCCTGCAACTACCATTTCAGCCAATTCAGTCAATGAAAAAACAACAGTGAGCCTAAAGGTTACTGGGCAGTGAATTTGTGGAGGAAGTGCTTGAATGAAAACAGACACCCATGAATGCATTTCTCTCTCACCAATATTCTACAACCTTACTGATGACACAGTTTTGAAAACAGTTGCTTAATCCTTTAAACTTCCCATCAGAAAATGGCTACAATAAGCCTAAAGCCTTGCAATAACCTTATAATAATACATCTGCAAGGGACAGACTACAGATAAAATTTTACAAATGCAGAATAGAAGTATGTTTATGCCTTTGAAAAAGTTAATCTATTTGCTTTTGTCTCACCACTCGAAATTTCACAGAAAACACTTCTGATCTTACAAATTACAGATGGGATTTGAGGAACAGCCCATAAGACTAACCTGGAGAGGAATATATATTTTGTCACTAAAAAATGGTCTTTAATTGAGGACAGTCATTTTATTTGGATCATTTTTGTTAAAGATTTGCCAAACTAAAATCAGATTATAACATTTTTAATATTAATAATTCTTTAAAAGTATCACTGGATTTTGATTAGTGCAGAAAGTAATATAAATACTGTTTTCTTGGTAGGCATAGCGGTTTTTTTCAGAGGCTTGAATTCCGTTACATAGGAAGGGTATGGGACAGTGTCTTAAGAATGTTTTTAAATTCTGATAATATTCCACCAACTACAACTCTTTTTTCTGGGCAGAGGTGGTACTGAAAATACCCAAGAGTTTTAAATGAAAGAATTGTTTTCACTGGATCACGCACTTGTTTATAAAAATAAAAATTTGGTTTTAATTCAGTTTTTACACTTTTAAACCAATTAAAGATGATTGTCAAATTTAATTCGATTACTGTTTTGACTAAAAATAATTATCATAAAGATACTGTCTTTACTATGAAATAGAAGAGATACCATGATATAAGAAATTCAGTTATTTGAAGTAGATAAAGGTTTATTTTTCATTTAAGCACTTAGTTTTGTAGATGAGAAAAACATATTTTTTTGATGACAGGTAACTTTAATTTCACAACTTTGACTTCAAACATATAACTCTGATAGACAAATTCACATTTTAGATGGCCGAAGTGATCTGCTTTTCTTTGGGCATTTTAACAAAATGGCTAGTATCTAGTATCAACTATTTTGTAGTTTCAACTGCTACCATACCTGAACATGCCTAAGAAATAGTTTGGTAACTATTTGTCTCAGGCTACTGTGAATAAATAGTAAATTGCTCAGTGTTGAATTGTAAGAAAAAAACAAGCGCATAAAGCATCTATGAAACTATCTGAAAGCTGGATCACATTTTCATGTGATCCAGGGGATGTGATCCAGCAACATGTACTGGCAGCCCAGAAAGCCAATTGTATCCTAGGCTGCAAAAAAGCAGTGTGGCCAGCAGGTTGAAGGAGGCAATTCTGCCCCTCTGCTCTTGTAAGACCCCAATAGGTCTGCTGCATCCAGCTCTGAAGACCTCAGCATGGGAAACACTGGGACCTGTTGGGCCATGTGGAACAGGTCCAGAAGAGGACCACGAAGATGATCAGAGGATTGGAACTGCAATAAGGAAACGCTGAGAGAGTTGGGGTTCTTCAGCCTAAAGGAGAGAAGGCTCTGGGGTAAACTTATGGTGGCCTTTAAATACTACATGGGGGCCTGTAGGAAAGATGGGGACAGCAGCAGGACCTGCTGTGATAGGGGTAATGGTTTTAAACTAAAAGAATTTAGATTCAGACCAGATACAGGGAAGATATTTTTTACAATGACGGTGGTGAAACACTGAAACAGGTTGCCCAGAACAGTGGTGGATGTCCCATCCCTGGGGCTCATTCAAGGTCAAGTTGCACAGGGCTCTGAGCAAAAGATCTAATGGAAGATGTCCCTGTCCATTGCAAGGGTGTTTGACTAGATAATCTTTAAAAGTCTATTCCTACCCAAACCATTTTATGATTCTATGGCATCATAACTTTTAGCAGGAACATTCCTATTTCATAAAGAATGTTATAAGAGATTCAGTTAAGTAAACTTATTCAAATTGTTTAACAAGTTTAGCAACTCGCTTACGATAAAATGTATAGCAAAAGCAAAGCGCAAGTCAACTGAAATTTTACTGCCGAGAATACTCAGATGTACTTTCAAAATTCAGATACAATATCAATATTGAAAAAGCGAGTATTTTCAAGATGTATTGCAGGACTCAAACTATTCATCTAGCTGAAAAGCACATTAAAGTTAAAATATAGTTTATTTATATAAATAGCACAAATATAATTACTCATTTATAATAACTGTACTGAAAACTCAATCTCCCTGGATATGATTACAGGATAAAAGGCATCACAAAGACAAGTACCTGAGACTGCGGAGGACCCAAACTCTATGACACGGAAAGAACATCTAAATACCAATAATAAATTTGTGTGCATGTGTATCTATAGATATCTAGATATATTTTCACTGGCTTCATATTAATTTTATATTCATACTTTAAAAAACACAACAAATTCCAGCTTTAGGAAGAAAATTCTAAAGGATTTTTCACTACAACGAAGAAACCCAAAAATTAATACATTCTTAAAAAACCCCCTGTGTTCTTAACTAGCATTGCCTGAAAGGAAAAGAACCATGGACTTTATTTTCTAGTTATGGGCAATATTCTCATTTTGTGAAGCTCATGTCAGTAGCTGAAAAGTGACAATTTGAATTTAACAAGCATTACAGGTTGCCAAACTAACATTATCTCTAACAACGTTTCACAGTGCACCAGACTCGTTCCTGCTCCTGCTGACCTTTCCACATGTGGTTCAGAGACCACTGGATTAGAGCTGTTAACAAGTGACAGGTGCAGCCAATTAACCAAAAAATGACGTAACTGTGGCTTCCAGTCTTAAGCATTGAGGCTTGTTCCGCAAATAATGCTTTTCCATCAATGAGCTCAGTATGGCCAAACTTAATAAGAACTTCAAAAGGTCTGTACTGCTGACATACTTCTCATTAAAAAGTGATTTTATTGTGAAATTATCCAACTGTGACTATGGTATGCTTTGCTGTTCCCTAGCTTGGGAAGTTGTCAAACAATGTGCATTAACCTTTTTACTGAGAGGATCACAAATTTTCAGATGCACAATGAGCCAAAATGTGAACTAATGGAAATGGTGGTAAGAATTACATTGT
>JAWWLT010000092.1:52655263-52670154 GCA_035040995.1 Premnoplex brunnescens
AGTTGTCAAACAATGAGCATTAACCCTTTTACTGAGTGTATCACAGATTTTTCAAGTACACCATGAGCAAAAATGAAAACTAATGAAAATGGTGATAAGAATTCCATTTTTATGTTTATTGTGTTTCTCTTATATTATTTTTTTTTAAATAATTAAATTTTTGCTTGGTTGGTTGGTTTTGTTTATTGTCTCCCCACCATCCTTTCTCCAGGTAAGTATATAAATCCCACTTTGTCTCAGTATATTCAAATAAACCCCCACTCTGGAGGGTTACAAGTGCTATGGTGAAATAGCTGGGTGCAGGCTAGATGTTGCAGAAGACTCAATAAGCAACGCTGACTCCACACACCACCGTGTGGTGCAAAACGGTCAATTCCACCTCTCTAAGATCATGTTCAAGAACACACAAGCCACATGTTACTTGATAGAGTGGGCAGGATTTAAAAATTTTCATTCTATGTTGCAGTAACACAGTTTGTACAGCTTTTAAAACTGAGTTCTCTTTGTAAGGAGTTAAGCCGCACTTCTGTAACAAGGTACAAAATCCACAAGAAGTCCGACGGACTTCTCACCTATTCTTGCAGCAATACATCTTTTGTAATGTTCCTTAGCTAGAAATGGGCAGACAAGAGTAATGCAGCACGGCAGCATTCTGTATTATTCTCCTGTGCTTACTTTTATGACCTCTATCTCTTTGATGCCTCAAAGCAATCCCCCTAATTTATCGGATGGTGAAGGGGTAGTGCCACTAATTGCCTGAGCTATTAGATTAGAACTTTCCCTTTCTGGAGGGAAAGAAGCAAATTGTAAAATGAAAACTCATATGCTAGAGTCCAGCTCCAAGGCATTGTGTATTTTGAACTGCTGTTCCCACTGCCATTAATAGTACTACCTGTTTTACCAGAGTTCTTCCCTCAAATCAGATACCTAATATGCTAATATCCTTGGGAGTAACAAGCTGAATGGACAGCCATCCTATAGCCTTAGTCCAAACCTTTTACACCTTCTTGGTAATAAAGGCAGTCACTACAAAATGCCACGCTCTACAGAAAATGGCAGTACCTGCCCTAGCTATTAGTAAAGGTAGCTTGGGACAAAGACAATTATATCATGGTATTCTTCAGAAGAATATGAAGAAACTACTTGAATTCACCAAATCAGTTTTCTGTCAGGTGCTCATTCATACTTAGGCCTACTTTCAACTTTCAACAGACTAGAATACAACAAACCCCACATTACTTTCTAATTAAAATCTGATTTAAAAAGATGCCATAAACATATGGTATTTGGCCTTCATATTTTGATGTTACCAGTGGCTTTAATTTTATATTCAGGCTTCGTGGAAATACAAAGAGTGAACAGCTGTGCAAAGTAAAGGGTTTAGCTAGTTATTTGTAATTTGCTGCCAAAGGCCTGAATAAAAAAATGGTACAAAACAGAAAAAAAAAAAAATCTTAACTTGGCCTCAGATATTTCAACAATGTAAAAATATTTTTACATAGAAAACTGATTGTTAAATAACCATTATTCATTTACTTATGACAACAGACACAGTGAAAATTACACAGACATTTATCTTTGAGCATATAAAGAAAACCCCACACAATTCTAGATTTTTTTTAATGTTAAGGATTAAATCCTAAAAAAAGAAAAAGCACTTAAAATATAGAGAGGGAGAAAAAAAGAAAAAGTAGATTCAATAGCTCTTTCCATTCTCTGAGAAAGCTGGTTATGACAGCTGAAGATGACATTTTTCTGTCTTCTTGAGTTATCCCAAAATAGAAAGAAAATCAACTAAAAAGTAGCAGCAGAACAGAAATAGCAACAGGGCAATTTGCTTCAAAGTGTTTTTAAAACATGTTTAAAGAAGTTTTTGAGCAATAGTGAACACTGATTGTGAATAAAATGGGAGGAAAAAATAAAGAGGTGCAGGGGGTGAAAGAAGAAGGGTAAACAGTAGTGTTGTATTATTATTTATAATGAGAAGATGTATCTCAGGTAATTACATGCCTGACATGATAAAGTGTTCTTGAGCAAAAATAACAGAACCACTATCTTAGAACTACGCAAAATTATTTTTACTACTTGTGGACATAAAGAAACTATGAAATTATCTTGTGTGAAGGAAGAAAATACAGCATAATTTCTGACCAAGTCTTCACACAATAAGGAACGGGGAAAAGAATAAAACACCACTAAAGAAGGTTAATGCTCCATCTACTTGATGCATCAAAGTCCAAGAGAGATTTGGTACAATTCACAAAGACATGCTAAAAAAAAGGCTGGCAGATGAGTGAAAAAGGGTCTAATGGCTCTAAAAGGAGCCAAAAGACTGAAAGGCAGCAGCATTTTTATTTCTTTAAGAAGAAAGGCACTTACCAGAGAAAATTTTAGTGGGGTGTATTTCAGCAAAAATCTCTACATTAAAATGGCATTTTTTCCACCAAAAGATAAGAGCGAGATAAAAGAATTTAAGGGAGTCTTGTGTACTATTTTAGGTAAAACACTGGATTAAATGATCTTCGTAGCCTTTTCTGCCTTATCGTCTCCTAGTCTAGGCTTTTGGGATGTTTTCCATTTTTATTAGATAAACAGCTTCTTCTCATTAAAAGCAGATATACCCTTATAAGGATTGCAGTTGGGTTTTCCTTATTACTGGTAACATAAATTCTATTCATAATCTTGATCAAACTTAGAATTTTTTCAAAAATAATACAATTGCTTATGATGATAATTTTCAGGTAACACATTTCTGTTAAAAAATCTAAAATAGATGGGTTTTCATGTTTACAATTACTATAAAACTCTAGTGAGGAGACATTTGTTGAAAGTGCTCTGGGATGACCGCTTGAGCAGGGAGGTTGGACCAGATGGACTCACTGTGCTCTCCTCCAGCCTTACCCATGCCGTGATTCTGCTCACAACTCGTGCTTTATTTTGTTTCATTATTACCAATCTATCAACTGCTACTATTAACTAATAACTATCAAAAATGTAACACAGCAAGTTTTTTAGGCAATAACTGCATTTCACAACCAGAATCTGATAACAAACACCACTTGTCCTACACTATATTAAGAATACTTACTACATATTGGGCTATGTAGTAAGGCATGTAAAAATAATTTAATAATGAATTATAACATAGATTGACTGTCTAGAGTCAAACAGCAGATGTGATATTTAAAGAAAATGTTTGAACATACAGCAGTCACCCTTCACTGCAGCACTGCCTTAAGATGGACCAGTCATATTTACAAAAATGTATTCTATAACAGAAAGAAAAACCTCAAAATGTCTCTTCCCATGCTACTCAATTCTGTTGAAACAAAGAAAGCAAATGGAGCATGAACATTTACCAATTAAAAAGTACATGGCTATACCACTGCTAAATCCATCTTGTTATGTTACAAGAAAAAAAAGAAATCACATGTGAAGCTAAACAATTGAGAACATTCCAGCTCTTTGAAACGGTATCTTGCTCACAATGTAGTGCTAACAGTTCACTGTATAATAAGGATTACACGTTCTCACCTTCCATCATGCTAACTGCATTTTCACGGGTCATCTACGCATCCTTTTTTCCAGGTGACTAGACAAACGCACACACAAACTTCACTAAAAATACACCGAGTCTTGCCAAGTAGCAGCAGGATGAAATATACCACAGTAACAATCCCGTCTTTGTCCCAGGCTAACACTATACCTATTAACATGCTTTGATGCTTAGCCAAGAAAAATCTTATTGCTGGGATTCTGGGTTTTGTGCCCAAACAATCTGGGTTTGTGTTTAACATAGTATAGTCTGCTTTTAAGTTACTGCCAATCATTAACTCTACAAAGAGTATGCCTGGGACTATTTTTTCTTCACAATGAATGTTATTAAGGTAAAGAAGGCAGAAAAATCTACACTATTTTGAAAAGAATAATTGAATCATGTAATCCTTAGCACTAAGTAAATAGCCTTATTCAGAAAATGAAAGTATTTCTAAAAACAATTCTGTAGTAATCTTTCTGTATGTCAGTGATACATGTCTGAAATATTGAATTTCTTGAACAAAATATAAAAATGCAAATAAAAAGAAACACACTAGCCTCTTAAACTTACAGGTAACTCAAGAATTCATTTTTACCAAGGGAAAAGTAGATAATTGTTTTCATTTTCTGAGACAATTAAATAGAGAACCTCATCCATCAAAACGTAACTTATGAATAGTATTAAACAAAAATTCATAAATTATAAAACAATACAACTAGCTAAATCGAATATTATTGCTATCCTTCAAGACAAACAGAATGGAGTGATCCCTCATGCATTGAGGAAAAGAAGTATGTAAAGCAAAAAAAAACTATCAATTCAGTGTACTTTAAAAGTATTAGTGCTATGATATTAGTGGAGAATATGAGAAAACAACAACAATATGAGAAAAAAAGAACCAAATTATTTGATAAAACATATAAGAATTAAAACAAAAGTACCATTCAAGGTTCTAGTCCCAGCAAGTGGCTGGGCCTATTTCACTGTAGGACTGGTATCTTTTATACAGAGTGCTGTGGATAGAAGGTCATGCACACTTTCTACAGCACTAAAACTTGCTTTAAAGTCTCTTGCTTATGACAGTTTACTTCTGGCCCTGATTTTGTAGCTGACTTTTTTAAAAATTTGATTAACTGGGGTTGTATAAGCAATCCGTTTTACAAGGAACTTCACAAGCAACTGTAACACCCTAGCTGAGCAAAAACTGGCCAGAAAAGGAGGCCAAGTGGACAGGAAAAGAAGACAACAATCTCTTGAGACAGCCTTATGGAAAAGAAATGTTACTCAATCCCAAGGGTAAGGACTTTTTCTGTCTTTTTAGCCAAAATATTCCTTCCTCCCCTTTATCCTTCATGCCATACTACGATTGTCAAATTCCAGTACAAAGGAACTTCACTGGTTCTCAGGCTTATTTGTGAATTTTTACTTACATTAATAGTTTCACTGGAATCATTGAGTCATGTAAACATCTGCAGAAGTGACCCATTTCCATATGACTGTGGATAAACGGCAATTTATAAACCAGCAATTTGGTTTCAAATACTTATTGAATTTATACGCTATGACAAGACACCCAAAGCATACAAAATTCACATAAATGGATGTGGAAGCCTATCAAAATAAACATTGGACATGACTGTAAGACAATACATGGCCTGTGGGTGACTCTGTGTTTGATACAATTACAAAGTGACGGTATCAATAGCAATCAAAATACTCTGAAATCATCTCCCTTCTTTCAGATGCTCTTGAAATATCTAGCACTAATTCTCTTCCTTTTACCTATTACTCACTATTCTGTAGTGAGTTTGCGTGTGTGTGTGTGTGTGTGATTTTCTAGTTTAACATCAGCCATGGTCCAGATCAAAGAAGGCACCTTAAAAATATGTAACATTTTTGTTCTGTGAATTTATTCAGTGAATAAAGACACCTTCACAGAAGCTTAAGAACCCCCAAACAAAAACAAACAAAAAATTCAGTTTCTAAATTACAAATATGTGGAAGTCAAATATTTACAGTTTTGAAAGGCCCTATTAACGAGTACACTCAATTTGAGTGAAAACGGAAAGAGGGGAAATTTAGGCTGTGTATTAGGAAGAAACTCTCCTGTGGGCATGGTGAGACACTGGAAGAGGTTGCCCAGGGAGGATGTGCATGCCCCAGCCCTGGCAGTGTTCAAGGCCTTGAGAAGCTTGGTCCAGAGGGAGATATCCCTGCCCATGGCAGGGAGGACTGGGGCTTAGATGATCTTTAAGGTCCCTTCCAACCCTTAACATTCTATGATTCTATGAGGTTCACAGGCCTCAAGCCTGCCAAGGTCCCACTGTATGGCACCCCCTCCCTCTAGCTGCACCACTCATATGTAAGAATCCAAAACTTCCAGAAAAACGAAATTCAAAATGTAGGCAGCATAGTAACATATGAAAACAAATGAAAAAATACAAGAGAACGAGAAATTGTAACTGTCAAGGCAATCTGATGCAATAATGTTTTGCAGCAGTGCAGTATATCTAGTGATACCAGCTTGACAGGTTTTTTTTCTTCTATTATTTTAGCATCTAACAGATGTTTTTCATTATTGTAAAACCTGGCACCTTTTGGACTTCAGCAAAGACTTTTGAATCCAAAGTTAAGGGTTCATGATAAAAAAGAAATAGGTTTGTCTGTATTAGAATGAACTGCAGTTAAAGTTACTAGTTTCATTACATATCCAAAAATGAAAACTAATCAGTTTACATATGCTCATCTCAACAGCTAAATGAATTTTACATTAATTTTATTTCAGCGTATCTTTTTAAAAACATCTTGTACTGTATTACATACACACAGAAAGGTACTTCTTGAATCAAGTTAGAATACAATAATCCCGTAAAACTTTCCCACAGAAAAACCCAAAAGGCATCAGACAGCATAGAAATTTTGACATAATGCTATCGGGGAGTTTTTCTTAGTAGAAGTCAGGATGAGTTCCTGACTGCTTGCTAATGTGGCCAATTTTAGAGGCAACCCAAAAAAGCCAGGAAATCTTGCTTTTTAGTACTTACACGTAAGGAAGCCCTGAAAAAAAAACATTAGCAACACAAAACAGGAGGAAAGACCATCCTCAGGAATTAGGGTGCAAAGTTACTGGTTAAAACAGTTGTCAGTGAAACATTAACCAATGACTAGAAATGTATCTATTCACTCCAGGGAACTCAGTACTAAATACATTAGTTACGAAACACACAAACTATAAGAGTAGCAAATTCTCCTATCAGAACTACCAAGCAACCTGGGCTTGCTAAATAAAAGCCAAAGACATCTAATTGCCAAAGTCTAGGAAGTAAAAAACAGAGTAAGTGTACAAAATAAGAACCTAGTTCTCAGAAAGTGACTGAAATGAATCTGGAAAGCCCTAGCAACATAAGCGTATCAGCGGAATACCACGAAGAAGGGCTGATGTGGTCAATCCATGAATGAACAGGTAGGTGGAAGTAAGGATACAAAAAGTTGCTGCTCTCTGTATACAGCACTGTTAAGGGTAGTAAGAGACTAATAATAAAAGTGCTTTAAAGAATGGTGAAAAAAAAGCCAAAACCATAAAGTGATTTGAGGACTGGAAAAAATGTCTTACTGTGAAAGACTGAAAAAACTTAACACAGTTTATCAAAAGGATTCAATTAGAATTTAAGTATTTGATGAGAAAATACAGTATATTGCAGTGAATTTCAGAGAAATGCATAGCAAAAAAGAATTCATTGGCTACAAGCTGAACCCTGACAAATTAAAATGTAAAACTGGATGAGGTATTGTTAGGAGTAATTATCTAAATACCGGAATAGACTACACTCACTGACTCAATACCAACCAGACTACGCTTTCTTGATATCTACAAATTATGTTTGAATGTCTTCCCTATTCAGCTGTAGCCAAACAGCAAGTTCAGTACAGGGATAACTGGCAACAAATTATGGCATGAGAGACACAGTTTATCTAATGGTCTCCTTTGGCTTAAAACACTATTAACAGATCACCTGAATTTGCTGTAGGAAAACAGCAGCAGTTCTATAGGTATAGTGAAGTTTCAAGTCAGTTGCAAAGACAGTTTCTATTCAGGAACTCAAAAGCCAATCTTACTAACATACAATGAATGTTTTCTGGTAGTACACCAAAAAATCAGGGGACAAACTGTTATTGAACAGGCCTTACAGTAAATTATATTGGTTTAAGAAAATGTCAGTAGGATTAAAAGTACAGCTGATAAATTTGAAATAGTTAATGTGAAGAAATAATATCATAATTCTATACAAAACCAGAAAAAACTTCACATTCCAAAGTAAATAAGTAGCTCTGAATTAATGGTATTGACATCATATAACTATACTTACAAACAACCAACATTCACAAAAAAGTAGCTTCCTGAATGCAAGATGAGATAGTGGATTAAGTAAGTAGAAGCATAAATAAAATACCTAAATACATATACATATAATTACAAAAAATCAAAATGACTAAAGAGCTGATTGACTTATTTTTTCCAGACTTCAGCAGACTCTAAGGGGGCTGGAGTGGAGCATGCAATGAAATAAATAAAAAACCACCAGATCACTGAAGAATTCAGGTAGGAATAAACCCCAGAAACTCATCCACTCTAGCCTCATGCTCAAACCAGGTGATATCCACTGCTCTCTCATCTTGCTTTTGCTAAATCTGTGCTGACTACTTCCAGTCACTTTTTTCTCCTTCACTTGCCCAGAATTAGCTTCCAGGAGGACCTACACTGTGATTTGCCCAGGGACCAAGGTGAAGCTAACTGAATCTTCCCTATGGTGACTGCCTTCTGTAAAAATGGGTGCAATATCTGCAACCTCCTCCAGTCAGAGGACTTCCAGAGTTTTAGAAAGATAGCAGTACTGGAATGACATCAGCCACTTGCAATCAGGATTATAATCACCAGATTTGTATGACATCAGTCTCAGCTCCCTTGAATGCATTCTGTAAATGCATAGAAATCCAATTTATAAATAAAAAAGAATTTATAGTTTTTCAACAATTACAATTCTTCCACTGTTACAGATTTTCAACTATTACAAGAATGACAAGAATTCTTCCCCTGTAGAATTATCTGAGTCTTCAAAATTATTGTTACTACTTTTCACTATAATGCCTGCATTATAAGCACAAGGCAACAAGTGCACAGTAAATGCATTTAAAATAAAACATTCTAAAAAATAGTATTTATTTATCAATACTAAATATCCAACTCATTTTTTTATAACAACTGCAGACACATGAACAGAAAAAGAAGTTTTGATTTAAAGGTCGTTTTTAAAAAACTTCCATGTGATCACATAAAATTACCTTTGGCTTTTCCATATCACTGTACTACAAGAGCACTATAGAAAAGCAAATTTGCATGCTCAGTGTATCCGTGTTTATTCAGATGCTAAGAAAATGTTATAGTGTCTTAAGTATAGGCAATTTTTACTGGTTGGTCTGAAGTGGACTGAGCCTGAACTTGAACTCCTGCCTAGCATTATTAACTATTTTTATTACTGCTGTGCCTAGAAGATGAAAGGACTTGTGGAGACACAAGTTATTTGTCCAAGTTATTTCATCTTCTAATTAAAAAGTAAGTCTACGGAGTAACAACTTAAAAAGAAATGTGCTGACTTAGTTCAACTGCAAATTTTAGGATTATTAAGGGAAAAATATACAACAGGAAATACAGAGTTAAATTCAAGTAATGTTAACCACTTAAAAAGAAGACAGCTTCTCTTCCTTAGTAGCTTAGCTATTCTAGGCACCTATTCCACATTGTTATTTAACAACACTTCCATTGTAAGGATAAAACTGAAATTTTTGACTGTACAGTGAAAAACTGTACAGTCAGCTGTACTTCACTAAACACTGCATTTCTTGCAAGAAAGAAGCACTGAAAACTCTTAAAGCTGGTAAACAAATGTATAGCACCCAAGCTCCACCTACAGGATGAAAAGAATTGTAAAAAAAAAGTATTTTTAATGACCAAACTAGGACTATTTATTCCAAAGCCTCCAGATGATCATTTTAAGACACTGCCATTTTACAAACTTGATGCAATGATGATAAATTTGATTACTCTTGCAATAATGGCACTTCTATTTCTCTACATTCCTTCATTTAAATAGCTATTCTATACTTTGAAATTTAGGTTTAACCTTTCTAATAAAAAAAAACACCAACAGATCTGTGAAATTTCTCTAACAACTTGCCAGAATGAATGGCAAATTCTTTTTCTTGAGGTTTCTTATCTAGTATAAAATTTTAAAGTGTACCAAATTGTTTTTTAAAACATACACAAAAGGTTAAAATGCATACTGAAACAACTAAAACTAACTTCACCATTTGACCATTTCAGGTATGATTGCATTCAGAAATAGTATTGGATCTCCGTACCATGAACTTGAGAAGGTGTCTATTGTTTCCATATTGTTTCTCTGAAACAGATGTGCAACCTTCTGACTCGACAAATGCATTTGTATTAAAAGAAACAGGACTGATACAAATGAATGCAGATTTGTAGAAAAAGTCATGCATATTAAAGATAGTACTCTGAAAAAATTATTCTTAGAAGCTCTGTTAGTCTATTAGCACATTTAAGTATCTGATGAGATGAACAATTTTGATAGATATCAAAACTGATATGTTAGTAAACATTACCCTCAAGCTATGTATGGTTGATCCAACCTTTTGTTTGATATTTGCACCTCCCAGATCTCTGCCTCTGATTTGACTACAGTGGGAGGTGAACACCCATGAGTATATTACCTATCATCTCCAATACACTTGGAAAATAGTTACTAATTTAGACAATGAAACTTGATACCGTATATCTTACTTTATCTCATCAGACCTCAAATTTACTAGCATTTTATTTATAACAAACAATATCATGCCTTTAATTTTCATGCCAGAGGATGCCAGACTATTATTTGGAAAACAGTGATTCTAACAATTTATGTTACTTGTGATATTAAGCAGTGTCTCCCAAGGTTACAGCTCCCAACTGCTAAAAATGCATCCCATAAAAGCCCCTTCTGAGTTAAATTAACCAATTTGGCTATAATATTACTACTACTACTGCTACCTTGAAAGAGCAGAATAACCACAAAAAGAGCCAGCAACTTACAGACTGACTTCACAAATGTCTCTGAAAATAAGATAAAACATCACACGTGGGCACTGTTTCATTCCTAAGGGTATCCTCTAGTTTTGTGTTCGCTTCACACTACAAACTTGCTATTACACCTTATGCAATTTGGTTTCCAGCAGCCAGCCCTGTAAAACCCCAGAGATTGTTAAACTTGATTGGTCTGCAGGTGGCTGGACAGACAACCAGGTGTTTTTCTTGGATTTCTTTCCAATTTTTGAATCCTTGCCTCCATTATCTGATATGGCTATGTAATGCTAATCTTTATTTCTTCGATGTTTATGATCAAAAACAGCTCATTCAATCTGAGAAGTTTACAATACTTATTCTGTATTGGGCAATATTATAGGTATTAGCACAAACATTATTAGGGTGCAAGACTAATTGATCACTGAAGGCAAGACTATTGAAAACTAGGAACTACTTTCTTCTTCCATCAGAAAACCTTCAGCCCAACGTTTCTGCATGACTTGAGACAGAAAACGACCCCCATGTATTCTTGTCCAACACACTGACACAAAACCATTTTAATTGACACTAGATAAATATTCATGTAATTTATCAGTGGGATTATATATCAATATCAACCATGTGACTAGGAACAAGATTTTGGGATTGAACTTATCCATCATACTCATTGATCTCAGTATACTTCCTGTGGACCAGATGTCTATAGCAGAGCTAGTACAATTGCCAATTCCAAAAGCAGCAAACAGCACAACTTCAAAGGAAAACCAGTAGGTAGGTTTTTACAAGATGTCTTGTATATGTTCATTGAAAAATTACCCAATTAGATCTACCATAGCCATAAAAACATGACAACTGTATTTCATGTACCACGACTTACATGCTCTTATAGAGAAAAAAAACAATGCAAAATAAAAAAAACAATGCTCACGAATTGAAGTTTTAAGCTGGTATACATAACATGATTCTACAAAGAGATCGGATTTACGTACAGTTCTAAAAGAAATGAATTAACATCAGTTTAGCGTCTGGTCACACAGATTCTGCTGACTACATAAAGCCTGACAAAGTATGAAAGTTGGTTTCCTCTCCTCTAACTAAAACATATGACAGGAAAAACTAATGCCCATCTAAATTACAGACTTTGTTTACTGTAACTTTGTTATTGTGCCGGGTCTTTGATGTTAAATGTTCTTGCTTATGTATCTCCAGCTATTAAGCGCACTGAGTTCTCTCTTCAGCAAAAAAAAATCATTGGGAACTTCAGATGTAACAACATCTAGACCTGAGAAGAACTGAATGGAACCAATTCAGATTTCCTCAAATTACAAAGGCTTCTGGACTGAACCTGGCGTGATTCTTAGATTCAAATCAATAGTGGAGAAGATGTAGAAAAGGACACCGAATTTCCCACTTAAATTCCATTCTAGAGTTATTGTGCAGAGTTAAGAGTAAAAAAATCTAAACTGACCTCATATTTCCTCCCTCTGTCTCCCAGTAAGTTTCACCAAATAAGTAAACTTAGACATTTAACTTAACTGCAAGGTCTTAATTTTTCAATAACTTCTGGAGTCCATATTTATTGAAATACTGAATAATTCCTAGTAGGCTTGACATCAGATCCACTACTCATCACTTGCATACATGATGACTGTTTTTATGCAATATCAACATTATGCAACAGAAATTCCCAAGAAAACAACTCACTGAAAATTGAGTGCTAATCAGTACAGATGTTCACCAAGACTGGCACAGTTAAACTACATGACAGATACCCACACTTTTATGCCTGTAAAGAAAAACTGATGTATCAACTGCAGTGCTGAAAAACTGATACACTAAAAGAGTGACTACAGTGTTAAACTAGACCTCACTGGATGACTAGGAAGCCTTTCCTTTCTGTCAGTCTCAGTGGTGGACAACTACTATGTGTTACTACAGATAAAGAAGCTACAAAATTCAATCTTACAACTGAGTAGAAAGACAAAGTAAAGCATGACAAATACATACAAATACACTTCATTTCTGACTCACAGGGAAAAATAAAACTCCCATAGAAGGTATCAGAAAGTGCTGAGTGTAATAAAATGTAACTTACCTGTTTGGTTCAAACTGCCAAACAAAACTAAGAAATGAGAAAGCAAGAGGCAATCTCAACTTCTACCGATGAAGGTGGGCGAGGGGGGGAGTATTTTTATTTTAACACTAACCTATCAAAACTGCAAAACTGAAATTAGGCAGAAAATTTTTAACTGCAAACAATCTAGAGACAAAAAACTCGTAAGATAAAATAACCCATACCTGCGACTAGTTGTTTTCTTTTCTGGCTTAGTTTCTTCTTCTTGAAGTTGCTGTTTAGCATTTTCACTTGTATCAATTTTCAACTTCTTGGCAATGCGTTCCTTTATTTGAGATCTCTCATGACTAGCAGCTTCGTCATCCACACTATCAGCATCTTCATCATGTTCTTCTTCCTCCTTTATTGATTTAAACCAATAAAACTCCATTTGATTTTTTTTTTACTACAAAATGTTGAATATGGAAATTTTTTCTTATAAATGAAATCCCTTTCAAGAAAAAAGATAAATACTTCATTTCAAAACAAACTTTTCAAACAAATGTCTCCTTATTTGATTCAGAGGGAACAAAAAAAATAAATATGCTAATAGCTTTTCATACACAAATTACATCTTTTTTGTATGGTTAAAAAAATTAAACCAGTCTATTCTGGACTATAAACTCTTACAGCTCTACATGTGACATCACAGCAATGTGATATTACTCTGGTCATTGTTCAAAAATCAAAATGGTAATACACTAAACTTTTCCTTATTTTTCCACTAAAAGGAAAATGAAATTCAGTGACCACCTGCCCAGGGCTATATTACAGTCATGATGGGATGGAAGAGGTTAGTCCATCAGTTTCTGCTATGAAATTTACAAATACTAAGTTGATCAAAACAGGCTGTGGAATCAGTCATCCAACTTGCTGCACAGTTCCTAGCAGAGGCTTCAGGCCTCCAGGATTAGCAGAGGAAGGCAAAAGGAGATAAACCTGCCTTGGTTCAAAGACATTTGGAGGGAGAAATAATTGCAGAATGATGAACTGGTCTGACTAGATCAAGGGATCTAATTTTGATTACTTTCTTTCTTGAAGAAGGAAGTCAGCTTGAATCTGAATGGAAGAATGCCAGCTCAAAGATTACATGGTGCTCCTTTTTATCTTTACGTAGGTGTGCTGCTAATCAGCAAAAGAAAAGTGGAAGATGCTACATGATTCTAATTTTAACCACACAGAGACAGGACACATATAAATGCTACTCCAAAGGACTTTACTGTATCCAAGAGACAGCCAGGATGCAAGCGCTTGAAACAGAGCACTCTAAAGACCATGTATATGGCCTGGGTGTGATAGACAGGTAGGAAAAAGAGTAGCATGAAGACCATGTCCATAAACACAGAGGCGGAGAGGGTAGAAAAGTAAAAGCAGCAAGTTTTGGGAACAGAAGAGAAAAATAAAGAGCTGGATTTCAGAAGTTGTATTTCAGTTACTGTTTAGGAATCTTCAGACTATCATACTTAGATTGGAGATTTAGGCAAAAGAAGATCAGTAAGGAATAGAAAAATAAATATCTGAATATTCAACACAGTAAAATAGCTGAATATTTTGCCAATGAAATAACTGAAAACTTGTTGTGGGTATTTCACCTGTTCTTTTTAAATGGGGGAAGAAAAAAGTAAAACAGGATCAGCATTTCCCTTAATTTACCAGAAAAGTATTGTTTGACAGAGGAGATAATGAAACTTTCTGAGGGATTTTCTTGATTGATAAATTGTCCAGGAGATGGGTGACTACAGACCTCAATGGCAGGAGGCAGAATTCAGAAAACAAAGTGACAGGACTGTGTTCAAGGTGTTTTAACAGTCGAGGTTAAAAACACACTCCTGGTGGAGATTTGGCTAGGGCTTAGGTAAGAGTATTTCACTGAAACACAAATAATTGGATAGGAGAACTTCCGGAATAAAACCAGACATCTCTGGACAGATTGCAATTTCTAAGTAGTAAGCCAGTTAAAAACTACAGAAATCTGAGTAACAGCAGGTGGGTTCTATGCATGATATTTTAAAATAGGAGGAACAAAATGGTTCAACTTGTCCCACTCAGCTAAATATCCTACTTCCCAAACCTTACATTACCCTCACTTTGCACAGGAT
>JAWWLT010000092.1:52685107-52695443 GCA_035040995.1 Premnoplex brunnescens
GGCCGGGTGAGGGGCCGGGGGGGGCCGGGTGAGGGGCCGGGGGGAGCCGGGTGAGGGGCCGGGGGGGGCCGGGTGAGGGGCCGGGTGAGGGGCCGGGGGAGCCGGGTGAGGGGCCGGGGGAGCCGAGGCAGGGCCGGCGGGATCCCCGGCCGGCAGGGGGGAGCGGGCAGGGCAGCAGGCGCAGGCTGGTGTACAGCTGTGCGGGGAGGGAGGGAGGGAGGGAGGGAGGTGCGGATGGGCAGGGAGAGGGGAAGGAGCAGGAGCAGGAGCAGGGACAGGGGAAGGAGCAGGAGCAGGGGCAGGGACGGGCCTGGGGCAGGGACGGGGCAGGGGCAGCAGCGCAGCCCTGCAGGAGCGTCCGCCGGGGCCTCCCCCAGGGTTTGGCTGCCAGGCGCTGCGTTCTCTAAAGCCAGATCGGGAGAACGCTGCTTGTCAGGCACGGTGTTCCTGCTCGACTGCTGCTCTGGGTTAACGCGGGTGTTCCAGCAGATCGGTGTTCACACAGACCCGCTGGGAACGGTGGTGAGGCAGGGCCGCAGAGAGGTCTGCGCTGTTTGCGGGGTGTTCAGGCCTGTGCTCGGTAAACATATCGCTGTTGCTTCACAGTCTTCTCTTGATCCTGAGAGAAAAGCAGTGTTTGGTTGGAGACAAGCTGAACAAGCTTGGGCTTTGGTGAGCTGCTTCTCTGGTGAAGAGAAGGCCTCAATAAGCTTGCTCCCATTCTAGAAGAGGTTCTTGAGGAGAACTCATGTTTGCATTCAAAGGTTTGCAAAGCTCTTTTTTTTTTCCACCTTATGCTCCACTGAACAAATTACGTCCATTGTTAAATTTCATGAGGATTAATGCATGGGAAGAAGAGGCAAGAAAAGGAAGTTTCTAGAAATTTGTTTGCTTTTAATAATCTAAAATTTCATCTAGTCTAAACCCTAGCTTCTAGAATTATTATTTGGTGGGAGTATTTGGTGACAATATTCTTGTAATGTGCTGAATGTTTTAGTGGAAATTCTGACCTAGACGGGACATTTTGTAGTGTGTCCATGACTGTACTGACCTCCCGTGGATGAAATACCAAATCTTTCTTTGCCAACAGGTCAGCTCTGGAGGAGGGCTGAAGTTTACTAAGTATCTCAGAATGTTGAGACCAAGTAGGTATCTTAGGTAGTCCTGTTTTCTAGTCCCAAGGTGTAGTGAACAAGCAAATGCTGATTTGACTGTTTCTCTGATGTGAGATTGCAAGGTAGAGGCATGCTTTTGGTTTCTGTTTTGTGACACTTTCTTCCATGTTACCCTATCACTCATGGATGTCCTTCAAAAGATAGGCATAAAACTTTAGCACTGCTGAGTTAATGGATCTTTAAGGGGATATGTCATATTAAGGTTTTAGGATCAGCAGAAAACCATGTGTTACAGTGGAATATACGTATTTTTATTGCTTGTCTTTCCAGTACTCTGTAGGGCATGGACGAGTGAGTTGTCCAAATTTCCAAGTTAGTTTTTTGAACCTGAGATTTTAATGTTTCTCTGTTATTTTGAGTAGAATTTTCTGAAGACAGTGCTTGTCTCAGTAATCATAATTTAAATTCATGGGGTCGATATACTCCATTTCTGGTTCTCTAATTTCTGTAATAGATTTATTATGTTTGATTATTTATTTATTGAAATACATTAACTTACTATTAAGTTAATCAGAAAACTGTGTATAACTATTTAAGTCACTGGGGTTTTGTTGGAAGATAGAAGGGCATCCTTTGCTTTTGGACATTCAGTTGTGACAGTCATTACAAATAGGCTCAGGTGCTTAAAAATAAGATTGATCTATTTGGAGGAAGCAAGTCTCTGGTGTCTCTCTTCTTCTGAATCTTGTCCTACTGTTGTCTGTTTAACTTAGCTGTAGTCTCATGTGAGAAAATTCCACACTTTCTATATCCAAAATTTGCATTATTCTGAGCCTCCTTCCTGCTTAGCAACTACAGACTTTTCTGTTACTCTCTTCACTTTATTATACATTTGCTTTCTTGCAGCCATTAATTCTTTGTAATTTGTGCCATGTTGCCTGGATTCAGACTCACTTAACAATTTGTTGACTCCTTTTTTTACTTCTGTCTCTTCAGGAGTGATTTTTTTCTTGCCTTGCTTTTTAATTGGCTTTTAAAATCAATTCATATAATTGAAATATAAATCACTTCACAGTTTCCAGTGAATGTCTGTCAATATCCACGCACTGCTAGAATTTATAAGTATGTTTGCAGTGTGCAGTCAAGATTACTGGAATGGCAAGTAACTTACTGTGTTCATACTGTAACTAAACAAATGCATAAGCTTTCAGAAGAGTGGAATAATTATTAAAATTATTCATAATAAATAAAGTTGGGATGTGACAATAAGTTGTGCTAGATTAAACTAGTGGTTTGTATCAGTCCAATTTGTTCTGATGGATTGTTACATGGAAAAGTGACCTTAGAAATGCACTGTTTTGCTTTCTTTAAGTTTTTTTTAAGAGATTGTGTGTACTTAATACTCTGAGTGATCACTTTTGTCTGTGTGTTGATATTATCAAGCCAGACTTGAAAGAAACTCAAAGATTCTGTTTAGCAAGACCTAAACGGTGAAATTTTCTCTTTCAGGCGGAAATAAGGATAACATCAGAGCAGGATGCAAGAAGTGTGGTTACCGTAAGTCAGTAATAAGCAATATGAAGTTACAGTGTTTTCTTCAGATAGCGATGATGGAACTGCCTTTTGAGAAGTGGGTGGGGGACATGGAAAAGAAGTATTCTCTCTTGTTGCCCAGACACATTTGTCAGTTTTAATTTTTAGAAACCCCATTTTTAGAATTTGTTTCATTTTCTGACTTCTCACACCTATGGCTGCTTTTGAAAACTCTTGTTTCTCAGGAAAAAAAAGAAGCTATTATATATGCTACACTTGCAATTACTTGAGAAACTTTGAATTGAAAGCACCATCTTTGAAATATACTGAGATTAGCATTTTTGCTTCTTCTGTATCTCACTGCAAATAAACAGGCATTTCAGCTCAAATTAAGGCAAATCTATGTTACATGAAAAAATAATTTAAAATCTGTATGATTTTTTATGCCAAGAAAATTTATTTCCTTGTGCCATTTATATTTCAAGAAACAGTTACTTTTATTATTTACACGTTCTGGAGCTAGCATCTAGCTCATGCTTTGCATTATACACAGATCAAATAAGCATGTCTGAGGCTACCTTCATGATGAATGGAGACAGGTCTTAGTGAAGGTTTTAATTTGTTAATCACTTGTTTTTAGAATAATGAGGGAGTGGACACTGTTTTGCAGTGAGTTTAATTGAACTTTTAACACAGTGATTTAAGCTGTTTAAGTTTTTTTATGAGTGTTATGTGCAGTGACAGGAAAAAAGCTTGTTTTGTTCTTTTGCTTCAGACTTTGCAATAAATTTTGTCAATAAATTGCTTTGTGTATCTCTTCAAAAGAACCATGGATATAAATATAGATTTAGTGCTTTGTTCCTACCTGCAGCAAATATCAGAAGCTTTCTGGAAGAGAAAGAAACTTGTAGTCAAATCACAGAATCTATGTTTATGTTCCTAAAAGCTCTGTCTTCAAGGTGTAGGTATTTTGATATGAAGAGCATGAGTTTATTTCAATTACTACTGGAATTCCTGTGTCTCCCACACAATATCTTCAATCTGTTTTATTTTGCTGCAGTAGGTGCGCCTTCATCACAAGGTTTCTAACTGGTCATGGTTATCAAAATATAACGTAGAAAACTGAAAGTACTAGACAGGTAGTAGCTTAGTATTAGGTACTGGTTGTTAAAGATTAGGTCTCATAAGCAAATAGGATTCTACAATTTCACTAGAGGGAGTTAAGAGCAATGTAACACTTGTTTTTTAAATATTTCACTGTATGTTCTTAGGTAATTTCTTCAGAAAGTATCTAAGATTATTAAAAATAGAAAGTAAAAGTTGAACAAAATCTTTAACAGAAATAGTAGAGAGGTCATAAAGCACTAATAAATTGAAGAACATTGCACAGCCTGTCAAAGTTCTTGGAGATTTTTTCAAAGTAAGCCTTGTCCTACCTCATTCACAGTTGCAGCCTACCCTTTTTTCACTTCTCAAAACCAAGTAATACAAAAATGGGTGTTCTTTAGTTTCTGATACTTTTTGGTATACTGTAATTTTTCTTTCTTTGTTTTGTCCAGCTGGTCATCTGACATTTGAATGTCGAAACTTCCTCCGAGTAGATCCTCAAAGAGATATTGTTTTAGATGTTAGCAGCACTAGCAGTGAAGACAGTGAAGAAGAAGAACTACAGAGATTGCAAGCCATGCGTGAAAAAAAGAGTAAGTTGTTTTTGTGGGGTTTTTTTTGTTGTTTTTAAAAAATCATAGAATACATTGAATAATGGTCTTCTGAAGTATAGGAATTCTCATTTTGTCCCTTTTGATAATTACTGTTAGTTCTTTTAGACTGTGGTTTAATAGTAGATCTTTTATTTCACGTGTTCAGACTTAGAGATTTGATATACCCTTTTTTTAAATCATTTTTAATTCCTGTCATAGGAAATTTTTAATGTACCCATTTGGAACATCTCAAAAAGGACTCCTAAATGCAAAAGATTATCAAACTGTTACTAAGAAGCTGCTTAGGAGAAAATGATACAGATGTTCTGAGCTAATCGGCATGTAGTTTAAGCATCTTATAACCATGGCATGTAATTTAAATGTCTTATAACCAATGACAAATATGACAACTGAATTTCTCTCCAATTTCGAAGTAGGATTTTGACTGAAAGAGCTAGTAAACTGGAATTAAAACATATTTGGAGAATTACTGTTCTGTGTTTGGAAGGTATGAGTATGAGCTGTTTGTCAGAGAGAGAATAGATAGGCTATTTGTCAGATACTTGAGTTCCTTTGAATTTGTACTCCAGAGGAGTTGTTCCCCTAAGGTAGAAGGGGAGGTTGCTTCACCATGGCATGTTTTAAATAAATGAAAATTCTTCTCCTCTGCCCCTTGTAACATGTTTTGTTCTGTTGGTGTTACATTCCAGACTTGACATTTAGTTCCTACTGAAGACGATATTTGGGAAAGAGAAGTGATAGATAGAACCCTCTAGTTTGCTGTACACTTGAATGAATGCTCTGCTTGACGGAAGTGCTGAATTGGGACTACAACAGTCCTTTCTTGGGACAAGTCTCTGGAAAAACTAGTTCCCACTTACTCTGTATTCTTATATGGAAGGCTTGGAGTTTTCAGCTGTAACTGATTGAAAATGGATATCTTCAGGGGAAACAGCTGTTTACATGATCTTCTAATATCCCTATTTATTGAATTTTCTTTTTGAACTGTGGCTGCTAGGTGTACTGTATTGACAGTTAAAGATAATATCTCTTTAATCTAGGCAGAATTTTGCCATTTTCAAGTGGCCTCATGTTCTCAAGATTTTTGCACTGTTTTCTTAAAAAAATACTGTTTGTTTGCCCTTTCTTATTCGTGTATTTTAATTGCTCCAAAAATAACTTGCCTTTTTAACTCTTATTGAATTCTTTCAAATTTCACTCTAGAACATACAGACCAGTAATTTGTATTTGTGGTAGCAAAGGAAAAACTGGACTAGCATGCAGACTTTATGGAATATAGAAATAAGATGATATGCTCAAAATTGACTGTCTGCTTTAAGGATAAATTGGAAAGCCAGTATTTTCCTGTTAGCTGACATTGTAATGTGTATCTGTGTAGTGGGTTTGCATTCTGGAGAATTAAAAAATACTTTTTGAACGGGCATAGAAAAATCTGAGGTCATAAATCTCATCCACTGTGATAAAAATATGGCTTGTAAGTGAAATGTGAAGTTACTATGCAATACTATACAGCGTTAGGGCAGGAAACAAACACAACCAGATGAGGGGTGACTCTTCTGTCAGTCTTTGCAGACAGTACGTGGGCAGTGAAATCAAATTTATCCTAGTTATAACATCACTATTTGTGGAGTATGAAAAGAGGATGTGTGAATGTGATGGAGGTAAGCCTAAGGAAATACTCTTTTTTTTTTTTCGCATGTTTTAGCTAAATGGCCTAAGGAAATTGTCTTTTTTTACATGTTTTAGCTAAATGGCCTGCTTTCAGACTTGGGCAATTATATCATAAATGTTAAGACTGTTAAAATAAAGAAAAACAGATATGAAAACCTGAAGCTCATGTAAACAGATAGGAAAAGTCACAACTTTTTACAGGCCTTCCTCCATTCTTAGTGCTTAGATCAAAGTCATTAGAATGTAAGTTGTGTATAAAAGTCCTGCGAAATATTTCTGAAATTGCTATACCAGACCAGGTTTTGAAGGAGGGAAAAGAAAACCTTTTCATAAGAATTTTTTAGTAACTTTATCTTGCTATCAAAGCCACTCTTTTAATGCTGATCTTAATTTAGACAAGTGCTTTTTAAAATACAACTTTTTACCCATAGATTTAAATGAGGAGGAAGAAAAAAAGAAGCAAAAAAGAAAAAGCAAAGAGAAGACAAAATTAAAAAGATCAAGAAAAAGGTAACTCATATCACACAGCTGTTTTCATTTCAAAATACAACTTTGGAAATATTTCTGTTATTTGGATTGTTTCTCAGAAAATATTGCTCCTTTTGATGAAATTTGATTTGCAAGTACATCTTTGGTTTGAAAAGTTTCCTCTTTTCCAGTGAGAATTTGTTTGTTCTTAGATTAGTGGTAAAATCACAGGCTTTCAGCTATGGAGTTAGAATCATGGAAATCTTGAATGCTTTAGCAGTCTGGAGGTCTGCAGATCTGAGAAAGCAATGCTCCTCGTGGCTGTTCGACACTAGGCAAGTTGTGGTGAGAAAAGGAGTTAAGAGGATTATGGGTTTGGTCCGTAGCTGAACTAGCATGGAGAAGGCTTGCTGCAGATTGGAGACCCGAAGATTTTTTGCGTGCACACACACATGTGTAGACATATGTGCAGGCACACACAGGTGCTCTGAGTAACATGCAATTATCAAAAAGGAAACTTATGTAGATTTACTTGGCATAGGTTGAGTTTTAGTACATCTCTTAGTGTAGAAGCTAAAAAAGTGTTATTCCAGTTTCAGAGGAAAATGTTGTAATACCCCAATTTATTGTGAATCTGAGTTTTGGCTTGCTGACTGATAGGTTTGTTTTTTAAGATGAGGCTAATGGTTAGTCATTAAGACTGTTGGTAAGGCAACATCCCAGTAACTGCACAGGGAGTTATAAAACGTGTAATGTATCTGGAGACCACAATAAGATGTTTTTCAGAAATAAACAGGATTTAATACTGATTGTATTGACATTTTCCCTCTTCTTTATTTACGTTGTGTAGCTCTAACTTCCACTTTTGAAGACAGAATCTACACTTACGAGAAAGCAGAATACAAAAGAGACTTTTGGGCTGTCAGTTTTTGTGCAAGTAATTAATAGTTAATCATGTAAACAATAGCCCAAAACTGCCCTATTGAGTATTCATGATTATTTCATGACTTTTATTGTCATCATAATTCTTTTATGTATGCAATCACTCACCACTGCTGGTTAGAGATCAATACTACCACCTGCAAGAGCATCCAAATTTCTCATACCTGTTTCTCTTAGATTTTTGCATTGGAGAAACATATTAAGATTTTTCTGAGGGCATTGCTCTTGCATTGTTATTGATCATGTGCTGTTTTAAAAGCTGGAAGCTCTATCTTGCTGTTATACTTTATTTTCTGTTGGTCTGTAGTTTTAGTCTGTTTCTTCTCGTAAACTGAAAAACCATACAACTTGCCTCTTCCATTGTTTTTTAAATTTGTATCATAAACATACTGCTTTTCTGGCACAAAAGTCTTATTAGGAAAGTCATCATTCAAGTTGAACATGCAGACTGAGATATCATAACCTTTTCATTTTGTGCTATTGTACAAATTCTACACCAAATTCAGTTTGTGACATTATATGAACACTGTTATTAAAAAAAAAAAAAAATGTGGCATTTTCTTTCTTTAATTACATATTGATCTGTATCATTTTTTCACTAGATCTTCCTCATCAAGTTCAGCTGAAGAGGATGAGCCAAAGTCAAAAAAACAAAAATCACACAGAAAAGAAAAGGAAAAGGGAAGAAAGCATAAATCTAAGAAAGGAAAGCATCATAAAAAGGAGAAAAAGAAGAGACGAAAGGAGAAAAGTTCATCTTCTGACAGTTCAGACAGTTCAAGTAGTGACTAAGATGCTGACCTATTTTTGTGTTCACTGCTGCAGAGAAGATGATTTTCCTTTCATATCAAATTTATTTATGCTTTGAAATGCTGTTTTAAAATGTGATATATATTTTTTTTTGAGAAATCTATTTGCACACATCAGTGCTTCAAATTATTAGATGGACCCTTTAGGAAAAAATATGCTTTTCAATTTTGAGTTTTAATACTAAACCATGCAAGTTTAACTAGTTCTTCACTCTTATTCTTAGTTCAGTTGTGATCAATTGTGTTTGTAATCCTGCAGTAGGATATGGTAAACTTCAGTTTGCAAAGCCTACGTGTAGAAAGATACGGACTTATATATGCTTAATGTCAGATTGGTTAAATCAAATTTGGAAATTCAAGTCAGATTTTCTGTTATCCTTTAAATAAATGTATATTTTACATAGCATTTTCTGCTTACATACATTAATCAGTAAGTGCAAATAAGAAACAGTGCTTGGATCCTGACAAGGGATGAATGGGCAATGAGAAGCTATAAAAGGTTGAGCCTTCAAAATTATCTTCTAAAATTGCTCTAGTCATAGGCTGTGAAACACAATTACACGTTCTTTTGATAGGATCACGGTAAGCAAGGTGAAAACAAACAGAAGCAAACAAAAGCCATTAATTTTTTTAAGTCCTTTTTGCTTGGGTTTTGTTCTTTTACAATTACAGCAATTTCATGTTTGACACATTGACCAGCACACATTTATATAAATATATAGAGAGATATATACATCAAGCAAGACTTCTAATACTAAAACTTCAGCTATTTCTTCATTCCTATCAATTCTTATTAGTTTCAGTTTGCACGAATCATACTTTCAAGGGCAAACCCTGATGTAACTGCTGCTGTTGTAGAGGCCCAAGATGTTGATTGTATGACTGCTACTCAACAAGCACCAAAGCTGTTACAGTATGAAGGTGATGCCAGTACAAACAAGAAGTGCCATTTCCTGTCAGCTACTTTCTAACAGCAAAAAGAAGTCTGAAACAGGCTATTTAATAAGTTCATTTAAGCTTCAGCATATACTCAAGATGTGACTTATTTACAGTTTTCTGTGTAAGCTAATATTTGTCCTACTGAGAAAGTATACTGTGAAAAGGAATGATTAATCCTTATTTATCTGTATTATATATAAGTATTCCTGAGGCTTTAACCTAATGTAATAGTTCATAAATTATCCCCACAGAATTTTGACCGTCAGAGAATTTCAACAAAGAATAAAGTTGAGCTCTAAGAAACACATTGTATATGGTATTAGTTGTCCAAGATTTAGGCTGGAAATTGGTGGAAACTTTCTTTACATCAAAGAACTGCACTCCCAGAAGAGCAAGAAATACAGTTTTTGAAAGAGGGAACTTGGTATTTGTAATGGCTTGCATGAGACAGCAGCAGACTGGACAAATAGAAACAGGTGCTCTCTTGGACACCAGAATCCCCATTACTATTGGTACTTAAATACATTTGAAAAGAAAGGAAAAAGTATAAATACCATATTAAGAAAATTTACAGATGATACAGAATAAGATGAAGACTAAAAGTACTGCTGAGGAGGGGACTGATAGCTCAAAGCCAGACCAGTTCAGACAGGAAAACAGAAAATGTCTGTTGGCAATATGAGGCTAGATCTGGAGAGCAGATTATACATATGCTGAGAACAGACTAAGTTGAAAAAAAAAGCAAACACCACATTAGAGGGTACAACCACTAAGTAAAGGAGTAAAGGTGTACCTCTTACTTGATATGACTAAGGCAATTTTTGTAAAACTACTACAGGGAAATAGAATCTTAGGGAAAATATTTTTAGATTTGAGATAAATTACTCAGCTGTGGAACAATTTAAAGTCAGTGTCATAGCCCTTGCCACACCATGATCCCTAGAAATATCTCTTGCTTACCTGCATTTTTCCAAGCTCAGTTCTTTCTGAAGCTGAAAAGGAAGGTTCTGCTGGTAAGGGGTAAGTTTTGCTGCCTGTCAGTCAGTGCCTTCAAGGTCCTAGAACTACTTCTGAAAATAATGCTACAAATTTCCACTGACTGAAGTAAATCAGGACTAAGTGTAAGCAGAAATAGCTT
>JAWWLT010000092.1:52695706-52715094 GCA_035040995.1 Premnoplex brunnescens
AATAAGTAAAATACCTCTTATATAGTCTCAACTTTACACTGACAAAAGGCTGGTTGGCATTTAATGCATCACTATACATTTACTCCTGAAATGGGATAGAAGTTGGTTCTTGTGTTTTTCCCATTTTCTGGTTGGTTTTCTAAGTTGTCTTGATTAGAAAAAAAGAATGCTAGAACAGAAAATCTTTATAGAAAATGCAAAAAAACCTTGGAGTTTTGGAGCACAGAAATACTAACTCCTCTTCTGCTAGGAACAGAAATTTTGTACAATTCATCAGTAGAGATGATTTCTGCAGTCTTTTAATAGAAGGTGTTAAAATGTTTCATCTACAGGGAATCAGAAATTACCAAAAAACACTAACTTGTAGCAAGTTTGTTAGAAATGTCTCTCAATTCTCTTAATACTTTGTTGTCTTTTTTTTGAAAGATGTATGAAAGTCAAGTGAAAAGACCTCTCTTCAGTCAGACAAATGCTGAAATGGTAATATAGAAATGAAAGATGGGAAACCACCAGTAAGGATTATAGTATGTACTAACTACGGTTTGGGGGTTTTTGTGCTGTGGCTAGATATTTTCCATTTGCACTGAAGAGAATTCATCTGGTTTTTGGTGGTTTTGGTTTTTTTTTTTCAAATACTGATTGAAAAATACTGTAGCAGACTTAATAGATTTTGTTCTTGATAAGTTGTTATATTTGATACTTCTTCACTAGAAAATTAGTACAACACTAGATTGTCAGAACTCAACTGAAAAAAGCCACTGGAATTAGGAGGACAGATGAGGTGATGAGGCTCTGCAGATACCTAGCTGCAACGTTTAGGTAGTCCCTCTTTTCTCCTCTGAAAGGCAGAAGTGTTTGCATTTCACAGCAACTGTGAAAAAATATTGAGTGATGCTGATTTGAATAATTCTATTCAGGTGGAAAGCTTCAGGAGTAAGAGAGGGGAAAATTATGTTGTTTTTTAATTTAGCTAAACCCAGCTGTCATTTTGGTGGTAATCCTGTTTGTAATGAAATCACACTTCAACAGCATATTCTGTCATCCAGTACTTAACTTAACTGCAGTGTTAATACGTGAGTTATACTGTCTTTCTTGGTCAGTTAAACACATACTTCAGTAAAATTCAATGTGCTGCTTCATAGTCTGTCAAGCTCGGGAAAGACTAATTCTATACTCCTACTTGGAACTTTTCAGAGAATTTGAATCTGTTCCAGCGACATTTCCCAAATAAGCTTAGTATGGGTTAAGAGGCCATTTTCTGAAGGGTAGTTTTATCTTGATCAACCTTGACTGGGATTTGGATAATCAGTTGAGCACTGCTTCCAGAGGAAGTCCCAAATCAGAGCATAAACCATTTGCTCTATTCTCAGATGTCTAGACCAGATCCAAAATAAAATTTAGTGGGTCTTAGGCAAATTTAGGTGCCACAGACCAAAATTTTAATTCTGAAAATTCAAAGCCTTCACCCTTTTATGTTCATGATACTTGTTTGTCTGTGAAGAAGCTGGTGCCTTATTGCAAGTTTAAGTTTTGTTTGCATACTGATGCATTAGACCTGAGATCTAAAAAGGCATGATGTGGGTGCTTCCATTGGAAGGGTTTTGGTAGCAGGGAGGTTGCAGGGGTGTATTTTTTGAGAACATGCCAGAAGCTACATGTATGTTGGATGACACTAGTTCCAGCTGGCTCCAAGATGCACCTGCCACTGGCCAAGGCCAAGCCCATCCGTGATGGTGGTAGGACCTCTGGGATAATGTGTTTAAGAAAGGGTGAAGCCTGCTGCACAACAGCATCAAGGAGAGAGGACTGGGAATATGTAACAACCCTGAAGACATCAAGGTGAGTGAAGAAGAAGAGGGAGAAGGTGTGCCATGGTGAGACAGCTGTCCCTCTGAAGTGGAGCAGAGATCCACTGCAGCTCATGGAGGACCCTTTGCTAAAGCAGGTGGATGTGCCCAAAGGAGGCTGTGACCCTGTTGAAAGGCAGTGCTGCAGTGCTCCATGGCCCCATGGAGAGAGGAGTCCACGCTGGAGCAGGTTTGCTGGCAGGACTTGTGACCCCATGGGGAGCCCCTGCTGGAACAGCCTGTTCCTGAAGGACTGCACCCCTTGGAAGGGACCCACACTGGAGCAGTTCATGAAGAACTGCAGCCCATGGGAAGGACTCATGTTGGAACATTTCGTGGAGGACTGTCCCCCTTGGAACGGATCCCACATTGGAGCAGGGAAGAGTGTGAGACGGGAGCGGCACAGACAATTCCTGATGAACTGGCCACAACCCCCATTCTCCATCCCCCTGTGCAGCTTGGGGGAAAAAGCTAGAGAAATCAGGAGTGAAGTTGAATCGGGAAAAAGGGAGAGGTGAGGGAAGGTGTTTTTGTATTTGTTCTTATTTCTTCTTATCCTACTCCATTGTTAATTGGCAATAAATTAATTTCCCTGAGTTGACTCAGTTTTGCCCATGATGATAAATTGTTGAGCAATGCCAATGTCCTCAACCCATGTGGCTTTTGTCATACTTTTCTCCCCATGTTCAGTTAGGGAGGGGAGTGATAGAGTGACTTTGGTACCTCCTTCAAAGAAAATAAATGCTGGGCCATGTAATAAACATCTCTTGTAGAAGTCCATTGCCAGTCTAGACAGCTCTTCAAACTCTTGAAAATCCTTTATACTCATCTGTCTGCCTTATACTGAAAAACTAATGGCTCTATATTCTATCTCATCCAAATTAAGCCAGGTATGGGATGAATAGTTAGCAGGTCATAGGGATAACCTTCTACGTATTGCGTAAGTTTACATACAAATTTTGCATGCTAATTTTTCATATTAGGTAAATTAACATGCAGTGTGCAGTCTGTCTTTGCTTTCTACTTCTGTATGCTTGTACTTTGCTTCTGCTCTGAAAAATTTAGTCTTTACATTGTACATAGATATTTGACTTCTTAGAGTGGTATTTTTTATGACATAAAATGTCTATGAAAAGAAGAAGGGTACTACAAGTGGATGATGGTTATAAAGAATTTAATTTTGCTCTGAAAACCTGAAGCTGCACAGGGTTTTAATAAAAAAGAGTTGCTGGAACTTGTCATATTCATTAAAAAATAAGTGGATAAAATATAGATATATATATGAGCGGTCATGTAAATTGGCATGTTAAATTCTGAGATGATTATGTGGGCAGGTACTCAACTAGACAGGTTATTACCCAACCTGCCCATCTTCCTTTCAAATTAGTTGTTGAAAAAAGGTATTACACTGACCTCCTACAGGTATTTCTGTGTGTACCAATATAGCAAGACTTTTAAAGAAATCTTGTGTGAAATTTTCTTTCCCCCTTCCTCTCTTATGGTGTCACTGCATATTCAGTCTTGCATTCATGTACTTTTTTTATTTTGCATTAACGTCTGTCTTCTTCACTTATGCTGAACAAAAGTTAATTGGTTAATTGTAACTACAGATCATCTTCCCAGCCAATATTTTTAATAGCCATTAGACATTAACAGTTGTTTTTCAAAGGTTTTACCAGTTGCAAAACCTAGTCTATCTGTGGACGTGGAGTCATATAGCAAGTCTATTACTTTGAGACTTTCAATGGAAACATGTTGGTGCTGCCTATTATGGAAAACAGCTCTGGTTAGTGAGGACAGTATTAATGAGAAATGTGGGGAAAACTTCAAGGAAAACTTCAAAAAAATACTGTGCTGTGGGCTTTGATTCCATTCTTTTTACCAATGCATTTGTTTTCACAAACAGTTTTGTTGAGTGTGTAGGGATCTCCCCAGTTTGCTTAAGAGTATGTATGTTTAAAAGTAGTTCATTACTTCAAATTTTCAAAGACATTGCAGTTACCTTTTTCTATGCTATTTAAAGAATTTAGTCATGCATGCTTCAGATTTAATTAATTTTGGAAACACACAGTTTCCATGAGGGCATTTTAGATTTATTTGTTCTCATTGCATTTAAAGTATTTATTTCTTGGCCTAATTTTTTAAAAATATATTCTTTCATTGGGGGACTGAAAGGTGAACAGACAAGTCCAACCTGAAAAAAAACTAAAACCACTCTGCTTTATCTGAGTGGAAAGAAAAATATCCTTCCAGAGAAATGCTGGAAGCTCAGTTATATGAATGTCTAAGCCAGGAGTGGTGTGGTTCTTCAGGAAGAAAAATTCCTGCCTCCTGTTCCTTGTAATTAGATTTGAATTTTTGGTCCTTGCTATTGATAGTACACTAGTATTTCTGACAATGTGGGTTTTTCCGTCATTTCTCAGCAAACAGCAGGAGAAAAACTTGGTAGAAAAACGAGTCAGATCAAACTTTTAGATGCCAAACACAGCTATCCCTAAGAAACTGTTTTACAGGATGCACTAATATCCTACCAAAAACCTGACGGAGAATTTAACTGCATGGGTGTTTCCTGTGGCAAGGAAACAACCCCTTACCAGCACTAAACCCTTGTTTTCGTTCTTTTGGCATGGTGGGTCATGGTGGAACGGCAGAAGGGCTACGAGTCCCTATTACTGACTACAAAGTGTGATGGCCTGCACAGTAATGACAGATTGCTAAGGGTTTCATAGTGTTGCAGGCTAGCATAAATTTATTTCTGGTGTCTTGCCTATCACCCTGAAATATCAGTACTTAAGAATCTACCTTTTCTTATCTACTTCTGCTACTAACTGTCATTTTAGCATTTATATTTGCTTCATATTTTTTAATCTGTCTTTCTAAACATAGTTCTTAAAATTTAAATATTATCAAAACTCTGTGTAGTACTCGGACAACAAAATTAGAAAAAAAAGACATAGTCCGGCAGTACATCTAGAAACAAGACAATATTTAATTTAAATAAAAAACTTTATTAACAATGTAAAATGTTTAATATCTTAGACTCTCAGATAATTCTGGCATGCCTTGTAAGATTTATACTTAGTGATATGCAGACACCATGCTTTGAATTCTACTGGAAACAAAATGGGTTGGTGTTGTGTTTTGCATTGTTTATTTTAATACTTCCTTTTTAATATATTATTTATTTTTTCCAAACGCTTGTAGATATACTATTGGCTTAAAAGAAAACCTGTTGCTTCTATGCATTGTACAGTATGCAGTTATTATTATTTCTCTGTATTTACAAGTCCTAACTATTTTCATATATGGTTTGTGTATCATAAATTAAGATATTTTTCTATGAAGCTTTTAAATTGAGATATAGTGGAAGACTAAATATGAATGTAAGCACAAAAAGCAACTGGAGATTTTGTGCAAATTCTGTTACAATATTGTGTGATGTTTTAGAGCTTTAATATTTTTACTGTTAAATAGTTTTCTACACTTAAAGACTGTTAGAGTATGATCGAATATTTCAGTATGATACTAATAAGAGTACTGTACTATGCACAAACTTTTAGCTGCAGTTCAAACAGTTAAAAAAACCCTTTAAAATTATCTATGAACCATAATTCATGTATCTTCTTTGAGTGATTGAAAGTAAGCATGCAAAACATATTTTAAAAAGTTTTAAATATGCTAGGTCTATTCCACAGCTGTTTATCACCATAATTTTAAACTATGAAAACCCTTATTTGAAAAGAGGGATGGAGCAGAAGAGAAAAATGAATAGTGTAGTGTAGAAAATGTACTTTGTAATCAAGAGTAGCAACATTCATCTTTTCAGTGGTCAAATAGTAGTGGTTTAATTAAAGTTATGATTTTCTTGGTGCTTCTGTGCTTAATCTTCTAACTTGAGACAAGACAACACAATCCAAAGAATCTTCGCTTCCGTCTTCTTACCAATGGATATGGAGTCAGGTTTAGGAGGCTGCTATCATCTGTGATAAAATACATCACATTTTAACACAAGCATGTACACATGTGCACATACAAGAGAGATTGTATCATTTATGTGTCCTAACAGCACCTCAGAATCACAGAGCCACAGAATCATTTGGATTGGAGAAGACCTCTGAGATTGAGTCCAACCTTTGATCAATCACCACCTTGTCAATTAGACCACAGCACTAAGTGCCACGTCCAGTTGTTTCTTGAACACCTTCAAGGATGGTGACTCCAACAACTTCCTGGGCAGCCCATTCCAATCCTTGACAACTCTTTCCATGATTTAATAGATCCTGTAGTTTTAGGCACATGACAAATAACCTGGTATTTGTATGTAAGTCTTACAGTGCTAATTAACAGGATCTTCATAATAATACAATATTTTTGTATTATTATAATAATACAATACTTTTGGCAAGAACACCATTTTTGTGATGAAACCTAAATGAAATCATACCTCCACCATGGGGAAACCTAAGCCACAATATTCCTGCATGGATTAATAATGTTAGGGTTCCAAATAAAACCTAAAGCTAAGAAGTTTGAGATCTTACAGACATGCAAGTTTGGAAATGTCAATTCTAAGGTAAAATTCTGGCTTAATTTTAATATAAAACCCCCCAATACTGAGTGACTGTTCATGCACATCTGTGAAAATTTCCATTTAAAACTGCAACACAAGAACATCTCGGCACATTAAAAGAAAAAAACCACATTTGTCCAGGAAAGTTACCACAATATGCTCACTCTATTTCTTGTTAGTTTTCTACCTTTTATATTAAGAACTTCTGAATTAATACAAAATGTATATACTGGTGCCTATAGTTATGTTAACTCATGCATTGTTGGTGAGCTACCTCACAAAATCTTTGGAGTTCACTTTGAATTTTGAATTTGAGCCATCTTCAGGCATGGTTTCAGGCTAAGATCAATGCCTTATCACATTCCTATTCTGGTTACATCAGGGATCTAGTTTTGATTGTACGGTCTTGTTATAGTTTCAAAACCTTTCATGTTTTTTCTTTTCTGTCCCTTGCCAACACAGCATTTTGGGAGTCGGAAGCCAGAACGAGATGTCTTGTTGAAGCCCAGCTCTCTCAACTATGTCCTCCTGGTGCTAGCTAGCTGTCTAAAGCCTTAACAGAGGGATAGCTAATAGCTTTGCATTGCAGCGTGATGGCTGGGGAGAGGACTGGGAGAGGTGTTTTCTTTTTTCTGGGTGGGAGGACTTCACTTTTTTCCGTGGCTTGGGATGTGGTCAGACAGGGTCTTCCTGGTGCTCATTTTTTGCTGCTACACCTTTGTTTTCCATCTGCTTGGGTGCCAGCTGCTGCTTGCTGGACTGGTGGCAGCATTGGGAGGGAGGTCCTGGCTTGTTCCCTGACTGCACATGTCCCGTGCAGTTCTCCCGGGAGGAAAATCACCACTGCCTGGATTCGCTAAGGACTCATAGAGGGGCCAGTGCCACCTGCAGAGGAGTTGCTAACCCCCAACACTTTTGGACGAAAGATGGTGAGAGAGTCCTTGCACTGCTCACGGGAATGGTTTCATCCCATCCTTGTGGCTGCCATTCCCATGTAAGCTTCGGGATCAGCACCTCCCTACCCATGTCTTCGACTTGCTGGAGCCCATGGGTGAGTCATGGCAGCCCCTGTCTCCCGAGGCACAGCATCACCTCCCACTCTCTGTGAATAGAACTGCACTAAACGGGCAGAGATAGGACTTGGTCTGTTTGAAAGTTTTGGTTAGGGGTTTGCTGTTTGTTCTGTTCTGGTTTTGGTTATACATATACATATCTATAGTAAAGAACTTCTATCCTCTTCTCTACGTTTTCTGATTCAAGTCTCTTAATTTCAACGGTTGTGGTGGTTTGAGGAAAGAGTGACCCCCTTGCTAGTCCAGAAGGATTCCTCACTGTTCTTGATAGGCATCTTGGTTTCTTTTTAAACTGAAGACAAGTCTAGACACTACTGTAACACAAATATTTAACTAGAAGAACATAGCTAAGAAACCATTTAATATTGTGACTCAGTCTTACAAATGACAACAACTAAACTTCTTAGCACAGTAATTTTCCTACTGTGACTTAATTTCATGCATAAATCCTGGTCAGTGAGCAGTCAGTAACATTATGCAAAACTTTTGTGAGATTGCCATCTTAACTCCATTCTGATTTTCACTGAAAGCAACAGGAATACACTCACTGAAAGCAGGATTGATCAGTCAAAAAGATCAACACATTCATCTCATAATCAGTTGTGTTTCATACAAATACCAAAATTACAGTACAGACCATATTAATTCCCTATAATGTTGTTTGGGTTTTTTTAATATTTACTTCTACTATTATCTAGCTTTCATTAATTAAAGATCTTGGACTATTTAGAAAATTTTAAGTACTGTATGAATAATGAATATGACTGTCCATTCCTGAGGCATCCATTCTCAGAGGTCATCTGTAAGCTATGATCACAGTTGGAGCCTGTGAGAGCTGCAAAAACACCATTTATGATTTCCTGATCCTGGGGCATGTCTCAGAGTTTTTAAACTCTAGGATGTTTCCTAAGCAGCTGCACTGGTGCTCAGTGATTCTCTGGTCAGTGTTAAAGGGCAATGTGGACACCAGGCAGCAGAGAATTCTGTATGCCTTTATCTCTGTTCTGAACTCAGGTTCTCTATGCTTTACATGAACCCAATTTGTCTTTTTATTCCTTATTTCCTCAACATTCCTCTGTTCTAGGCTAGGCATGGAGTTTTTTCACTTTTCCAGTCTCTGCAATGGTGCATACATATCATGTATCATAAGCAATTCCCTTTTTTTTTTCATATAGTCTTCCATCAAGCCATTTTGCCATGAACTCTCACTTGTATAATGAATCCAATCATTCTGTATTCATCTCTTACCATAGTATCATGAATGCTAGACTGCTAATTACTTGGGACAAGATATAGGACATATTAGGCATGCTTCATCAGCTGCCACTGTCCAAAGACTACATGGCATTTAAGAAATACACATTTATCAAGAAGAAATCAAAAAGGCAAATTATTATCTTTTTAATGTTGTTCTCATGAACAAAGAAAGTGTCTGTAGATGTATTTAACACTGCAGGCCAACAAAATGAAGGCCCATTGCTAAATACATGCAATATAGAATGGAGATCCTGCTCCCCTGTGCATCTGTATGGGGTGCCTTATAGCTGACTACTGGGAAAAGCAGCTGTTAACAGTCTCAAAGCAAGTAGTCTTTCTGCACAGAGTCAGTGTCATGTCACAGAAGCTACAAGCATGTTGGGAAGAGGCAAATGCCACCACTGAGTACGATCCCTTTAGACTTTCATTACCTTTGAAAAAGAAGAACTCCAGACACAGCGAATTAGTTGTCTATTATTTTATCTATAGATGCCCTATCTATAAAACTCTGGAATACTTCATGTGAAACTCAAGAGGCCAAAGACTACATGCTAAATTCTGGCTCCAGTGAACTGGTAGGGAAGAGACTTCACCTAGTTTTTCTTTCTGCAATTTCTACTAAAAACCCCCTAGATTTTTCACATCTAATGGAAGGCAAAACCTTTAATTACTGTAATTTTACTTACATGAAGAAAATTCAAAACCTACCTTGATTTTTCAGTGGTAGAGGCATAGTCTCCCTGAGTTTACTTAAAAGGTTTTTCATTTCTCTCATATCTCTGTGGATACAACAGTTAAAAGAGATACAATAAAACAGCAGTTGAAGACTGAATGGGGAATGGCTATTTCAGCTTTATATGCTGAAATAATGGAGCAATAAATACAAAAGCATTTGGTTTACATATATATATCAGAAGATGCATGCTAAAAGAAAGGGCAACAGATTTAATAAGGGAGCACTTTTGCACCAGCCTGATACTAACTAGTTGCTTCTGTTGCAAATTCATGATCTATACTGGCACTCGAGTAATTCTTATTAAATGACTTGGTGGGCACAATGTGATCCTAGTGCCAAAATATACACTATGCCTTAAAATAAGCACAAGCTGGTACAAATATCAACTTCTTCCTCCTTGTCAGCATTTTGTACCTTGTGCCATGAACAGGTTTCACTGTTCAGAAGAAAATTATAGTACATGTAACTAACCCATGATACTTAAGCTCCCTGCACATTAAAGGAAAATTTTAGAAACAGGGCTGTCACTCTCAGGACTCTGGCATTAGATTTCTGAAAGGCAGATGATGGAAAATAGAGTAACAAAATACCATCTCCCACAGCAAGTTGCATTTGGGTATGTTTTGAAAGAGGCCAGAAATATCAAAAAGGTTCCTGTTTTACAGGTAGATGGCAGACCAGCAATTTTGTGTGCAGGCCTGTAATGTCTTAATGCTTCAGAATTTAAAGCCAATGTGGCCTTGCATCATTCATCTACATATAAAATGGCTCTTAGAAATGAAGCAGTGTGACTAGTAAAAAATTGCTCAGTTTTATTCTCTAAGTTATGTTCTCAGTAGAACAGAACATTGTTTTATGAAAATAAGGATGATATATCTCAGCAGCAGCTTAACATACAAAGCCATCAAAATAGGAATTTTGCAAAGAAATGCTGGCCATCAGGATTACTCTCTACTAAAGAGTCTCATTTTTGTCTTCCAACTGGATAATTAAGAGAGTAACCAATGGATTATGTTCCTCTCCCCTCCAAAGGCTTCCACATTCAAAACTGTGGGCAGAAATGAACTACATTCAGTAGTTTTGATTTAGGAATGCAGAATTGGAGTCCAGCAGATTTCAGGTACAAAATCAAAAACCACTCAACATGAGGCAAAAGTTGCTTTTTTTCGGGACCCTGACCCCATAAGCAATATAATTTCCCATACTTTTTTTGATAGTTACCTTCTGGCAATTAGCCTAATTAAGCATGTCACTCATCTTAGCCTTTCTTTTAGAAGTTGCTTTCAATTATGTTAACTGCAACAGAAATGTTATTTACTTAATTACGTAATTTACATATACTTTTTACAGTAGTAACAATAGATCTTAAATTAAAAAATACTAAATTAGTTCTAGACAGAATTTTTTTTTTGTTTAGGAATGAAGTACTGCACATACCTTTCAGTGTTCTCAATATCGGTGGAAACCTGCCATAGATGCTGTTGAATATCTGTTGGTGATGATGTGTCTTCTAAAATCGGTACTTCAGAACTCTCCTCCACTTTAATATCTAGGATCTTGGGTGGGCCACAAGGTTCTTTTCCTTTAAAGTGTTTAAACAAAACATGTATCCCCATTATTTATTTATTAAAATGAATACTCAGGTTATATCATTGATGTCTTAAGCTTGATCTTGTAAAATACAAATGAGTGCTGTTCAAAAAGAGAGCAGACCACACCAATTTGTAAATCACAGTGCTGTCATACCAACTTGAAGGAGTTCAGTTGAACTCCACTGGCTCACCTGCAACACAAAAATAAGAGCCAGAGGACAAAACAGAAAAAAATACGTAAGGAAACTACATTACATATTCTGGAAACAACTTCAGAAACTTTGACACCAAAGAACACTGAAATCCCTGTCTTCTAGTACTACAGCAATACTGAGGGAAAACAAAAGATAAATTTTGTACTTTGTGCTTTTAAAAGCAATACATAGCTGCCACCACTCACAGCCCAAATGCATTGTATTCTGAATTTCCATGCTGACACTTACCTAATTCAAGCTCAATATATGAAAATGAAATGCAGTGTTGAAATTGAACAGGGCTTCCTATGACAGATCTTCCAGGGCTTTTGTGAGGGAGAGAATGGGATAAAGGATGTGGATCATGATAGTGGAGCATGCAAGAGAGCTAAGCTTTGGGATGTTTTGGTATCTGTGCAAATGTCTTTTGGAGTGTCATAGAGTATTCTTCTGTAGTGGCAAACACCTTTCTGGCATCAAGTACATTTAAATGAAAAAAACATCACATTGGAGTGCATCCTGGACAAGCTATTAAGAAGCCAAAGTTTTACCCCCCTCTGAGTTCTTTTATGAAATGGAGTAAACAATCTCAGAAAGAAACAAACAAAACTTTCTAAAAGTAGAGGAAAAATGTCAATGTTTAAACCAGTAGTAAGGAAAGTTGAGTAGGAAATGTTCATTTCATAATTTTTGCAATCTGAAAAATTTTCATATCACGACAAACCGGAGTAGTTCCTGTAAGGTTTGACAAAGAACATGAAGAACAAGACCAGGTAATAGAGCAGCATTCATTTAGCTAATTTTTCTGGGACATTAGACACCGAGGCTGCATATCATGCTGTACTGCTCTTCCACATCACAAACATGTATCCCTACTATCAGGCATATAACCTCGTTTTTAAAAGTCCAGAGATTCCTGGATCTTAAGATAATCTTTTGGGGTAAGTTCTCTAAACTATTGTATTCTGGTAAATTATTCCTTTTCTAAAAAATAAAGTTGTTTCTAGTTACTTGTCTTAAATGTCAAACTAGATGTTACTTATAGTACGGAAGATACTTGCTTAATGCTTTCAGTACTCTAACGCCAGTAGGAAGCCCTTTTCCCACATTTCCTTTCAACTAAGTTATCTAACTGTGAATCCAAGAGACTGCATGATCTGACATAATAAGTTTACCCTCCATAAAAGAATGATGCCCTGTGTCCTTTGTTTGCTGCTTACTTTGGCATCCACTGCCAACCTGTGCTTTGCCAAATCCTTCTGTGATTTACTTTAGCCCATGAAATGTAGAAGGCTACCCAAGGGAAAAATAAAATGTGAAGTTTTCTGATGAAGCGGTTTAAGTCAGGTCAGTCAAGAACCTTACATGTTCGAGAGCAAGTGCCAAAGGAGGATCACATGGCCAGAAGCAGTGGAAGGGAGGAAGCACTGAAGGCATTGTAAGGGAGAGGAAACAGAGAGGAAGTGATCAAGACCATGCTAAATGCTGACTCAGTTGCTTGTGGAACAGTAGGCTAAGCCTACGTCCCAGATTACGTGTTTTACTCCCTATCACCCTCTAGGTATAACTTCTAAATTTTTCTTCTGCAGCTTCTGCTGTTATTTTATGGTAGTTCATATTGTACATTTTACAGTGTTCATTCATATAAGCTTCATTATTTGTTATTTTATCCTACTACAAGAAGCTCATAACAAAACATAATGTTACGAATATCTCACTTATTACTTTTTCATAAAAGAAATTTCAAGTAAGCCAGCTAATTTGCCACTGATATCACAAGGTTTTACTGTGAAACTGGGTATTAATGAATTGTCCCACTATTTTGAGGTGCAGTGGTGGAACTCTGACCTGACCTTTGGAGACATGCTGTCAAGAACAACTCTGCCCATGGATGCATTCTTCAGGGATGGGAAAAGTGTTTCAGTGTAAAAAATAATAGCACTAGATGAAATAATAGTAAGGGTTCTTTTTCACAACTTGAGAACAGAAGCACCGAGACTGTAATGTTCTTTTTAATAGCACAAAGGCAAGCTCTTGCAGATTTAGCAGAATGAACCACACAGATCTCTTTTCAACTGAGAAAAGCTCTTTACCAGTAATTCTGTTATATTATGAGCAATTCATGAAGCCTTTCTTGAATTACAGATCATCTGCTCAGTCACTTAAAAACAGTTAAAGAATCAGCTAATAATAAAGGCATTGCTTGAATAATGTATGACTCAGGCTTAACATTTCTACCACATGTCATAGCCCATAGAGAAACAAAAGCTCTTTTTGTTTCTCATCCCACCAGTAGCAGGTAAGGATATCTTCTGTAATACACAATTAAAAAATGGATATGAACCCTAAATTTTACTTTTAATTCATTCAGTGGAAAGATTTTTCAATTATTTCAGTTGCAATGATGTATACTTCTCCTCTTCTTACCAGTAATCCATGTCTTTGTTTTTTTCTCCTTTACGTTAGGAAGGAGAATATACTTTTGGTATGAAATTAAACTAATTTAATGAAATAATGCTGAGGATCAAACTGGAGTGAGAACAAATACGAGAGGAGAAAATTATCAGTTCAGTAAGGTTTCATGTATCATCTGTGACCGCTGTGCTTTATATGTCTCACCTCTTGTGCCTCTTACTGCTTCTGTGGTGACCTCCACATTTGCTTCTGTCATGCTACCCTATCCACCAACTCTTAGTCATCAGCTAATTCACACAGAAACTGTTCTAAAAGAAAAAACTGAAAATAACCCCCCCCATTATATGTCCCTTGAAGCTAGTTAGATTTCACTGCAGAGGAACAAGAAAGATCTTTGAAGGGAATACCAGTATTTAACAAAGTTAAGAGAATCCCTCTCTCAAAAAGAAGGCAGCATTTGCATTAGGTTTCTAACCTGGCAATTAAGGATAAATTCACAAGCCATAAGTCACAGCTAAAACTTAAAAGAGGGAAGAGGAAAGAATTGTATAGGAAGTAAAAAAGATATTTGACAAATATGGCTAACAGCCTGATGAATTTAATTCTTGACTTACACTTGGGATCTGCAGAACTTGGAGACTGTCTCACTGGAAATATTATTATTAAAGAAAATGCTATAGGAACAACAATTTTGTGGCAGTTTTGTTAGCCTCTTTACAAGGCTGCTTTTGTTCCATTCCTTGGCCTCTTCAAGTGCCCATGTAAGAATGGGTGACTCTCTTGATTTTGTTTCTCCACACCTGTGTGCTTCTCTGCTATCTTACATCTTATCCCTCTTGCATAAGTAATATGTGAGCAATAACACAAATCTACCAGTCTTTAAATAGAATGCTGAGATTGCAGCACAGTCATTAAACAATCCTTCCCTTCTCCTTCAAAATTCTAAAGAGCATGTAATCTAAACAAAGCCAAATAAAGAAAAAATCCGTTCACTGAATTGATGGTTTATTTTTGTAGTCTGTAATATGACCCATCACAGACTTTTGGTACCATTTTAAGGACATATATATTGTTATCATAAAATACTGGAAAAACAACAATTATGATATGAACTTCTTACATGAAACATGAAATAAAATTATATGTGGTTTGGTATCATCCTGATACACCAACAACACAGGAATGAGTTTAGTTTGAATTTATATCACAAAAGCCTAAAGGTTTTGGTCCGCAGTATGCATGCTTGATTTTCCTGCCGGACTCCATTTGTCCATTTTTTACTTAACTATAGATGTACCTAACACTGTGGTTAGTGGTGGTATCATCCTGTCCTCAGCTATGTTTATACTTGTCAGATGGGGCCCACACATCTCAATTACAGTGACAGAACTGTAATTTTTTTTTCTTCAGGGTTTACAAACGGGCTTGTGGTAAGAATAAGCAATATGTAGATATAAGCAGTGAAGTATTTTGCATTTTGAGAAATTATTCATGCAAAAGCTTATAACTTAGAAAAAAAAGGTACAGGAAAAAATAGGACTATGAGATCATTTCATACTGGAATGGCTAGAGCTATGTGTAAGTAACTGACAGCAGGAATTACCTCACCTCTTTTTCAACAAGCTACACACAATACAGAAGGTTGAACAGGTTGTGGACAATAAGAATAATATATTTCTGTAACTATATATGAGCAGTGACTTACTCTTTCTAAACTCAGCGTAAGTGGCTACCAGTTTCAGATCTTGTACTTCTTTGACAATGTAGCTTTAACTACTTTTAAAGCATGTTTTGAAATCTGGAAAACACCTCCAATTCGTTTTAACTGTCCCATCTTGCCTTTGATTTGTTCTGTGGGGTTACTCCCCTCAATATTAAAATGATTTCCTTACTCAAACACTGCACAGCTAGCTAGTAGAATGATTGCAACATACAATGTAGGGTTTAAAAAAATACTTTCTGATGTATGTAATTATATAACCAAACAAGTCAATTAGATCTCTAGATGATCCTAAGAAATTCATAGTTTCTATGTAAACCTGCATACACATTAAACTTTGTTAGCGTGCACTTCCACATTGACACATTATTCAATGATTACAATAATATTTTACAGTTCCTAACAATGAAAATAATTATTATTGTGGATATATGAATTATTAAAGATTTTTTTAATCTGTTAGGTCTGCATATTAAAAATGCAATGAAGTTCTCTGCAAGGTATTGAAAAGCTTTGACCCCAAAGTATTGGTGGCTGTGAACAGCAATGTATGCTGAAGCACACTTAAGAACTCTGAGGTAGTCCTTGGTTTTCTCAATGTGTGACCATGACAAAACTCAGTGTTAATTTTGAAAAAGGATAATCACATCCAGCAGATTCCATGGACAGAAATCAGAACACAAATTTCTAAGTTGTTGATAGCTAAGGCAGGATTTGTTTATTTAATGATAAGAATAGTCAGTAAGTAGACATAAAGTTACCTTTAAAGGAATCAAAGCTGCATTTTGTAAACACTTCAGCGAGGTACCTAAGTTTCTTCAGAATATCTTACTTTTCATTAAATTCTAATTTGCAGATTCTAAATTAGCATTTTTTTGGCTTAATATCTCTTTATTCCCTCTTTAAATGCAGTTCTGAAGATATACCTATTAGTGTATGAGTTCCTGTAAAAGGTTAATTGAGAAGCTCAATTAAGCCATTATAAACCTCTCATTTTTACTTTTCTAATAAAAATATCTCTGGCTTTAGTTGTATCCTATAGCTAGATATGAAAAATACACTACAGGATCTTTCAGCATGACAGGAAATCTGTAAGGTTCATTACAAGGACTTTATTACAGTTCATCACAGAAATTTGTTTTTTCTCTACCTAGTATATTCCGCTGAGATATTATCTGGGGAAAGAGTAGTTACAATCAGCACAGATACAGTCCTAATCAGCATGTGTCATCAGTGAGCAATGAGGTTAGTAAGTAAACTATCCAGTAAATGATCAGCATTTCTACATCTTCCTTTCGGTAGGAGACTAATCAAATACGAAATCATTAGACATGCATTTTTGCTGGAGTGAGGACATCTCCTTTGAGTGTAAAAATACCCTGTGGGGTAGATTTCAGTTCCAAATCTACTAAATAGTTTTATAAAATGGACAGATTTTTAACCATATTTATATGTCTTTTGTTATTGTTGTGATTGAGGAATGGTACTCCCCAATTCAGTGACTCCACTGAGACTCTTCCAAACCACATGGCACGCTTTCTCTCTCTCTACTTCCCCTTCTCTTCCCCCTCCCTGCTGTGCTGAAATGGAGTTCAGAAATGGGGGCACAAAAGGCCAAGTTCACAGGCTGAGATAAGAACAATTTACCGGAAACAGCAACAAGAGAAGAAAATTGACAGCAAGAGCATCAATAATAGAAGTATGAAAAACAGAGAGTGATTCCCATGCAAAAATGCTGAGACAAATGAACAACAGTAGATGGCTTCCCCCTCTCACCATGTTTTTCTACCAGAAGCCATGCTCTTCTCCTCATAAGCCAGAGTGAGTCCTTTCCCCCTGCCCCTGGCAGTGATGTGAGGTGGTATCAAATAAGATAAGGGTCCTGACGCCTCCCAGCTACTGCAAAAAAATTAACCTCGTCCTGGCAGAAACCAAGACAGCTATAAAATAGCACTGCTGGACAAATAACAACAGGGATAGTAAGGAATCAGTTTAGTACTAAAACCATGACATTGTGCTACCAAACACTTACTCTCAAATATCACACTCAACAAATACCTTCAACAAACTTATTAAGTTTGCCCATTGGTCTGACTAATGACAATTAAAACTTCAGGGACCACTCTTTTTAAAAAAAAATTCTGACTTCTAAACCTGCCAGGATATTACTGATACATGTCTGATAAGACACACTTCTGCAAGAATAATGATAAACAGTAACAGAGCTCCTTTTTTAGTAGTGAAAACCTATATATAGGCATAGTTCATTTCACAGTTTGGTGCTTATTGTGGTTTAGTGTTGGCCAGCAACCAAACCCCATAGAGCTGCTCACTTGCTTACCCCTAGTGGGATGGGGAGACTACTGAAAGGGTAAAAGAAAGAAAAGTCATGGGTTGAGGTACAGACAGTTTAAGAGGAAAAGCAAAATGTGTGCACGCAAGCAAAGCAAAATAAGGAATTAATTCACCACTTCCCATGGGCAGGCAGGTGTTCCACCATCTCCAGGAAAGCAGGGCTCCATCATGTATAATGATCATTCGGGAAGACAAATGCCATCCTTTAAATGCCCTCCACTTCCTTCATCTTTCCGCCTCTTCATATGCTGAGCACAATGCCATACGGTCTGGGACATGCCTTGGGTCAGTGGGGCTCAGTTGTCCCAGCTGTGTCTCCTTCCAGCTCCTTGTGCATCCCCAGCCTCCCCACCAGTGGGTTGGAGTAAGGACTAGAGAAGGCCTTGACATAGTGTAAGCACTGTTCAGCAATAGCTAAAACATCCCAGTATTATGAACTCTGTTTCCAGCACAAATACATAACACAGTCCCATGTTAGCCATTATGAACAAAATTAACTCTACCCCAGACAAAACAATGCTTTGTCTTTCATGAATACCCAGGTATGCCACCAAATACTGTTCTTTTTTTCAAAATCAGCATCTGTATATTTATGCAATTCAATACCTTTCCGATGAAACTGCAGTGATCCTAAAAGACATATGGACTTCAGCATTTCTGTTGTGTACATTTCTAAGCAACACTGCAACTGGATGTATAATCTACAGATTTCAGGATGAATTTCACCATCTTCTGGGCTGCAGTAAAAGAGAAATATTCAGTTAGGAATGAGACTAGAAGGATGTGAGGGTCATCAAATCCACTCACCTACTGTTGCAAGCAACCACATCAGAATCTGCTTCACAAACTAGTAAGGTGTTTCTACTGAACTGTATTTATAAACAATTCTTTAGATCTATAAAGTTCTAGGCTTAGAATAGCTAAACTTGGGTTGTCTTTTAGTAGGATTACATGTCCTTATTGCTTTCTCTGCATATTTTCAGAAAAAGGGTAAATAAGTGACTATTTTCCCATCTATGAAAGCTCTGGACAAGTATTTTCTGTGAGACTGAAGTGTTCTTTTGCTGTCCCGTTTCAGTTACCCTTGGTCTTACACAGATGCAGGAGGTGGCAGGGCTACTTTAAACAGTCACCGTTCAGGTTACAAATCCTGGATCAGGCATAATCAATCTACTTTGAAGACACTCTCATCAGAAACAAGTCAGTTTTAGTAATTTGTTTCTATATATTCTGCCTGAATTTGTTTCCCCCCCATGTTTAAATTAGTAGTGATGTCATACGGCACTGTAAGGAGAATGGAATGCCCAAGACTTTTTTTTTTCAGAGAAGTAGTAACAATCTTGAAAACAAAAATAGAAATCAAGAGTAATCATGGACCTCCAATTATTGCTTAGGACACTAAGAAAATATTTTACCCAGATCCAGAAGCTAATTCTCACGCCTACTTGTAAAATCAGACAATAAATATCACCTTTGTAGGCTGGGTATGCTGCATGAGTACAAACACACTTTATAACAAACTTAACTATTTCTGTAAGTGCTAACAAAGACATTTAACCAGTCATACCTGAGAATTAGGTTTTTAATGCTCATTCCAAAAATACTTTCCGTAGGGCAGTAAGTGGTAAG
>JAWWLT010000092.1:52716044-52737870 GCA_035040995.1 Premnoplex brunnescens
AATAATAGGTTTTTTAATTGACTTTGTTTGCTGTTGTAAATATACTGTGTTTTTCTTGCAATCTACATTTATAAATAGCCTGCAAGTAAAAACTAGACACATCAAGGATACAAGAATGTTCTACCTATTCCTGTTTTTTCAGGAATATGGAACATCTGTAATTGGACTGTGGGCAAAATGCTTTTCTCATTTGCGAATCCAGAGTAACAGCAGCGACACCTAAGAAAAATAGTTTTAATTATGAGAAGTTTACACAATGTGAATTATTTCCAGTCCAGTACCCTGTCTGAAACTATTTAATTAGTGTCTAATTGCAATAATGACCATAAGAACTCCTTTAGTTTGCAACCAAACATTTTCCTCCTATGCATCTATATAGGCCTCATTTTCATATCTGAAAGCCACATGCTCTGATGTAAATGCACATAAAGATTTCGTTCATAATCCCTGAATTCTGTGTAGAGGGCTTAAGATTTCTCTTTACAGTGTTATCAGTTTGAATTCTCCATATTTTTCTGTTTCTGTATATTCCATATCATGCCATGAGAAATGCTGAATGGGTGACTAGGAGAGACATAATTTTTAGAATGCTGGTTATGATATGTTTATTATTAACTAATATTACATACTATTAAATAGTTATATACTGAATTAATATTTATTTACAAAGAAAAGTTCATGCAAATTTATAGTATTCCACCTTCCACACCCCCCAGCCCCGCAACCCAGTCAGCTGTTTCAGTTAGTCTGGCTGATTTCTTTATGAAGATTACTCAACATATTCAAGAGAAATCTCATATAACACAATCTTATACAATACTGTATTAAATTATGTTCTTGACAGAGCTGTTTAACATCTTATGTGCAGCTGGGCATATGACAGCTAGCACAGCACTGGGCACCTGCCCATGAGACAAAAACCTGCACCTCATTGTTGTCTTCCAAGCACAGCTGCCACAAGACTATGAATAGGAAATATGCTCACTTCCCACATCCACTGTGGAACAGATGTGTTCTGGCTTCTCCCTATCCAGTCAGGTAAAATAAAGAGTTACTGATAACCTTCAAAGGATTTGGACACACAGGGTGTGGCTTCTTGGGGATGTTTCATCTGACAGGGAAGTGCTGCTGCCTTTCCTAAGCAGAATGCAGAGAATGGCCCATGTAGGAAGGTACTAAAGAGAGAATTTATGGAATTCTATGGCTCTGAGAAAGCCTGCTGACTTGCCAGTGAAGCAGCAAGACACACGTTTGCATACAAGAGGGAGAGGGAATGCCGAGATGAGTGCACATGTGCTTATGCAAATGTTTTGCACCTAGGGTGACATCTATAGGTCCATGCGAGCTGGCATATTGATCAATAACTGTCAGGCATAACTCTTGCCTGATTTTCATAAGAAAACAGCAGGCTTTGATCTCCAAAGTGAACTAAGAGAATGTGTTCCTTCCTTCAAAGATTTTTTTGGTTTTGTTTTTAACACTTGAAAACTGTATGAGACTTTATTACTACCAACATGTCCCATCATAAGGTCTGCAGGATTAGTTATCTGGCTTAGAAACACTTGCTCATGTCTAGGAAAAACAAGCAGATAATTTGGTTCTTATTTTCCTTTTTGCTCTCTCTGCTAAATTATGCTGATAGCCGTATATTAAATATTTTCAAATATCCTGTCTCTCCCTTACTAGGCATTTCTGTAGTTGTCCCATGAGTACCATACCACCAGGGTGCCATAAAAGGTAGAAGTCCTTATTCAGAGATATGAACACTACTCAGCTGATGAGAAATTTATACTACTCTGTGAGCCCTACTTCTGTAGTTTGAAAGCTCTGATACCTGCAAGTATTAAAAGCAGTTACAAAAGTTAAAATGCTGGGTTTGTTCCTATATATAACAGTAGCTTAAGTTGTGCAGTTTATTGCACTGCTATTAAAAGTGTAATTTTTTGTAAGAGTAACTTAAATAACTCTCTAACATTACATTCTCATTTTTTAACCATTAGTAAAATCAATGGTTTTCTTTCAATAAAATCCTGCTTTTTAAAAATCAGGTCATGTTGCTCAACTGAATGTGTTTATAAATCACTGACAAGAAGGGCAATTTCCTTTATATTTTCCTAGCTGATATTTAAAATAAAACCTATAGAGGGAGCTCTTACACCAACCATATAGTACCCAATATCGATAAGAGAGGTGAATGCAGTTATTTTGGTAATTATTTTTAAATAAAAGAATAAACATGATTATAATACTCCTTAAACCCAAAGGTAAAGAATGAATGTTCCATTAAAAAAAAAAAAAAATATTTCTCCCCCCAGAATAGTTCATACATGATTCTATTGTACTGCCAAGACGCTGGTTACAACTGAGAAACACCTACAGATTTTCCTGAATTCCCATGGGTGTTCAGCACTCACAGTTACAATAAAATTTGTAAAACTTAAGACTACTAAAACTGGACAACAATTATGGTCTAATTCTGAATTTAACTTAATTTTAGTCACACATTTACAACAGAGAAGCATTTTTCTTTTACTGTCAACAAGATGAAAAATATATAAACTGATGATCTCTGGTTAAAAGAGTAGCAAAGTTATATAAAGGGTTTGACACACCTTTATGTGAAAGCATTGTTTTGACAAATTCTACGCTTAACCCTAAGGAAAACCATTAATAGTTTTAAAATATTATGAGCTGAAAAAACTATCTAGACATATAATGAAGACTGTTTGTCTTCAAGAGCCAAAGAAAATAAACCTTCACCAAGCCAGAAGTGAAAATCAAATAATCAAATTCTGCCTTATGCTCCATGTATGTACTTCCCATGAAAAAGAATGTAGGTTGTCTTGATGAGCTGTGGAAAATCACTGTCCACAAATATTACCCTGTAGGTTGTACTTGTATTTAGTATCAGAAACACTGCAGTTTAGAAATACATAGGAGCTAAAAAGATGATCTGGAAACAAGATCTACCTTAGACATATGGTGCTTCTGTTGGAATGAAAAATGTGATGAATACTGCAGAGGAGATACACTTAATTCTCTTGGACACTGAGCACAAGAGGCCCTTCTGATTATGGCTGCCTCTGCTTTTGTATCTTAAACAAGATTGTCTATTTATCATGTAATCATGCATCTTTGAAGGTAGCAGAAGACTGGCTGACTCATTTTGAATACAGGTAGAAAGCTGACCAACATTTTCTTCTAAACAATTATTGGCAAAATAGTCTTATTTATGTTCCTCCCGTTTGCTGGGGTTATTTTTTTTTTTTTTTTAATGTACAGAAATGGCTGTTAGTTTGAGTGTCATGTGTTGTTTTTTATGTTCTCTACTAATGCAATGCTGCCATACAACCCCTATGCCACACCCCAGTCCAGACAGAGGAAAAGCAGGACTTGTTTTTTTTAGTAGACCCATAAATGATTGAAATGTTGTTTTCATTAAATCAGGTTTTGTTTTGAAGATTTTGTTTAGTTAGACAAGTGTAAATCTCAAATAACTCTGATAAAACTGATGGAGTCAATCTGAGTATATGATACAAAAAGTAGAATAAACCTACAATTCAGTGACTCATATCATAGAGACATTCTTAACTCCCAGGTTGATGGCAACTTAGATATTTCCATGCTAGAACCATTTAGATACAACTATAACAGCAGAAATCTACATTTTTTATCCATTCAAGAAAATTTCACTGACTTCCATAAAAGTTATCTCATAAGCCGAGGACCATTTACAGTCTGCAAATTACATTCATTTTGAATATGCTGTTGTTTCCTTTTCATAGTTGGCTCCCTTCTTTCAGAAACTAGCCCAAAGGAAAAAATATCACATCACATATATTATTGAAGCCTCCTAGGTTTTGTTTGTTTGTTTGTTTGTTTTTTGTTCTGTTTTGGGTTTGTTTGTTTGTTTTTCTTTTCCATGTTCTAAAATTCTTTTTGAAACTCACTATATAATTATTACAGGTGCAGTAACTTTACCTTTAAAATGGATTGACTGATTAATTAATAATTGATTAATACTATGATTCTTCCACATCCCTCACTTTATGTTACCAGGAAAACAAGCATCACACACTGTTTTTAGGAACTGTGCATGTACTTTGCAGCATAACCACCGTGTGCAGGTGCTATTCATAAAATATTCTTCTGAAACAATCAAAATCACAGATCAGAATTTTCTGGACTTCTTCCTTCAGAAGTGAGTTTTACTGGCTGAATTAACTCATGGGCAAGAAGTCAATTAAGAGAGCACTATTCAAGCTATTCCACCAGAGGACAAAACCACTTACAATCCCTTGGTAAGTCTTCTTGTACTTGAGTAAAACAGCATTAAAATGAGAGATTTCATTGAAACTTGCTTCATTTTAGGTAACACTAAGTGTGTTGGGTGTAGTTGGCAAGGGCTTGGTAGTGATGCTGGCAACAGAGTGCCCTCTGTGGGATGAGGTGAGGGACTTTCCCGTGCTGGACACAGGCACCTTAAGATAGTTTCTGAGGCTCTGCAATAGACCCATGGCAGCCCCCAGCTGAACCCATCCACTAAGCAAAAACTTATTTTTATGAAGGGCAGAAATAGCCTCAGGGAGAAAGAAAGAGGATACAACAGGAGTGAGAAACAAGAGAGGGAACATCAGGGTCAGAGGAAGGAGGATGAGGTTCCCTACGGCAGAGTAGATTCTCCCTGCAGCCTGTGGAGAGGAACACACCAGAGCAGATGGATGTTCCTCAAGGAACTGCCACCTGTGGGGAGCCTATGCTGGAGCAGATTTTCCTGACAGGATCGCTGTCTGTGGAGGAGCCCACACTAGAATTGAGGAAAACTGCGAGGAGGAAGGAGGTGCAAAGCAGGTCCACCATGTACCCCCCCATTCCCATCCCTCCTGCAGTGCTCGGGGGGGTGTGGAGGTAGGTAGAGGGGCCTGGAGTGAATATGAGCATGGGAAACAAGGCAGAAAAGATGCCAGCATAATGTTTCTCTTTTTGCTTCCTATTACCTACATTAGTAATAATTTTTAATTGGCAAAAAGTTAGTTTAATCTTCCCAAGTCAAGCGTGCTCTACCCATAACAATAGTTCGTAAGCAAAGTCCTTATTTCCAGCCGATCTCTCTTATTCCCGTACTTCCTGTTACCTCCCCACACCCTGATGAGGAGAGACTGAGCAAGCAGCTGGGTGGGAGTTTGGCTCTTGCCTAAGGCTAAACAATCATGCTAGCTAAGCTTAAAATCCCCAGCAGGGTACTTCTAAGCACTCAGAACTCCAAATGAAATTGCACACTCGTCTTCAATTCTGCTTTTGCATTATAACATTTAAAAAGAAAAAAAAAGGTGCAGGGCTTGACCACCACGCCTTTGCAGAAACTAACTCTAAGCCCATTTTCCCATTTTCCATCATTCTTTCATTTAGCTATCTGTCCCTTGCCTTTATTTTAGAAAAATATGAAAGACTTCTGCACTAGTCAAACATGAGCTGAACAGGGCCTTTCTTTCTGCATGTTATCAGACTCCCTGACGAGAAGGTGGTGTCTGGTTAGATGAAAGAAATCCTTGGGTGAGCTCTCAGGTCAGCCACACTAGCCTAAGCTGAACAAAAATTTCATGTCCTCAAATTATATGACTCCAAATAACAAACCCAAACTATGACACAGATCTTCCAGAAACAATCTGAGACAACCAAGGAAGAGGCAGTCAGGTTAGGTGTATATGCAGTAATTCTTAAGCTTATCAGAGAAATTCCTGTTCAGTATCCTGCCATGCCAGGATCCAAGTTGTTCTCAAATGAATTTCCCTGATAAAAAACTAGTGACAGCACAGATAAGTTTGTGTCCCTCAAGAGGCTCAAGCCCAGCCTCTTTTAGCTCATCTTCAGGCAGCTGAAAGTCATGCCTGTGGATTTTCCCTTTGACTTTTGCTAAGCTTCTACATTCTTTAACATGTCCCTTAATCACCTACTATTCATTAATAACTAATTCACAAACTCTCTCTTTCAAAAGTCTGCAAAACATAAATGTTAAGGATTCATACCTACACTCCCATGTAGTTGCTTTGGTTAACAATTGTTTTGAAAACTATCAAAACAAGTATCTGATGCAGGGTACTTTATTAAATTGGTTCTGATCTGTGTGGACAAACAGGGTCAAACTTTCCAGAAAGGCCTGAAAAAGAATTAAATGCTTCAGGTACTTGATGCCGCAGGATCTAGGTCAGAATAAACTATTAATATACTGAATTTAGAAGGAACTCTGCTGCAGGCAAATGATGCCATCTGCTGTTGACCATTCACAGGACACTAAAACAGATGTTCCCTTAGATTTATGACACTTTTTTTTTCCCTTTTTACCCATCTCTAGTACCTTCTTTGAATATAAATTCAATATACTTATTTTTTTTCCTAAAAGGTATTCCTGTGATCTTGATACCTATTGTATGTTTGCAACTTAGATTTCTAGTTTTCCATATATCAAAATGAGAAAACCAGAGCAGATGTAAAGAGACGTTAGAATTAGAAATAGTAAGAGACATTGTGTTTGCTAGTCCTCAAAAATATTATTTACCAAGTTGGTATAGGAACTATTGAAACTAAAGAGAAAATGTTCTCTAAGTTTTACTGTGATTTGGATGAGACCTTTATTGCATGAACAGTATGAGAGCTTTATTGCACTAACAATTCCTAAAAAGATCTACACATTTTCATAAACTTTTTTTTTCTGTTAGTCAAACACTGTAACTGCTGCAATTCTAAACTGGAAGGAAAACAATCTACCAAGCAGATCATTAGTAGGCTGCACACAATAAGGTAGTGTTTGGGATTCTGGATGTATCAAATGCTTCTAGAAGTGGTTTGAGTATACCATTCTTATGCCCAAGAGCACTATCTTCTTAAAAAAACCACAAATATCCGACGATCTCCATCTAAAAGTATTCAAGTGAAAAAAAAATTGTGGGGTAAAGCCAGTAGAAGTTCCACCAGAATCTTCACAGATCCAATCTGTATGAGTAGTTCAGTTAAAAATCACAGCTGTGAGACTGTGAGAAAACGTGAATGTGTCAAAAAAAAAAAAAAAAAAGAAAAAAAAAAGAAAAAAAAGATTAGCTTCCTGAATTTAAATTCATATATGGATAAGGAAATTTTTTAAACCATCTGTTGATAAAATGTGTTCAGGAAGCAGTATTCTAGCATAAAGAACTTTACATTTTTTTCCCTTTAGATTTTGAAACCTGCTTTAGTATTCACTTGACTCTGTGGACTGGTATTGCTTTTGGTTTTTCCCTCTTTCAAATGCTCTTTTTCTGCTTGGGAAACAATGATTCCTCCACAAAGTTTTCCTTGGGCATCCAGTATCCTGTATTAGCAGCTGTACAGACAGACTACTCATTTCCAAGTCTTGAATGCTGTCAAATGAATAGCAAGCCTGTCCACACAAGGCTTTGGGTAGGTTTGCAGCTAAATTAAATGCCCAGATTTTGGAATGTCCACTTTGACTTTAGGGCACTGGTACTCTTCACCTTGCATGAAGAGACTGCTTCCTCAGCACAGGGCCTCACATCACTCAGCCTTCACACTCTGTGGTTCACTTGTCATTGTACTCCAAAATACCAATCCCTGCTTTGTTGGTGGGTTTTTTTTTTGGGGGGGGGCTATAAATGCAAATAGGTGGATAGTGTTGTTTCACCACAGTAACAGCTCCATAACTGTTGGAAATAATTAGAGACTGCTGTATAAACACGGCACTTTTAAATACTTTGCCACTTAACCATTTGCTGTGCTGCCAAGGCTAACAACAGCACATTTGCAATGATCTTTCCTGCTGTGACAGACAGAGATATGAAGTGCCAGCTTCTCTTTACTCACACAATAAATGCAAACTTATTTTCTTCTGCAATGGGAAAGCAGTCTCTTCAACAATTTTGAGCACATAATTCAATATAAAACAGCAGTATTAGAATACTTACACCAAATCTGTTACCAGGAAATGTTCATGCAGAAAGTATTCATATGAAAGATAAGAACAGCAAGATAAAACATGGAGACAAAAGGAAGACCTTCCATGAATAATTGTTTATATACAAATAACTCAGTGTATTATTTCTCTGATAGTTAAAAATTATGTAGAAAATCTAAACGCAGATCTGCAAAGGTACCCAGCAGGAGAAAATGCTATTCAGGAACAGTCAGCACCTTAGTATATGTTCAATTTTCAAACATTAATTTAAACATAATTTAACCTATAATACTGGAAGGATTCTGGATTAAGGAATGCTTGATGAGTCCAGATGAGACCTTAAGGCACAGATAATGGCTACAAATATGTAATTAGTTGTTCTGAAACAGAACTATAAAGCAAGTAGAAATATTGCGAGAGATTTTGTACACCTTATCTGATTTGGTTGGAATTTTTCCTTTGTAAGCCTGACAGAGCTGATATCTCCCTTGGCTGGGGACTGATCTTGCAAGTTACTGATGCTGTTGCTGAGAGGAGTTACCATTTGGTACTTAATATCTTACTAGAGCAAAACACTGTGCACCACAGCTCATGATAAATGTGAAGTCTTTTCTTTGATGACTATGCAGGAAGTCTTAGCGCCTTGAAGAAGCAGAACAAAACATGAGTCATGAGAAGGACATGCACTTAAAATTGCATAGCCCTGAATAATTAAGTTGGCACACTGGTTGATTTCAGTGAGAGGCACAGAGTCAAAATGGTTCCTGTCTAACTGGAGTGTTTCAGAATGTTCAGAAATACTGAGAATTAGCAAAAACATTTCCATTAGTAGCCAATTTTCAGTCCAAAACTTAAAAAAGGAGTTAAGAAATCAGAAGCAAAATCCCAGTATATGTGGAATTCTAAGAGCCCATGTTGAAATCCTTTTCTAAATGAATAACTTCATTATATCATGTTTTCACTTATCTTAAGAAATATGAACATATTGCTAACACAGTCTGGATTTGTAAGATTCAGTGAGAATCAGAAATAATTTTCTGAGAACAATATAAGCAAAGCTAAATGGAAGCAAGATAGACAGAATGTCTAGCATGAAAAATTGCAGCCATTTGAGATTTCTTAATCAAACAATATATAGGAAAATGATCAGGAAAGAAGCACTTAAAACTCGTGACTAAATTCTCAGCTTTGGCCTCAGCAGTAAGTTTCAGCAGAAGCCTGCAGAAGACAATTATTGAAATATGCTGTTGAACTAGATCTCAAAGCAGTGGATCTACTAGGGACACAAAGATGCTCTTCTTGGCCATCTTGATTATAGGTAACACAACTGCAACTTTCAACTATATCTGTGAAGCTAAGCATGAAGCTTCAGTACACTTTTTTTTCCACAAATGTATTTTTTTAAAATTATGCCAGTAATTTTTTTTCCTCTTAAAAATACTTTTGTTAATCATGTTACTACAATAATGCTGCAGAATTAAAGGTAAGTGGATTCCAGCGGGCTTACATTCAGGACTCTGCCCTGAAGAGATCCCAAACAGTTAATGTGACAGCAGCAAATGTTAATTTCATTATTGTTTGGAGATGGGCTATCAGGAGAAAAAAAAGCCAGAAACACTTTTAAAAAAAAAAAAAAAAGGAGGAAAGAGCATGAGAAAATCTAGAGTTAAGCAAAGGTAACAGCAACTGTCAAAACAGAGTCCACACTTGAGTTCTGAGGGCTTTTCAAAATCCCTAGAGTTCCTGTTAGTAGAGAAGTACCTAACTGCTGGATCATCTGGCTGGTTACTCCCTGAGAAAATTCTTTCATAGAAAAAGTATGAATAAATATTTCTATCCAAAAGTGTGAGCAGGTCTTTTGAACCTAAGACAAAATGGGACAAGAGAAGGGCATGAAATTACAAAACACTGAATTTTCTGAACAAGATCAGCTCTGATTCTGCAGCGTTTCTAAAGGGGCCCTGCCAGTGTAACTCAGTACCCAGATCTCTCTGGCTACATATGTTGTCTTCCTTCACCTCCGCATGTAAAGGTTTGTATACCTCAAAATAGGAGTGCAAAGCAGTGATTATGTCAAGCATTGCTACAGAAAAACAGGCTCACCCATGGCTGGAATACTCCATTACTCATGAGACAGATTTAGAGAAACCACCCCTCTAAAATTTAATGGTAGTGGAATGCTGCTTATGCACAGCAGAGAAGAGTATTCCACCAAAGGATCTGATATACAGCAACACCTTACTTTTTTTGGTATCCTCTCCCAGGCTGCACTTTGGGATCTATACTGCAGTGATGAATGCAGTGTCAAATGGAAAGCCAATCCACACTAAACCTGCAGGCTACTCCAACACTACACCAAGGTACTGTGTAGATGGATTCACAGTTCACCAGGCTGAAAATGCAGAATGCTGGAGAATACTCAGCATTTTTGTGAGTTCTGAATCTCTGCTCCTGTAGGTCTTTATGTTTTATCTGCCTAAGACATAAAAAAATTATGAGACCAAGGATTACAATACCATAAAGGAAGTTCCTTTGTGGTATTGACAAAGGAACTTCATTAACAGTTTTTAATGTTTACTTGCAATGGCACTGCTTGAAACCCAAGTAGAGTGTAGACCTTGACACCATTTTGCTCCCCCGTGCACAACAGTCTTTCCAGTGGGTCAGATGACGAGAATGTGCCGCCTACTTCCCCACAGTCACCTCACAGCTTCAGAGGAAAAGCTGCACTGCTGTATGCCTGGCAGGGAGAATATCACAGTTTGTGGTGATTCTCGAGCATGGGCAGTGTTCCTGGCTGCTGGGCTGCCACACAGTTTCTTTTCTACTAGAGGACCTTCCATGCAAGTAGCAGGCTTGCCTGTCTGGCTTACCCTCCATGTGCAGTCCTTTAGTGTCTCAGTACCCACACTGCATTGGAAGGGGCTGTGAATGTGCTAGTTGAGTGTGAGATGGAAGAAAGGAGCAAATAAGTGACTGACAAACATGATGTCCATTCTACTTAAGCACTCACTCTCCCCTTTTCTCCCATTCCTTCCCTTTCTGGGAGGTAGGTGCAAATGGTCTAGAAATTAAATTGACTCACCTTCAGCTTTGGCTAAAATAAAGTGGCAGGTGCCACTGTGTTTTGTGAGGAGTCCAAAACTAAACTGTCAGTGTGTGTCAGGCTCTGAGGATGCTCTGACAGCATCTCTGGGATCAAGCTTGTTGGAGCATGGAGAAGCAAGAATGCTTGTCCTGCCTGCTGATGAGGTTTACCATTCAGCAAGGTGCTAAGCTCTTTCACTTTGTCAAAACCAAGTTACGCTGTGTTACTGCAGATGTAGAACCTTCAGGATTTTCAGAACGGCTGTTTTGAACACAGAGAAACAGAGTGACAAATTCACTTTCAGGTATGTTTGCCCTTTACTGAATCTGGCCTCCAGTTATGAAAGACAGATTTATAAATGGATATATTAATGCATTGTGCCTTCAAGTCCCAAACACCTATTAAAGCAGTTTCAAACACAAGGGTACAAAGAAAAAGTTGGTTTGTAGAGGTCAGCTATCATGAAATCCTAGCCTTAGTAAATAACTTTGTTTTCTCCTCATTTTCTTTCTGAATTCATGTATCAAAACTTGAGGTATCTGATTTAAACAATTTCTTTTTCAAATTGCAACTTAAATTGAGTAAACTGATTTTATTATTAACATTTTAACTCACTTCCACAGAAAACAGTTGTATCTTTTCAATGTCCTTTTCCATCATTTTGGATGCATGTAGCTGGTATAAATAGAGAATTTTTTTTCAAAGAAATCTAAGCAGAAAATACATGTGCATCTTATCCTCTTGTGAAAGGAGTAAGCTATTGTATACTTACTGCATTATCATGCACTAATTAGTCCTGAATAAGTTTGGAGTCACTTCATGACTTTGAAATCAGTGAAGATAATCCAAACAAAATAGAACACACAGTGTCAAAATTTGCCCCCAGAATGTGATATGCTTAAAATCACATGAAAATTCTAAGCATTTAAGAAAGTTACAGTATATGTTTACAGAAACTGAATGTAAAGATTGAGGGAAAATGAAATATGATAAGAATACTTAATAATGAACTTGCTCCACATCCTGAAAGCTCTTCTTTGGAGGGAGACAAAGATCTCCCTCACTCTACTAATTTTGTACAGTCACAGTTAAATAATTAGGATAACTGGCTGAGTTAGGTACTACTAAATGATTGTAAGAGTTGTGGGATCTAGTCTGCCACACTGAAATAACTTACTGAGATGCTTTTAGTATAGCCTGAGTGTGCAAAGGGGTCGTTTTGTATTTCCAACAGTTTTCAGAAGTGGAGAATCTGAACATTTTAAATCCGTATAGAATTTCTAAGGTCAGATTTTTACAGCATTACTGTTTAAAATATCTGTAACATTTTAGCAAAAAACCCTACAAAACCTTGTATGGATTCAGAGGGCATTATGTTATTGGTGTTATCATGTGTAATAGTATTGATTCTTGCAGTGAATATTGACTGCTTTCTGTTTCATCATGTCATAATAATTTTGATATTTAATTGTACTTTTACCAGGCCACATTCTGCTTACCACCATGCAATCTCCATGAAGCACTTATTTTAGTTCTTAACCTTCATCTGGCAGTTGGAACACTGCTAACTCCAACAGAGGTAGGATCCAGCAGCAGTGCCTGCGATTCAGAACTCCAGGACTGACATTAATATCACTCTCCCCACTTCTGACACAGACACTTAGAGGAGCACCACGGCAGTGACTGCAAAGGCATCTAGGGAGGACAGAGATCTCTATAAATGCTGTTTGATTGGTATCTAGCTGGGCCACAGCTCCAGTTTGCCTCTCTATCTGCTGGCATAACACTGGTTTTGAATCATGGTTGTAAAAATTCTTCCCTGTTGAGCTAAGCGTTGCTGTGTTTTGTCTCTGCTCAGCTATACTGACTGCCAGCAGTGCTTTATTTAACATTTGAAGTTAAACAGTTAAAATGGTTTCTGTTATGCCTGTCTTAATGCAGCTTTCATTAACTTTTAAGCTTGGATTCTCCTTTTTGCTTAATCTGTAAACTATCTTTTTTTGGTTGCTTGTGTGCTTTGAAAGTGGGTAATAATTTTGAAAGATCCTAGTTCAGGGAAAATTCAGGCAGTTCAATAAAAAGTTGGCCACAATTGGTTGTCAATAGAATGTTTTAACACAACCTTAGGAAAATATCTACTGTTAATTAGTTCCTAGTGCTTATTAAAAACATCAGAAATCCTACTGTAGATTGCAAAGAAAAACAAAAGTAGAAATTATATAAAATTTAAAACTTAAAGCAACACCATGGTACCACTTTTGTGCACAGGAATGCAATCAGCATGTGATTCTTAGGTCTACTTCCTCAGCTTTTCTTGAACTCAGGGGAACTTAAATGAACTATTTTATAAAAGTAACAGACGCACATCAGTGGAAAGGAAACTTCAACTTTGAATTTTCACAAGGAGAAGATTTAGAGTGAATTTTGTCACAAGCTGGGAGGAATATCTAGAACCAATCTAGTTCAACCTACCTGCTCAAAGCAGCATCAACTAGAAAAGGCTACTGAGGACCTTGGCCAGCTGAGTTCTGAGTATCTCCAAGGATGGACGCTACATAATCTCTCAGTGCACCTGTTCCAATATTCTACCAGCCTCACAGTAAAAAAGCAGTTTAAAAACTGTTTAAATCACATTTGTTTCTTGTATTTCAGTTTCTACCTGCTGTCGTATCACTGGATACCACTGAGAAGAGTCTGGCTGTGTCTTCTTTACACTATCCCATCAGGTGTTTTTTTATACACCTTGGTAGGATCCCCACTCAAGTCTTTTCTTCTCCAAGCACAATAATCCCAGGTCTGTCAGCCTCCCCTTGCATGTCAGATGCTGTTTGTTCCTAACCAACCATCTTTAAGGCCATTGACAAGACCTTCTCTGGTATGTCCCTTTCTCTTTTCTACCAGGGAGTGAAGAACTGGACAGAGTGCTGCAGATATGGCACCAACAGCCCTGAGAAGGGAAGGATGAGCCCCACTGACCTGCTGGCAACATTTCCTAATGTAGCATAGGAGCCTGTTGGCCCTCTTTGTACAAGGGCACAGTGCTGGCTCATGTTCAGCTTGATCCTCACCACAACCCGCCAGCTCCTTTTCTGCAAAGACACTTTCCAAGTGTCTGGCCCCAGCCTGTATTGGTGTAGGGGTTTATTCCTCCTTAGATTCTGGACATTGCAACACCAATCTGAACCACAGAGAAAAATCACTTCAAAGTTATGCTCACACAGATGTACGTTGCCTGCACCCTTGAGCTCCTCACATGGTTTTGTTTCATGCAAAAAAGCCACTGCCAACATATATATCAGACTGTCACAGAGATACTGCCAGTTCTGGTTTCAGTGTGCCAAGTGCACACATTATGTAAGCATATCAAGTGCTTGAGAATTTGAAAGGACATTTACAAAAGTGTGTGCACAGTTGTGCAGACTTGTGTCCTAAAATACAGTTCTCAGTTATCTTTTTGTTGACATCCCAGACTTAGTGGACTTCACCTATAAAGTTGGCTCTCTATTTGATGAACTCTAAAATATTACCACTCTTTATTATTCCATAAAGCAGACGCCCTTTCAAAACATAGCTTTGCACCTTATCCCCCCATGTTCATGTTGGCACAAGTATTTTCCCTTTCTTTTCTCTTGGAAAAAATCATACTGATTAATTTTCTTGCTGCTGTACTTTCTCCAGTTTTGACCATGAGAACTAATACTGCAACAATGCATAATGTAAATAATTTGAGATATATAATTTCTCATACATTGATACAGCAGAAAATATGACAAAAGGGCCAAACCTTACCTTCTTCTCCAGACAATTCATTAAAAATCACTAAGAATTTTTACTATGAGAACAGGAATTGACCTGAAGTCCTGAGAAAACCAACACTGAAAGAAAGGTCTACTTTGATTTGCCTTCCTAAAAGAACATCAACTAAAACAGAGTATTTCAATTTACATTATTTTTATTTCTAATCTTGATTCCCCTTTGATAAAAACTCACTATTTCTACAGGAAAAATATATAAGAGAGCAAGTTAAGAAGAGGACATAGTAACTATGGGACCCTACTAACTTGGAGACTTAATTTCCTTTTCCAAAAGTATTTTCTTAATAAATTAATTTTTAAACACATCACAGTGTAAAGATGTCCTCGTTCATTCTTACCAATTTTTGAGTAAAAGACCTTCATAGTTGGAAAAATCCTGAAACTTCTGTGAGAACTCACATTAGTCAGACATATACTGTTCAGATGCAGCCTTTGCATATTCATTTCTAAGTGGTGGCTAACACACGAGAGAAGGTATCGTTCTATGCAGTCTATTTTTTGTTTCTTTGTTTATTTTAGAATGGAATCTCTGCCATAAGCAGTAGTCAGATTTGAGCTAGATGGGGGTGATATGGTCTAATCCAGTGTGGGCTTTCTAAGATTTTATGTTTCCTTGTTACTTTCTGATGTTTTTCATAATCTCCTGTCAAGATTTAATTTCTCTCAGTTTTTAAATTATAAGTGTGACTTTCACATCTTCCACTTCTGTAGCTGAATCTCCTTCTGTTGGCCTATCTGTGTACACATTTTCTACAGGTATATCTGCAGCTTTCTCTTCATGTTCACTGTCCTACTCTGATGTGTCCCTAATATTCCAAAGTTTTTTTCTGTCCTCATGACTTCCATCCTGTTCTGTTCCTAATGCATTATCTCTGCCTCAGCATTTCTCTCCCTTCCCACAATTCCCAGATTTTTTCTCAGAGCTGTCTTTCTCAGCACTAGTAGATCTGTTCTTTTTAATTTCCTTCCAACTCTTTGCACCTTTCCCCTTTGTTACCTTCCTTTGTCTTGTAGAACAGGTGAGTTAGGAAGGGAAATAGCTGCCTCTTTGAACTGCATGAGTCAGGAGTGCATTTAAGAGTCTCAAATGCATTAGTGCCTACAGAGGTTGGACAAGGGGATCTCCAAGTACTCGCCAGAGGTTCCCTCCAAGCCTAAGAATTATGTGATTCTGTGAAGTCCTGATAGTCAAAGAGAAATTCATCTGTCTTCTAATTTTCCAAAGGAATAAATCAGTATAAACATGATAAATGAACTTAGTGTTGTCTTAGACAGTAATGCCAACTTCTTAAAAGTCCCTTCCAACAGCTCATGTAGGTAATTTGGAGACTAACTGAACATTACTGATTACCTTAACTAATAGAATGCTGTTATGGCATGAAAAGTTATGGTCTAGTAGCATAAAGAGCTTTTTGCTATTATTCTCTCTCAGTGGGAAAGCAATAGGCTTCTTTAAAAAGTTTTGGAAGACAGAATTGGTTGTGTTACCCAGAAGTTTGCACAGTGCAGTGCTGTGCATTTTGAACTAAAGCAGTGAACGAAATGAGCCTTTGCCTCATCTGCTGACTACCAGTGGTTTCTGAGAAATACACTACCCTCCTGACTATTTAATACTGAGGATGATTTAATACATTCCTGTCCCTAAGCATTTTTCTTCCTGATACTTTTTCTTCCTATCCAATTAGGTTCCTATTTCAGATCCTGTGCCATATGCACTACATCACTCTTCCTGCTGAATTAAAGACAATCTCTGAGACTATTTATTACTCCTCTCCTATTTCTTTTCTACACTGGATCCTTGCTGTACCTTCATCTCCCATCTTTCCTCACAAACACACCAAAAAAGTTGTCTTATACAGCTTTTCTCAGCTGCAGGAGGGTGGGGATGTGAAGCACACCTTGTAAAATGTCTGTCAAGCCACACAAGTAATTTCCAGGGACTTTCTAACACCTACTAGTTGTTATGGATATCACATTTTTATCACAGTTATTTAGAACAGTTTTAGATTAGCTAAATGTCAATCTCACAGCAACTACACAACCTTTAGGACATCTTTGTGTATATGGCAGACTCCCAACTGCAAAGATTACTTTAAAAAGCTCTGTACTTCTAAATAAGCAATGGTTTTGTTTTGGGGGTAAAAAAAAAAGGTTAAAAATTTACAAAATAGGTTCAGTTACTCAGTTGTATTAATTTGGTTTATATTAGCTTTTCTTTTAAATCTAAAAGCACACAAGATAAATTTCAGTCCTGTCCACTTTCATATTTTCAGTGCACGGGTTAAAAAGAACCATGTCTATTGGTTGTGTTTTTTCAAAGATTCTTACTAACTTTAGTATTTTAAAAACATACATTTAGTTTGAGGAAGAAATCAGAGGTCACAAAAACAACTTGAGAGTCTTTGCACAAAGTCTTACTTGCAAATGTTGACAGTTCTACTAAAACAATCAACTAGTACCTTCTACTGTTTAGTTTGCCAGTGTGGTCTTCCCTTATATATGAAACCTATGACAGATTTCTCATATATATTAAAGTGATGAAAGAGTGATGAAAGCAATTCAACAGCGGGTTAGGCAGAGGTGCAAAAAAAGGAAGGTTTTTTTTTTTCCAGTAGTACAGAGAGGCTTATGGTAGATAAGGCAGATGCACGAAGTTCTGAAGAAGTGTAATCAGAGAAACACGACTCGAGAAATACATGTGTAAATACAAATGCCCCAGTCACCACACTGTGAAGAATCCACATGCAATTAGAAGCACGAATTCCCATTTTATAAGACACAGCTATTTATGCTGGTTTATCTTGTACAGAGGCATAGTCTCAAGTATGTGATAATATATTCTGTCACCATGGAAAGGCATGTATATAATGTAATATCAAAGAATAAATTAAAACATTATATGCTAGCAAAGCTTCCATTCTTATTTCAACACAAGTAAGGATTTAAAAATGTACATGTAGAATGTAAACACAAGTTCTGACTAATATTTGTACTCCCCTCACCCAATTTTCAATGAATTATTTTTGGTCTCATTTTGTTCAGTCTCTTGTTGAGCTGAACTAGTTGTCTCTAACTATTCAATTAGGTATACTCAATGCACGACTGGGCAGAAAGATATTGCTATTTCACCCTTGTAAGGCATGGCTTCTGCCCTGATCTTTTTAAACTGTGTAGTAATACACAGTCAAATCCTGTTCATCTTACAGAAAAGCATCCAGTGAAATCAGTGGGATACCATCTTGGTAAGGGGACCAGGATTTGATTCAAAATTGTGCTATCACAAGGATATAAGCATTCTGTAGAATTTGTGGTCATACACTTCTCTGCCTAAAACAGAAACACAAGTTAATGCTTTTGCTGATAGTTTCCATAATGCAGTATCTAAGAAAGATTTGCACATGAATACAGCTTTAATTAAACATAAGTTGACTCCTACCCAGAAATTGCTGCTAGTTTTTGATGAGCCTGATAGGCCATCTCACATCCCCGGGTTCGAGTTTTGTGCAATTCCGCATGCAGAGACGGACAGGTGACTGAGACATCCCCAATAGAAATGACCAGCTCCCGATAGAGAGCCACCTGGGTATTGAACTCTTGGACAAGCTGAAAAACAAAGAGGATTTACATGCATGAGAATTTTTAATTATGCTGGTAAAAACAACAAATTTTTTAAAAACATGCCCAATCTAGGGCTTGTTCTTGCTGCTCACAATTTCATGGCACATAGAATCAAGAGCTCAAGATTTAGTAAATGACTAGGGCCTCCATGACAGCTGTTTCTTCTGTGAGCTATAAATGTTCATCTGTAGGAAAGTAGCATTTCTGCTTTTAATATCTTGAAGTGTTTATGTTATTAGTATTAAATATTAAGCAGACAAAAAAACATCTGTTTTACTAGTAGCATGAGGTTATTTTTTGCTACCATAAAAGACAAAAATATCTCCAGAAATGATTGCCTTTGCTCCTCCTGCTTCCTGATTAACAGCACATTTAAGGATTGGAATGTAGCATTTGCTTTTACATTGGCAATTCTGCTAATTTATTTTGTAATTATTTCTGTTCTGTCACTTGCCTCCAATCCAGATTTCAGACTTAAAACTGATCCGCAGTTATTGTCTGAGAAGGTGTACCATACAGGTGCTTTCCTGTTAAAATTCCAGAAAGCACTCTTTATAACATGTGTGGGAAAGAGAAACAAAGAAGTAAATAAGTCCTTCAGCCTTTACAGAAACCTAATATCCAGCAGATACATATGCATGCTATTGGATAAACGGATAATTTCACAGTGATGGAAAGACCATTATTGTTTAGTTCCATTGATCACGTACAGAGGATTACATTTTATGGAAATGAAGCATTTGCTGTCTTCTGAAAGAAAGCACATAAGACCATTTGCTCCACATGGTGGCGGGGGCGGAAGGCATGGAGTAATAGAACAGAATATTTATTTATCTGTGTTTTGACCTCAATTTCCAAACTCTATAAAAACAGACAAGAGTAATTGCTCATAATTCTGCAGTCAGCATTACTATCATAAGTTCAACTTACCCCAATATACAAGCATGCTAGGAACATGGAGTCTCTGAGAACTGCCAGTATTTACAGTCAAACCTTCAAATTCTAATGCTCAGGAAATAAACGAGTCGCTTCTCCTGCAGTACTACATTCTGACTCTTCATGTATCCCACTGCAATTACCCTATATAGGTGGGAACTGGTATCAAGACATGGTTTTGGCCACACTTTCTTAAATTTCGATATAAGAACAGCAAATAGGTTTCTCTGCTTCTGAAGCAGCAAATCAATTCAAGTTCACTTCAGTATTTCTGCACCCACCTGCCCTCAGACCCTAAACAAGCCCAAAAGCACACAGCAAACAAATCCCTAGACAAAATATTTGCTAAACAGGTCTTCAGGTCTCTTCTTATGCAGCTTAAGAGAATGCATAAAGGCAATGGAGAGGAAAAAATTGTACTACATTGTACTACATTGTGTCATAGCGTGATTATTCTGCATAAGGAAAACAGAAAAGCGTCGCATTCTGCAACTGGAAACTGGTTGCACCAGACACATTTTGCCAGTTCTCACCTGACATCCCTTGTCTATACAGACTCATTCATCCACCTTATTCAGCATTGCCCAGGAAAACAAAACCACACAGATGTTGCTGATCAAGACAGAGAACAAGAAAGGAACACACTGATTTTACCTCCTGAATCTGACTGCAACTTGCCAACTCATTCGTAAATAGTATTTTATTGTAAATTCTACAAAGGTAGCACTTCTCTATAACTAACCAGATTATGCTGTTGGGAATGAGAACCCAGAAAGATCCACTTGTTGGGTATATTTATAGAGCTACTGTGGCAGCTTTTGTTCCTCCATGCACTGGGAATTGCTCCCAATTTTGAAGTATCAGAGTGGATAATCTGCCAGCACATTTTTCAGTACTAGAGGAAAAAAAATTGACAGAATCCAGCAGAACAGAAGTAGCAGCTCCATTTCCAATGCTACTGGACAGAGCTTTAGCAAGGTCTAGATTTTTCAGATAAAGCAACAGCAACCTCATTTGTTTTCTACTTCTGTCACTGGTGAGAGGAGCAGTTTTGGGGTCCCATGTCAGTTTGACTGTAGCTCAAGGAGCCATAAAGGTGCTGGTTTGGAGGAAAGTATCAGGATCCAAGAATTTTAACACGAATGGGGAAAAATCTCATATTGTAAGGTGACAGTCCAAAATAACAAGGATGCAGGTGTTTGACCTGAGGCTTTACAATTGCAACCAGCTTCTCCGGGAAGATCAGTAACAGGTACCACATATGTCAGGGACAGAATTCCAAGGCCTCAAATTCTGAGTCCTGTTTTAGAAGGATTTTAGAGCGAGAGTGTAGTCACTCAATACGACAGCAAGGACAGAGTGCAGCGATTCGCTGGAGGTAACTATTTACCCATTTAGGCTCCGGTGAGTGCAAGTCCGGGGGCAGATTTGGACGGTTCTAGCAAAAAGCATCTCCAGCCGCTTTGCGGTGTGCCGTGCCGTGCTCAGGGTGCCCGGCCCGCCCCGGTCCCGCCGCATCCCCGCGGGTCCCTCCCTGCCTGCCGGCCCCGCTGTCGGCAGCGCCCCGACCGGCACTGCGGCTCCGAGCGCCGCGCTGGGAGCGCCGAGGGCGGCGGGGCCGGGGCAGCTGGCACAAGGTGCGAAGGACGGCCAGCCCCGCGCCGCGGTACCCACCGTCTTAGAGTCGTCCAGGGCTCTCTGGGTCTGGAAGGCGCTTTCGGAGCCGCTGCCGCGGCGCTCGCTGTCGCGGCCGTGCGGCGAGGTCTTGCTGCCCTGGAAGATGGATGCGGCGGAGCGGGGGCGCTTCCTGCGCCCGCTCGGTGCCGCGCTCATGCACACGCATCCGCCGCGCGGAGCCTGCCCCGCCGCCGTCCCCGCCTCGGCCCCGCACGGCGCGGCGCGGCGCAGCGGGCCCGGGCCGCTCAGCGCTGCTGCGGCCGAGAGCCTGGCGCCTGCGGGAGAGCCCGGGCAGCGCCCTGCAGCATCGCCTCCGCTACCGCGGGGAGAGGCGGAGGGGCTGGCGCCTGCCCTCCTGCAGCGGCGGCATGTCAGTGCCCGCGGGGCCGCCCCGCCGGCGGCATGCCCCGCCGTGCTCCTGCCCGCACCGCGCCTGGGAGCCCGAGGGCGAGCGCGGCCGTGCCCGCCGGGGAAGGGCTCCCATCCAGCGCCACCCCCGACCCGCCAAGCGCCGCTGGCCGGGCGCCCCTCGGAGCCGCTCGCAGGGGCCGGACCGGCCCGGAGCGCTGGGGCGTCAGCAGGGACCGCCCCGCGGGGCCGCAGCGCCGCCCCCCGCCGCACACACACAGACAGACACACAGACAGCGAGGGGAGGGGGCTGGCACAGGGGGGGCTGCGCTGGGGGGGGCTGAGCACCGCGGTGCTGGGATGGGGAGATGCTGGGCTGGGGGGATGCTGGGCGGGGGA
>JAWWLT010000092.1:52737909-52764581 GCA_035040995.1 Premnoplex brunnescens
AGGGGGTGCTGAACAGCGGGATGCTGAGCTTGGGGGATGCTGACCTCGGGGGATGCTGATCTTGAAGGATTCTGAGTTCAAGGGATGCTGAGCTCGGGGCATGCTGAGCCCGAGGCATTCTGAGCTCAGGGGGGCTGAGCTCGGGGGATGCTGAGCTCCGGGGGCCGCAGCCCCCTCTGGAGCTGCCCGGGGTGCCCGGGCACGGTAGGGCACTGCTCGCCCGGCGTTTCCCGAAATTGATACCTATCTTCAAGGGGCGTGCTTAGAAATCATGTTTCTGTTAGCAAAGGCATGGTTCGCTGATCAAATTTTATCAAATTTAATTAAATGTTAGGGAGTGTCCAAAGGAGGGCCACGGGGATGGTGAATCTGGAGGGGAAGTCGTATGAAGAGTGGCTGAGGACACTTGGTCTGTCCAGCCTGGAGAAGAGGAGACCGAGGGAAGACCTCACTGCAGTTACAACTTCCTTGTGAGGGGAAGGGTAGGCACTGATCCCTTCTCTGTGGTGACGAGGAACAGGACCCGAGGAGATGGCATGAAGCTGCGTGGGGGGAGGTTTAGGTTGGGTATCAGGAACAAGTTTTTCACGCAGAGGTTGGTTGAGCACTGGAACAGGCTCCCCAGGGAAGTGGTCACAACACTGAGCCTGTCTGAGTTCAAGAAGCATTTGGCCAATGCTCTCAGGCATGTGTTGTGATTATTGGAGTGTCCTGCACAGGGCTAGGAGTGGGAATCGATGATCCTGATGAGTCTCTTCCAAGTCAGCATATTCTGTGATGTCATGATTTACTTTCTGTCATTAAAAACCATCATACTTTTTGATATACTTTTGGTGTGTTTGTGATGCAACTAGATTGTATTTGTTCACTGTAGAAAAGATTAAATAATAATCAAGTGAAGAAATTGTTTCCTCTGTGCACCAGCACCACATAATGGTTGCAGTTCACCCGGCTGATGCACTCAGCCTGCCCAGATCTTGGGTACCAGCCCTTCTGACGCAGAGGGCTGTGGGGCTGTGCCCGTACTGTGTCTACAGCTCCCTTGCTTGGGGTTGCTTGGGGACTGCATTATCCATGGGCAAGCTATGGCCTGAAAACTACATCGACTTTGACTCCAGGGCTGGTTCTGTCCCTCCCTGCAGCCAGGTAGCTATAGCTGCTTAGCTAACTTCTGTTAAAATTGTGTTTCTTCTGGCCATTGAATAAAAGGGGCTTTGTGTTTTAGTAATGTTCTTGAATCCAAAACATCGAATGCATCACACAGAGTAGCCCAGTCCTGCCAAGAAGCTTGAATATACCAGTGATGGTACTCTGGCAGGTTGAGGGACCCTCTTCAGACTGTGCTGAGAATTATGGTAACATAGATAGCAAGTGCTATTTCAAGGACATCACATTTTTTTTCATAGTTAACTTAATTCTATTACTCACACAAAATAAATGTGTGAGCACAAGGTTTGAGCCAAGGCATCATATTGCTACAATATACAGAAAAACTAGTTCTCAGTGACAAGAAAACTATTTTTAATACTGACAAAAACCAAAATGAACACAACCTTTTCTAGCATCTATATTGATAAGAATATATATATTTGTAAATGGAAATTAAAATATAGTACTATGCCATATCAATGCTAATGTTTTAATTGTTGCTTATGTGCCATTTTAGTCATATGTTCCACTCTTATTCTATTTCTGGTCTTGTTAAAAGCTACTGCAATAACAATAAAGAAATAATGCTACAACAATAACAACAACAATAACAATAAATCTACCAAAGAGTGCAGCACGTTTTCTTTTACATTACCTGCCTTGGCTGAAGTTCTTGTCCCTTGAAGTGAATGTCAAAGTCCTGCTGTCATTTAAAAAATATTAGAAACTAGTTCCTGGTGATATATATGCCCTGTATAAAGCTGAGTCACAGCTCAGTTTTGCCCTGCTGCCACATCTGGAACAGTTTTGAAGTCCCAGTTCACTCCCCATTGTTTGTATATTCGTTGTTTGTATATTCAGCATGTCCACATTTGGAAGTGGATCTGGTGATTTTCTGTAATTTGTAAGACTGCATGTTTTCGTAATTGTTCAAGCTGGTCTCTGAAGTCATTATGGAATGCAATTAATTTGATTGCACCCCACGATTATATCAGAAAAGTGGGAGTGATAAGAATCAGCTCAGTCTGGGATGCATAAGAAACAATGATTTTTGTAGGCATCCCCATTCTTGGGATGGGGGAAAGAGCTCCAAGCTAAGCCAACAAATGCTGTTGCAGGGTGGGCAGTGGAAGTAATAAGACTTGGCTTGAAAATACGTATCAGCAGAAAACAAAATGCTCTCTCTAGAAAACAGTTATGTAGGTTGGAACACTTGCCTGGAAGCAGAGAGACATGATTCTTTCCTCTTGAATAAACTAGAGTTTCTGTCAACTTTTCTGTATTCTAACTTCATCTCCTGGTGTTTAACGGGTTGCAGAAAGTGGGGGCTTGTTGCTCCCTCCCATGACATCCTCTTGAGACAACAGGTAGGTGACCTTGACATAACTTCAGAGAGTACATGGCCCATTATGTAGTCAGATTCTTTGCAACTCTACAACTCAAAATCAACTAAAACCACATATGTAGCCTTTCCTCTGCCTAGCCTACGTGGTAATTAGAAAAAACAAACTCAGATGAACTAATTTTTATTACTTGTAAGTTTATCTTGTTCCATTTTATTGTAAACTCTGTCTAATCCATTTATTGCTCTGGTCGTTAACTTCTGGTAATATTTCCCACGGGTGAATAGAATGTAACAGACTAGATAAGTTATGAAAGAGGCACTGATTATTTGAGAAATGTGAAGAGGTGCCTTTGTGGGAAAAATAAATGAAAAAGAGGCATGGAATATAGGAGGAAAAAAGGCCATTTCCATAGCAAGAGATACACAGAGAGAAGATGAAACCAAGAAACAGATGCTGAAGAAAATAAAGGAAAGTATTTCTGCATGATCTCCTTACAACATGCAATAAAATGTAAGTTTAAAAGTTAAATTTAAAATGAAAACAATAATAACACAGACTTCTCCACATTTCTTTAAATCTATTTGGTTTTTTGTTTGTTTGTTTAAAGGAAGTGAACTGACTGTCTTTCTAAGTAAGTAGGGTACATTTTAAACAGAGCACAGGTTTAGGCCCTGGAAATGCAGGGTCAGATCAGTGTCTGAAGATAAAGTACTTGACTTTTGTACCAGGCTTCCTGTGGAGTAAAACTGTTTGACTATCACAAATAACAATGAATAGTGCATTTGAGAATCACAGTTTCAATGGCCATTTCTTTTTTATTAATGATTTCTTATAGGCTGGGAAGTCAGGGAAAGGAGTGCCACAGGAGGGACTATTCTGTACTGATTCCATAAACAAATCTTTCGTGTACCCAAAGTGTTATCTTTCCTGACTTCAGAGATCCTCCAGTGGTGACAACTCCCCACACCCTTTCTCTTCAGCCTGTGTTTTATGCAGGGCTTACCAAGTCAAATTACTTTGTAGCAAAGATTGCACATTAATGCACTTTAAGTTTCTACCAGTCTAATATCAAGGTATAAAAAAATACCATATTCGGTTTCTTTAGAATTCAATACAGGCTTTTGACCTCAAGTACATTTCAAATGACTGAAAAACATAGATACTCTTCAAATCAAAGAAAGACATATCTGTTCTGTGAAATTTGTAGTTACAGTTTAATAAACACAGGCATTGCACTAGTTGAGATTGTAAAGAAAGCAGAAACCCTTTCCTAAGTTCTGTTGCCTTGGAAGTCTCAGTAATTTACAAGTTCACTTGGGAAAGTAATGTCCATGCAGTGTATTAGCAGAGGAGATGTTGAGGAAGAGGCTTATTTTGCTTGTCATCACTGGAAGTTTTCTGAAAATATAGTTGTTAGAGAGTCTGTCTGTAGCTGTCAGCCCAGTACAGGCATGTGGTTCTTGGTTATGAATGCATGACACAACATGCTTAAGCTAGCAAAAATGTAAAAACTTCCAAATCTGCTTTACTTGCCTTCTCTGTATTGCAAAAAATTGTTTGTGACATTTAAGTTGTGTCTTGAGGATTCTAGAAGTTATTGTGGTGACATTTTTGGCACTTAGGAACTATTGTGTTTGTTAAATCAGAGAATGAAAGAAATTCTAAATGAGATAGTCTAGAATATGTTCCCACCTTCCATATTTCTTTTACCAAATATATTTATATATGTAAGTCCAATATGAATTTATATGGAAATACCTATGGGAGTACTCTGATAGCTAACCAGCTGGCTGTTTCATATTTAGCTGGATTTTCCCAGCATAATTTAAGATTTGATGACAAGAAACTCCAAGAAAATGGCCCCAGATATATTTTGCTTTCCTTTCTATATTTTTTCTTTAAAAAACATAATATCATTACTAACATAATTTTAATGCTATCAGCACTTCCATTAATAAGAGGAAAAAAAGGCCTACTTTAAAAAGCCAAACATTAGCATAACAAATCTTCAAACTGCAGAAATTAAGAATTTTTTCTGAAATGAACAAGGTTAATATGATTTTCTCTTTTATGAAAGTATCAATAGAATAATTTACTTTTAGCTATAGTGTAGTTAATAGAACAGAGAATGATTGCAATAAATGAATACAAATTTGCCTTAATGTTATATACTTTATTTTTATTATCATAGAAAATCTGGCATAAAACAAAGTAACCTGAGAAATGGAAGCTAAAAAGATCACTGATAAGTCTTCCTGTAAATGTCCGTAAAAAAGACAAGAAAAATTACCTTTAAGGTCATAAAACACAAAGCCCAAAACTATTAAAAACCCCTTATAGTAACTAACAATTAAAAGCTAAATTTTATGATATTATTTTCTTATGAAAATAATCACAATTGGATCATTATTCCCTTGACAAATTTAATAAATGACTGTGTAGTAAAACATTATAATAAAGTCGTGCAATAAATCTGTACATTATTGATGCACTGGTGAAGATTAAACTCTCAAAGTAAAAGATTGCTATTATTAAAATAGAATAGGGATAGCTATGAAAAAGAAAACGCAATGGATTTGTGAGAAGCTATTAGACTGAGGACTGAGAGAATAGAACTCTAGCCAAATGGATGTTTAAGTAATTAAAGTATATAGATATATTAGTGCTTTGCTATTCAGAAAATGCAATGTTTGGCATATAGTGGTTTAGAAACTGCTTGATGGATGCATAAGAGGAATANNNNCTAAATGCCTTTTTTTTTTTTTTTTCTTTTTTTAAATGCATAAATTGCAGCAATTTATGTATTCAAGGAACACATATTTAATTCAAAAAAACAAGTACTGTCTTTTGAGAACCTGAGAGCGATGCACAAATGCCAAATCCAAGTACTCTTCAGTCTGTTTATTTCTACAGGAAAAAAGTCTGGCCCAATACAGCTGCCCTCCACTACACCTTCAGAAACATTTCAGAAAGCCGTGTCCTTTAGAGAAGTGGAAGAGATGACAAAATTTGCAGTCATTGTCACATTCATGGTTGTTCTGTAGTGGTTACTAGAAATAAAGGGCCTATACAAAATCTCTGGTTTATTTAGTACAGTTTTCCACTATCTATGCTATCTCCTGGTCACTCAGTCCCAGTGCTCAGAAATGGAATAGCAAGCACTACAAATTATACTGATAAGAGGAATCTTGCTGGTAGGGTACATGTTTCCATTTTTAAAATTAATAGTATTTTTATAAAATTTCGATTGTTCAGTTTCAAGATTTTAAAAGGCAAAAGTCAAAATTTAAAGAAGGACAAATATTTTCAGATAACAAAAACAAGTGAAGGTTGTGAAACCTTCAAGGCTGTATCTAATGTAAATATAGTACAGGAATTATGCTGTTACAAGGAATAATCCAAATCTATGTCTCAGAGCAAGTGACCTAATGAAAGTCTGAAAACTAAATCACACTGAACTCTCAGGATTAGTCATTTTGACAATTTCTGTTATGTTATAAGAAGATGAGAATACAACTCAAAATTGGTAAACTCATCAGAAGCATCAGTGCTGTGAAACCTCTTCTGTTTGCCCTCTGAATTTGGCCTTTGTGAATAAGCCTTTACTGGCTACTTCCTATCTTGATAGCTCTGCTCCTCCTGGTAACTATTCACTAGCTACATGTTTGAAGGAGATACTGTAGCCCATAAAGTGAGTTTTTACATAAATTTCAGTTATTCTGTTGCACGTAACTCTTAACTGGTTGGAAGAGATTTTTGAAATTATCATTACTCCACTTATGAATTAATATTCTATTGAAATGAACAGGAAAGGATCACATCCTTTTAAGAACTATCATCTGGACTGTTGCCTTGCAGGGTAAATACATTTTCACTTTTGAAAGATTATTTTAATAACCACATTTTCAGATTTTCTTTAAATGAAAGCTTAAATCTCATGGGAAATGATGTGGTTACCATGTAAGTGTTATTGCATCATGCCACAGTCACTTAATCTACTTTTGGTACACAGTAAGTGTGGCATAATTCATTTTTTACATGAAATAGCTGTTTGAGCTGAATCAAATCATCAGTGGGGATTTCAGGAGGAAACATGAGCTCTTATTTTGCCATACATGGTTTTTAACTGTGTTGCTCTGAGTAACTGCACTGAAATCAAAACATTTCTGACAGAAACATCTGCCAAGTGCCTTTGTTTTATTTCTCCTTAATCAGTTACCAACCTGCTTTCATTAAGCTCATCAACCTACTAAATTACTTTTTTTTTTTAATTTTAAATTTTGTTGTTATAATTTTCAGCTCAAGACAGGCAGACAAAAACTGTAATTGTTCTTGATGAACACTGTGTACTTCTGAGAATCTGACTGTGTATGTATGACATACAAGGACAGTAATGAAGACCTTCCTTTTTTTTTTTTTTTTTTTTTTTTTTTACTAATTTTAAATATTACATTAACTTTTTAAAAATCTAGAAAAAAAAATGAGATAGAATGATTCTGCTCCTTGGTGTTATTCCAAGAACATTCATTGAAAACAAGGAGAATTTTAAGGAAAATTAGAAACTGAATAGACTAGAGCATTTCAGAATATGAAGATAAAGAAAAAAATACCTAAATCCAAAACACAAACCCAAAACAAAGAAAACAAAAAGCAAAAAAAAACCAAAATCGAAACAAAACCAGGAAAAAACCCAACAAAACAAAACAAAAAAACCACACCCAAAAACCTAAACAAAATGTGCTTATTATTTAGGTGAAAACAAATGAAAGATCCTCTCCATCCCTCTTCCTCTGTGTTATTTTAGAATGGTAGAATGGTGGCTTCTCAGAAGATACTTTCCAGGATTTCTAGGTTTGTTGTTGTATTATATGCACAGTTCTGAAAACTGTAATGAGTTGAAGATTGCCCTAGTTTTATCTCTTTACCTGCGCAGAAAGTTTGGTAATCTTTATTGTGGTGTGAGTTTGCTGGTTTGCTGCTTTAGGCTTCTAGTTTTACCTTGTTGGTTGATTGTTAAGGTAATGGAGAAATTCATAATAAAGGAAGGTTTGTTCTGCTTGTGGTGGCAACTGCATTGCTTGGAACTTGAAATCATCCAGATGAAGGCTCTGTCTAACAACTTTCCTCTTGGCCAGTTCTTCCTCCTTGTTTTTCGTTTGTAGGTGACAGAAACAAGAAGAACCCTTTCTAGTATTTTTTCCTTTAGCTTTGTAAGATAATGAAATAAATACCTCTGTAAGAGTGAAAAAATTATTAAACACAAACATGAATTCTGAATAGTGAGGATTTAGGTAGCTATACCCACTAAGACCAATTTTTCTGACAGCATATTCAAAGAAAAGAAAAAAAAAAGAAAAGCATCTCAAGTTTTAATGAATCTGACTTAGATTGAGGAAAGGACACAGCATGTGGGAGGACCTGAAGAGATCCAGAAAGACATAGCACATGCTTGTCTTGAAATATGTTTTTGAAATCCTAAATGAGGCTATTGTGCTGCCAGTAAAGAGATAAAGATCTGAGAATGTATGACTATTCTCCTAAAAATATAGGACTGAATTATTGCATAGAGGAAAAGAAATAAGTTCCTTGTTTCAATGTTGATTTAGGGATTTGCATTTTTTTTCTTGTCTTATTTTATTTATTTTTTTCCTTTGTCCTATTGTTTCTTTGCTTTACATTCTTCACAGCTTATGCCATTTGTTTTTATTTGGACTGTTTTCATCTTCTGCTTGTTCTTCCAGTCTCATATTATCCTTCTACTCAATATTTTGTCCTTATTTTTCCTGTTATGTTTCTCACTCGTTTCTCTGTTGTCCACAGTCCCATCTGCTTTTCCTGTGTGATCAAAGAACAGTTTTGTATTTTGTTCCTCTAAAAGACAAGAGAAATTACAGTTTTGAGGCTTAGCATGTCAAACCTCGAAATACGAGCAAAAATCAAAGCTTACTCTGCATGGGCTAAAACTCATGAGAAAAGAAGATTTATTATACATATGGGCTTTAAAAAATACATAAAAATTCATATATAGACACAAACGACACTACATGACAGACTTACAGGGCCAGAGCCCTAGTCCTGTTCTTTCTTCACAAGTAACCACAGTGGACTGAGGAAATCCTGTGGAATACATTCTACATATATATAGGATATATATACTGTGGATTAATATTTTCTTATAAATTGTTTCTTCCCCTTCTCTCTGAGAAGTGCCAAAGTTGAGGGAGCACTTAGAAGTTTGAACAACAGCTCCATATGTAATCAATGGGTTACTCTGAACATAGAGCTAATGTGAATGGGGCTCAGCAAATACCTGCTCAGAGTCCAGTTCTCTTCAGTGTTTTCCATATTCCTCAGAAGGCGGTATTGGGAATGTGGTTATTAATTTAGATGGCACAAATATGAAAGGCACAGCTGCTGGGACTCAGTTAAGAATTCATTGTGATTCTGACAAATTGTAGATACCATTTTAAAAAATGTTGTGAAATCGTTTAAGGAAATGTGCAAGATACTGCACTTTGGTGGAAGTTATCCGTGATATGAGCATGGAACAGGGGCAGAACAGGAGCTAGGCATTTTTGTTGTTGACATGAAGATAAAGCCATTAAATAACAAAAAAACCCCAACCAACCAATGAAAAAAACAGAAACCAAATAAACAAAAACAACCAAACATCAACCCCTGTTATTTCAGGAGGCAGAATTAGTGTGACCACTAGCAAGATACCTGAAATAATAATTACTTACTCAGTCTTGTGTTACCAGTTAGTAACGACCTATCCAGTCTGGCACTTTACACTTCAAGCAAGATATGAGCTACATCGAGAGGAGGGGAATGGAGAAAAAACCTATAAGGTGTGATTAAAAAGATGAACACTGTACACAGACTGAAAGATCTGAAAGTAGATGACTGAAGGAAATCAGCACTTCCCAAGTGCATAAACTGCTACAGGATAAGGAAAGGAATAATATTTTTTCTTTTTTTATCCTGGCATCATAGAAATATATAATAAATTTCAGGAAGGGTATTCGAGTGAGATTGAAAATTCTTTTTGTTGTTAAGGTGAGAAAATAGATGGATTAGTTTTCTAAGAAGATTTTAACTGAAGGTTTTTAAGAAAAGTATGGACAATTTTATTCTAGAAGGACCCTGGGAGGGACCTCCTCAAGGTCCTTTTCAACTTTGGTGTTCTAGTATTTTAGAATTACAAAGATATCATAACTTTGTTAGAAATGTAAACTTAAAAATATTCTATAGGAGGTAAAAACTCCTGCTTCCCCAGCCTTCCCTGGTGTCATGAAATGTTTTGTCAATTCATGCAAGTTTATTTGTCAGTTCATGAGACAGAGACTTCATTCTTTTTTTTTTTTTTTTGTAGTTTGCCACTACTTCCACTGTTGAAATTCAGTATAGCTGGAAGCAAAATTTCCTAACATTCAGTTACTGGAAATGCTCTTCCCAATAATCACTAGGGAGGTGATTTAATGACAGCAATATCAGTGCTATTTAATATTCCATAAATTTGTACAGCTTTTAAAGACAAGGGCAAAAAACAAGAGTGGAAGAAAAAAGGGACAGGAAAGGAGAAACATACATGAATAAACAGGGTAAAAAAAGCTCCACAGCAACAGAGAATGCTTTCTAATGCTGAAATAAAACAAAGTGGAAAGGGGTAAGAGAGCAGTTACTTAGGAGTGAAGGTTGAGTGAGCAAACACTAGTCAGTGGGACACAGAAGAAGAGCAAATCTACATTTTGCCTGTAGCCTTCTTCTGTTTCCTCTTACCGTTCTATTCAGAGAACACCTGCTATTCACATTTGAGAAAGAATGTAGTGTTCTAGATATTGTTCATCTGTTTTATTGTAAATATTTTTAGTTATTTTGAGGAAATGCCTCTTCCAAAACATCAATGCAAAGGAGGCTACAAATATGGATGAACAGCATGATAAGTATGACAGCTGGGCCTGTGGCTTTTTCTTTTTTTCTTTCTTTATTTTTTTCTTGTAGAGTTGCAAAGTTTGATTCCCTGAATCCACTTACTGTTTTCAGAGGAGATTGCTTAAATCAATCAGCTTTATGTGTAGCAATAGCACATGATTCCTACATATATGCTGCCCATTTGAGGTCTTTGATAATGAAATCTAAGGTAAGTTGAATTTCATAATACCTGTGGTTTGATGGTTTATTTCAGCTGCATGTGTTCATCTGTGGCTTTCTGACTGTAAGTTGTCTCAGGTGGGACTTTGTGTTCTTACCTTTAATGCAGCCTGTGGTATTTGCTTTGTCAATGCTGCCTAAATTCTGCATGTGATACACCATTTTGGTCCAGTGGCTGAAGCAGTGCTTTACAAGCCTCAGAATAGCCCTTGTCATAGCAGGACAGGCATACAGTTTGTAGAGTGGCAGCATGTTTGTGGCTCTTCCAGTCCCCAGTAACCATCACTTCAGGGGAGAAGTAAATCCAAGACCATTTAAGTCTATGTAAGATTTTTTTGTGCTTTGAAATTAACAGGGAAACCATATAAAGTACATTTTTGTAAATAATTGTTTTTTTAATAAACAGAGTAATTGAATCTATGTTGAAACAGGCTTTGTTTTTGTTGTGGGCAGAAAGTGTTCAGATTCTCAAATGAGAATATGACAGATAGTTTCAGAGCTAGTAGACAACAAAACTGATTATTGAGAATAGCAGTGCAATAACCCAGGGACTGAAAAAGCACAAGTTAGTTCATTTCGCAACTACTCTTTTAAGTAAAGCAAAAGTGCTTTAGGTTTGCTAAACCAGTGCAAGACTTCTTAGGAGCCAAAAAGGGAAAGCAGAAATATGTCAAATAGTTATCTTATTGGGGTTTTATGTTTGTTTTGCTTTGTGTTTCCAAACATATCAGACCTTTCAGATTTAGCTGAGTGAAAGGATGACATCAGCTAGTCTTTTTAAAGTTCCTACTATTTTTGGTTACTTTTTGCAAAGCTTAAAGGGTAGTTAATTTTTAGGAAGTACATTTAATTCCTTATATTTTTCTGTTCTTGTTTTACACATACTCCAAAACAATGATGTATATGCATGACACATGAAAACATATTTTTCAAAGAAAAGTACCATAGGTGGTTGTATCCATAAAAATCTGCCTGCGTACTTACTGTCACTTTCATATTAAATAATCCTTCTTCTAATACTAAGTTTGATAAATACGTTGGATTTTTGCCCTTAGCGATTGTATCCTCTGCTGAAGCAGCTTAATATCTAGAACCCTCTAGGCTGATACACCGAAGAGGGATCTTTTCAGGTGCTACACCAGTACTCCAGTATTTGAGTTGACAGGCTCCTTAGTGCTGCCCTTAGTGTACTTCATGCACAGATGTGAGAATAGTGTGGTCAGTATTTCTTATGCCTGTTGATGTCCTCTTATATGTTTTGGGTTTTTTGTAGGCTACTGGGAATGATTGTTTTTCTCCATATTATTTAATGGTCAGTGCAGAAAATAATATCATACTAAGCTGATTTTTTTTTTACCTCAGTTATCTGCCTGAAAATTAAATGTAAAGTTTTTTTTTGTTCAGTCTTAATAAAAAAGTGCTCCCAGAAGGATAATTTATGAATGTTTTAACTTAGATAACTTGTGAATTGAAATAGATGTAGTTGTGTATCTAAAACAGCTGCAAAAATATATTAAATTGATCCAGCTTTTCTTGCTGTAATGGATAGATTGAATAAATCTCCCTATTGAGTTTATTTTAAGGACAAGGTAAAGTCTATGTTTTGTCAATAGCTATCTCATGGTAAATGATACATAAATACAATATTTGGCTAAAATGTACAGTTATTTGTTTTACATAAAAAAAAATTGCTTTCTAAACTCAAGTTTAGGAAGCCATGAATTCGGTGTTAGGGTATGATATTCTGGAAGAATATGTACAACAAATGCAGTTTCAAGATTACCTCTGCAATGTATGCAACAGATAAACTTTGAAATTATTAGGTCACAGTGCAGTTGAAAAAAAGCACACAACCCAAACCCCAAACTTAAATAGAATAGTATAAAAACTGGCTTAACAGGTTAGATACCATTGTTTGGGTAACGCTCTCAGGCAGATGGTGTGATTCTTGAGGTGTCCTGTGCAGAGCCAGGAGTTGGACTAGATGATATTGTGGGTTTCTTCCAATTCAGCATATTCTTTGATTCTGTGAATACTGGGCCAGGAAGATGCTCCATATTCCTGGATGTAAAGTTTTACTATGACTGCATCCTGACTTCATATCTGAGTATGAATTTAGGTGGTGGGAAGCTGTAAGTACTCTGTGTCCTCTATTTGGTGTTATTCTAGATGTGATTAACTGTACTGTGTTTACATTGCAGTCATGGGATTTTTCTGCTTTTATAAATGCAGTTTAGTTTTATTGTTAGTAAGAACTTTTGAATTAGTTTGCTTTTCTATCTGAAATGAGATCCATATTTTTCTTGACCCAACTTGACTTCAGTAAACTTAGACCACAGAGGAATGTGGACTATTTGTTATGTATTTGTTTAGGTTTAATTTTTAATGGAAGATTACTGTAGTGCATCCATGAATTGATTGCTATTAAAAAAACATAGAATCATAGAATATCTTGAGTTGCAAGGGGCCCACAAGGTCCCACAAGGATCATTGAGTCCAGATCCTGGCCCTGCACAGGACACTCCAAGAATCACAACATGTGTGATCACACCTGAGGATGTTGTTCAAATGTTTCTTGAACTCTGGCAGACTTGGTGCTGTGACCTCTTCCATGGGGAGCCTGTTCAGTCCCCAACCACCCTTGCAGTGAAGAATCTTTTTCTAATATCCAATCTAAACCTCCCGTGACACAACTTCAGGCCATTCCCTCTGGTCCTGTCACTGGTCACCACAGAGAAGAGATCAGTGCCTGCCCCTCCTCTTCCCCTCACAAGGAAGTTATAACTGCAATGAGGTCTCCTCTCAGTCTCCTCTTCTCCAGGCTGGACAGACCAAGTGCCCTCAGCCACTCCTCATATGGCTTCCCCTCAAGGCCCTTCACCATCTCTGTTGCTCTCCCTCCTTTGGACACTCTCTAACAGCTTAATATCTTTCTTATTTTGTGGCACTCAAAACTGCCCACAATATTCAAGGTGAGGCCACCCCAGCACAGAGCAGAGCAGGACAATCCCCTCCCTCGCCTGACTGGCAATGCTTTGCCTGATGCTCCCCAGGACAGGGTTGGCCCTCCTGGCTGCCAGGGCACTGCTGACTCAGATTCAACTTGTCATTGACCAGGACCCCCAGGTCCTTTACGGTGGGTCTGCACTCCAGCATCTCATTTCCCAGTCTACACATACAGCCAGGGTTGCCATGAGAGGTGCAAAATCTGGCACTTGCCATTGGTAAACTTTATATTGTTCACGATAGCAAATATCACATCATCAAATTTAGTTTTAAGCTCAACTGTGAAAATGGGATTTAGAAATCTTATAATTTATGAAGTTCAATTCTAAAATACTACTTTATCTGCTCATGGTGAAAAAACAGTACCCTCAACATCTCTGTGTGTTACTGAATTCTTCATAGAATTTCTGGGTAGGAGTATACAAATTATGTGGCATAGGATTTGTGTGAATGGTATAAGGATTAAAATGAATTAATTTGTTCTTGATATAGCTACTCATTCAACAGTTAGAAACAATGGCAGAATGAAAGACTATAGCATTTAATAACGTTCTGTTTTATGGACATTGTTAGATTTTAATAGAAAGATCACCATTTATAAGGATTTCCTGTGTTATAGTTATGTATCAGTAGCACATACTCCAAACCCTAGACCTTTATATACAGATTCCCTATGTGATTATTGCTCTTGAATTGCATTGTGCATCCTTACTGTGAGTAAAATATTTCTCACAAAGTATTAAATTTAAATAAGCTATATTCTCTGTTATGCAACACTCAACCACAGGCACATTCCTATAAAGCAGTCTTTAACATACTGTAGTAGCATGGCTTCTGCTATAGTCTCTGCTCCTGAAGTAACTCTGGATAACACAAGACAATTTTAATCACATCATTGTTATTCACAAGAGATGTTAAACCCCAGCAAGCATTACAGTAAAACTTTGAGACTCTCAGATTGACTGTGAAGTTGTTTGCAGTCCCTGATCTTAAACCCACAGAAGTGTTTCTGTTGTTGACCACAGGTGAACTTTTTTTGAACATTTCACTGGGAGAATAATTAAGAAAATTGCTCAGGAAATGCTCATGGGTAATGATGATTCTAAGAAGAGATTTAAGCACCAAGCTACAGCCTGTTGATTTGATGTACATAGTTATCAGCTGTTTTCATGTATTCTCAAGTTCACTCTAAATTTTTCTCAGTCTTCTGGGATTTATTACTGTAATTTTAATTCTTTTACCTTCCTTTTGAATGGGCAAGATCAAATAAAAAAAATGGGTAATTTTGACTTTTCAAAACTCACGAGTAAAATTCCTGAGATACTTTGTATTGCAGAACTGATTCTCTGCATGAGATCAAACTCTCTTAGTTCATTAACTGCAGAGTCAACTCTTGATGTCCAAACAAGTTCTTTCCTAAGTACAATGCTGGACAGAACTGTATTTATTACTCCTGTGAAAATATCTTCAGTTTAGCATCTTACAGCAGGTCTCGATCACTTCTGCTATTATTTTTATGTGCAAATCATTTATATCAGATAGAGTATGAAGAAATGCCAGGCAGGAATTACTCTTGCTTAGAAAAACTCGAATGATGCATTTTGTAGTTTTGCTGGTATTGATAAACTTCTTATAAGCATGGGCAGAGAGTGCAAGCTAGGTGGCTTCAGAAGTGTTGGTATTAGTTAAGGACAAAACTAGTTATGCTTTATATGTTAATTCAGATTTATAGGACTGAAGGGGTAATACATATTTTTCCTATTTTTCTGCTGAAACTTATAAAACAAGTCTGGGTTTTGAAACAGATTTTTAGAATTAAGGAATGTTTGTTGTAAATATGTGTATTGGAAATCTTATTATTAGGCATCTTTTGGAAATAGTTACCTAGCTGATTGAGAACTAGATGGTCATATAAATGGTGTGGGAGCAGAAAGCAGTCTAGGAAATTCTATTGTCATTGGTATATTAGAAGATGCTTATGCTGATGTAGCAGTAGGTGCTTCAAGTCATCATTTAAACGGTTTTGGAAACTCAGAATTTTCTGAATGTATTAGTATTTAAACTTAGAAATGTGCCTTAATGCAGTCCTTTCAAAATATCTGAGCAAGAATACATTCAGAAGTCAGGGATTTGTAACACAAAAGGAAACATTCAAATATATTTAAAGGAAAGAAATCTCTGAAGAAATTAGGAGCTTAAAATTAGCAGAAAAAAGAGAAAATCTTAGTGCTTCATTTATCAATACACATATTAAACATAGCAACATGTTAACACATGAACTAAACACATAAGCTATCTGCTTGCATATTATCCTCTTAGAGCAAATACAGTCCAATTGAATAATGATGATGTGTTAAAGTATAGTAGTACTGTAATAAGACAAAATAGCTTGGGTGAAATCCTGGTTCTAGTCTTGAAAGCAAGATTTTCACAATTAGTTCAACTCCTCAGTCAAAGAAGCATTTTGAGAACATTTTCTCACATATAAAATCTTGAACTGAATCTGCAGAGCAATTAGTTTTGCCAACTGTGCTACCAAACTATTTAAAAAGTGAAAGATTCAACAAGCCTTCATATACAATCAATTTTGATGGTATTTCTATCTCCACTCTTTTTCTTAGCTTTACACTGTTTTTATTGTGGAAGGGATTATGGTTGAGTTTTGGCTTCTCCATCTATCTATATGTGCAACATTTCAGAAAAAGCAAAAAACCTTTATGTGTAGAAGTCAGTAAATCAGGCTGTTTCAACGTGATAATATATTATTTAGCCAAATGTTTATGGAATAAAAATCCTACTAGCAATTTCATTATTTTCTGTTTTGATTTTGTATATACCCTTTGTTTAAACTGAATACACCCCGCAGAAGATTTTACTATGGATGTTCTTCTTGCTGTCTTCCCTGTTCTAGATTCACTGCTAGGAGTTGAAAATTCAGTGAGAGAATTATTGCAAGCTTTTTAAATGGAATTCTGCAGATTCCCATCTTTTGATGAAAAGTCTGTAGAGTGATCATCCAGACTGCTCTACCTGTGTATAAAAAATATTAGTTGTCTTAATATTTAAAATGTTTCATATAGTTTCACTTAATGCTGACAATCGTATCACAAAACTTGTGATATACTTTTACAAAGTATGATGATTACTTCTCTATAATAAATGTTTCTACTATTATTACTATATAATGCAAATATAAAAACTATGATAAAAATGTAGATGTCTTTCATTTAGTAGTGCCTTAGCATACACGATCCATTCTGGACTGTTGTCAAAAAAAGTAACAGCTACTGCTTCAAATATCCTTATAATTGTAGGATATTTGGTTCAAGTATGATCATTAATCTTATTTTAAGAGCAATGTCTTTTTTTGGTCTGAGTCTGCCTCTTACTGCATTGTTCTGAATGGTTCATTGATTTGATTTATTCCTTTTTCCTATCTAGTATTTGTCTTCTTAACTTCCAGATTTCCTCAGGTAGCAGGAATAGAATTTGGACTCCATCCAGACACAGAACCAGGACACAAAACTGTAGGAGACTCAGTAAAAAATCAAGGACTGTGTCTGAAGGAAAGTAAGGTCTACCAACTTGCCATTATGAAATATTTGGCTGATGTAAGTTGTGACATGTTTATTGTTATTACTTGTGCTCGTGAAGTAAGTACAATCTGATTGAATGCTGAATTATGACAATGCATTTGATTATTTTTCTTATTTTTCCCCATCAGTTTCTAAGTTTGTTAATTTCCTGATACTCCTTTGTGCCCTTAATTTGTTAAATATTCCTGTCATCCCACAGAAGATCAGAAAACACAAGCTTGTTTTTAAAACTCTCTTACTTGGCTTCTAGTAGAGTTCACACATGCAAATACTATTTTTGCATATTCAAATTAAATATAGCTATTTGTATTCACAGTCTATCTTATTTGCATGCAAAATGTGCATGTTCAGTCTGGGAGTTATTTAAGAAGGTAGCTCCAAGCAATTTCAACTCACTTTTCAAATGAATAAAAAAACCTCATACCAAACAGAAATGGAATAGTTTTATTCCTAATGCTTCTGGAATTTTATAACTCAAAATAATTTTGAAATGGGCATTTAAATGAGTACATTTACAAAACTGTCATATATGAGAATGTGACTATTATATTTCTTTCAAAGACTTGGTTCTTATAGTCATCTTTTAATCATGCAGTGTACTGGAAATTTGAATACAGTAAATACAGAAAGCAGTAAATATTTAGGTATCAGTCTATGGGAACTTGACACAGTTCTTTGGAGTATAGTTGAGAAAAGACAGAAAAGTTCTATGATAGCTTTTGAGTACTCGACTCGCTAATCCATAGAGCTGCTACTTTATGAATATGTTAAAAATTCCTCAGAAAAAATCTGCTTCACAGGCTTTTCACAGTTGATCATTTTGGGGTGATCACTCCTGCAGGCATATAGGGATGGGTTTCTGAAGGGACATGAAAATGGAAAAGGTCAACAAGGCTCTTAGGGAGGTCAAACCTAGTTTCAAAAAATTCTAGTTCCCTTGTAGGGAGGTGGATTAGATATACAAGCAGGCTTTGGATTCAGCACATAAAGCTTTCAAAGGACACAAAGTTTCTGACAAAGTTGCCTCTTTACCCTCACAAAGAGCTGGTGACAAATTTAATCATGGACATAGGTCTACAGATACAGCCTAGCACTGTCACTATCTATTGCCTTTTCTTTCTTAGCCTCTCAAAAATATGTCATAAACATTCATAAACATCTGCAGAGAGCAAAGATTTATTGCTCTATCTCCTGCAGACAACAGTGGCAGAACTTTTAATGTATTGGCTTTCCATGGTTACAAAAGCTGGAATTAATTTAAATTAACTTCAATGCCAAAAAGAAGGTTTTAAAAGGAACTAGGACCTTAATGTTATTGAAAGAACCCCTTCAGCTTTGATAGGCATGAGTTTAAAGTGCGATACGTGGATTTTAAGGCCTGACTTATTTGGGCAGGTTGAAAAAATCCCACCTAAAATTTTATCCTTTACAGCCAAAAATATGGTTCAAAAGGATTTTTTTAGGTTCTTCTTAGTGATGCTTGAATGAAGTTGCTTCTTTCCAAGCACAGTTTGATTACAAGAAAAGATTAATATTGAACTAAAGAATTGTGTAGATGTCTACCACACTAACTAACAGCTCTTCTCTGTAAGAGACTTTTGCCATCTATTCATGAATCTTACAGACTGAAATACTTTTGTATTGTTATCATACCAATAAACTATGCCTTTTGTCTCAAATTTGACATTCAGAAAAAAAGGTTAAAAAATTGAATTTACTTACAGGCAGTTTAAAGAAATGGCTAAAATCCTTTCAGTTTTCCATATAGCAGTTCTTGTTTAGTCAAAGACAGACAAAATTTTCAAGAAGTGAGGCATTATTCCTTGTTACCTACATTTTTGCCCTTAAGTGAAGAGTTTATGGCATGTCCTAATACTGGCTGTATCTCCCCTAGCAAATTTGCAATGATGGCTCTTATTGGGAATATTGTTTGCTTCATAGAGATGAAATACAGAATATGGTCTTTTTAAAACCTACTGTACACAATACAGAGGAACAGAGAAATGACTTAGTAGTAGAAGCAATACAAAATATGTTTTGATCTCTTCCAGAACACGATGGGGAAGTCTACCTGACATTCTGTGGTAAGCACCTGTCACATACATGGTTTTGATCCAAAGAAAGGTGTGAAAAGTGAAGACAGTTGGAAAACACCACAAAGTCCATCTCAAAGCATTCAAACAGGCTAAAAATTTCAATTTGTTATTTTGCCCAAGTAATATATAACCCTGGACCTGTAAATGTTTCAAAACTCCTTCTGGAGATAGCTTTGTTTTGAGAAAGTATGAAGGAAATCAGGTCAAAGCCATAGAACAAAATCTATAAACACTATTAGCATTTCAGAATTGAGAGCCCTAGATAATGTAGTGTTAAATTAATTTCTGACTAAAATACTTGTCTCGAAGATCGGTGAGAAACTGAAGTTCCTCATTTTACTCCTAAACTTGTTTTTGTTTTTTTTTTTTCTTTGTGCTGTTTTCCCTCAAGTTCATTGGCTGTGCCTCTTTATCTCTGTACAGTTCTATGAATTTCTTCATTCTCATATTTTTTTTCACTCTGAATAGCTAATGAAAGAAATGTCATAATCTTTTCTATTATGCCTACTCCCAGCACAAGAATCTTTTGGTGGATAATCAAAGTGGCCTTACTTTTCCTTACTGATCCTGTGGCAGCAGGCATGCTGTATGCTGGAGTCATCCTATTCACAGCCTGTCCAAAGCTAACACAGCCCAGACATTACTTTAAATGGCTTATGAGAACAGTGGGCTGGGTCTCTCTAATGGATATCCTGATACATGAATATGGAACAAGCCAGGTTTATTTCCCCCTCTGAATCTCATACTGGCTCCCACCCTTACCAGCCCATAATATTTAAACTCTTTTTTCTGACACAGAAAATTAAATTACTTTTTTCACAATTCTGTCTCTCTTGTTGTCATACTGTTTAAACTCACTGTTGACTTTCTTCTGTGAAAATAATTGATCACCATATTCACTTTGCACAATATGTGTACTGTGTTCAGTCTGTGCATCAGCAGGTTTCAAACTTTGAAAAGTTTAAGAACATGCTCATGCCCACCCTGGGCATTAGACTCAGGACATATATTGCTCTCTAGTGCACTCACTGCATGGTCTGTTAATGGTATTTCTGAAGTATCTTCTTTCAAGCTGTGCATTTGATGTCCAAAGTCTTAAAACAGCTCTGTGTGTAACTGCCTTGTAAGAAATCCCTAGCCAAAAGCAATAGTAGTTAAGATTAACTTTTAGCTAAAACTCATAGAATGATAGAATCATAGAATGGTTTGGATTGGAATGGACCTTAAAGATGATCTAGTTCCAACCTCCCCTTCCATGGCCAGGGACTTTTTTCACTGGATCAGGTTGCTCAGAGCTCCATCCAACCTGGCTTTGAACAGTTCCAGGGATGGGGCATCTGCAACTTCTCTACACCTCACCACCTTTTTTCTTTTTTTCTTATTTAAAACCCTTACCCCTTGTCCTATTACAACAGGCCTGCTAAACAGTTTGTCACAATCTTATATGCTCCTACTGAAAGGCCACAGTAAGGTCTCCCTGGAGTCTTCTCTCCTCCAGGCTGAATAACCCAGCTCACTCAGCTCTCCTTGTAGGAGAGCTATTCTATCCCTCTATCCCAGGGGTATTCTATCCCAGGGGTGGGATCATTTTTGTGTCCCACTCCTGGATCTGCTCCAACAGGTCAATATCTTTCCTGTCCTGGGAACTCAAGAGCTGGATGCAGCACTCTGGGCACTCACTAGAGCAGAGGGGCAGAATCCTCTCCCTCACCCTACTGTCCATGCTGCTTTGGACGCAGTCTAGGACAAAACTGGCCCTCTGAGCTGTAGGTGCACATTGCTGTGTCGTGCCCAGCCTTTCATCCACCAGCACTCCCAAGTGATTCTCCACAGGGTTGCTCTCAATCTATTTATCTCATCAATAATTTTCCTTATGACAATTAAAAAGTGTCTCCAGGGTTTTAATCAGGTGTTTTATTTGATACACTCTGCTTTTGATATGCTTAGTACTATAATTATACCTTCTTGTTATATACAGCAACATATAAATAGACCTAGTGAGCACCTCCATATATAATAGTGTAATAATTTATTATTAAGAGGTTTTAAATAGGCAGTGGTATTAGCTGCATTTATATAATTTTTAAAGCACCTCAGAGAATGTACTGAAAGTAATCTCATCAAGTTGCTACCACTTTTTGAACATTGAAAAGTTTTACCTAAAGGGTACAAACAATAGTTGTTTTCTAGCAGGTGGATTCATACAGATCATGATTAAAACAGTTTAAGGTATCAACATACTCAGATTTTCAGGTTTTTCAAGGGAATTGAAATTCAAAATAGGGCTTGGTTAGCATACACTCTACCTCGAAGAAAGCAAATGAAATGGACAAGAATGGAATTCACAATAGTCTAACGGTGACTTGGGAAAACAGCCCCTGGAATGTAAAAGAGTAATATTCGCCTCTTTTCCCCTTCCCTAATATACCCCTGGCTAAAGGATGTAACTTGCAGATGAAATTTCTGTGAAACTGGAACTTAGAAACTCCATCTTCTGCACTTAATAATGTATTTAAATTCAGATCGAATCATTGAGATTGGAAATGACCCTTGAGGTCAGGAAGTCTGACCATAATACAAAATCATTCTTTCACCTGACAGTGAAAGAAAGTGTTGCTGCTCCCTGACATGCCTAAATATTTATCGAGTGCTTAGAGCATTTGCTGTGGACAAGGGAAGTTTTGATTTTAGGAGGATATGTTTAAACCCTTTTCCTGAAAGTGTTCTGGCCACTAAACTGAAGAATAAATTTACTGCTACCAGTGATTAGCACATACATCATTATTCATCACAGATAGTGCTATTCCAAGAGCAGCTAGGTGTACAGGATCGTTGGAAAGTACAAACCATGTTCATTCTGTGTTACAGTTGTTTCCTGGGAGTAAACAAATATTTTGAGAGATGCAGACACTCAATATCCACAATTTTCGCAGCCACATAGAGCCTGTTCTGGCAGTGCATGGGCAGTTTGCGTTGTCATCTGACCAGGCTGCCTGCCATCTGTATGATTTCCTAATGCCAAGTGGTACTGCACACAGCCTGCTATGCTGGCTCTAGTCCATGTGAAGATTCCTGCACCAAAAGCGGGTAAGTGCACAGCAATTTCAGGTGTAGTATGGCTGTTGCAGGAGAACAGAGAATGGACTAGTGAGATACTGGATTTTTCCTTAAAGGTAGGTTAAAAACAAGGGGTAGTGCACAGCATTCATTGCTGAACCAGGACTTCAACCCCATCTGTTTGGAAGACTCTCTTTTCTAAGATTTTAAACTTTCTCCTTCAAGTCCTTGATTCTGTCCTTGTACTCTGACTTGGTTACTGTGCACTGCCTTAACTTACTGCTTTAAATTTCAGGAGGAAACATAAATTAATCAGAGTTGTTGTTGCATTTTAAAGATTTTTAAAAATATAACACCATTCATTATGTTTGGAATAATGTCATCTGATTTTTGAAACTCACCCAGTATTTATCTAAAAAGTGAGTAATTTCAATGCATTTGAAAACATTATTTTTATATTTGCCATATGTAACAATTACAAGGTTTTTCTAATATAATGCTGAATCATCTTCTAGTGTTTTCCATAGAGATGGCTCAACAGTCTTTAAAAATGTCCTTTTCAACAAAAGCTGTATGACTGCTACAATCACCACGTTGATTACTGAAGATGCTAACAATGCAAACATTTTGACTCTAAAATTTGTGAAGTAACTATTTGCTTGCTTTGCTTGTGTTTGTTAAAAAGCTTAGATGCAAAATAAACTCATCTTTTTGGAAGAAAAAAACAGAAAAAATGTTTACTGAATCACATTGTGATTTATATTTTGCTGCCTGAAGAAATTTGCTATCTGCACTATTTAAAGATTTAGACAATTTCTCCTTTTCCTGCTGAAGGAACGCAGCTAAGCAGTATGTGGAGGCTAGCTGGTTTCTATTCCATTCCATTCCATTCCATTCCATTCCATTCCATTCCATTCCATTCCATTCCATTCCATTCCATTCATGCCCTTTCAACCAGTGGGTCACAGGCAATCTTGAAAATCTTTTAATGTTAAACTTCCTGTAAAGTAGTAAATGCTAAACCAAATCTTTTTTTTTTTTTTAAGTCAATAAAGAATTTAGCTAGTATCTACAAAAGTCATGCATATATAATTTGGCTGTCCTTTGATTTAAATTATGGCAATATGATAATTTAGTTACTGTTGCCAAAAAAATGTGTTAACCTGTTAGATTAATGCTGTAATACTTGCATTTAGATATCACCTTGTGCTTGTAAAAGTGCTGTTCACTTGAGAAGCTCTAAGTTCTTTATACATTGAGCATTGCTGCTATTATACTGCATGAAAAATGGTCTGAACTACTGGTTTTTACAGATAAAAACAAAAAAAAAAAGAGAATTTGACCTGTAAACACTCTGAAAAGAAAAGGCTTCAGGAATAATTGTGAAGGAAAGAGGAGGATATCTTGATTTATGCTACTGTTATCATTACATTATATTCCTGTTTTAAGCAGAATTAAAGATAAAATACCAGCACAGCTTGTTAATTTAATACCATTATGTAATTTTTGTAGTTTAGAATCTACATGACAAATAAAAATGAGTTTGTGACCTTAATAGCTAGGTGAGTATAATAGAAAACCATCAGACAATTTTGCAGGTCTAGCAATTGCAATCCATGTAAAATTGCAGCCTATGCATTGGAAAAATCTGTGACCGTCATTAGTAACTTCTATGTTCATTTAATCCTCATGTCTTGAAAAACAAAAATGGAATCCAATGCAATAAGATGGAACCAGATATAAATATAAATTTACTGTAACATTAAATTCTTGCAAAAGTTCCCTGCTTGATAAGATGTAAAAGAAAATTAGTTTATTCTTCCTCCCCAAAAGTCTAATTATTCTACAACTAGTTTAACTTCTTACAGCTGCAATGCAGACATTGGCTATCTAGAGCCATCTGCAAGGCAAACACATTCTTACCTCATATGTTTCTGATTGGAATGTGTTGTCTTTCAGGCACTCTCAGATACCATGCTATGACTGGGAAGAATTCTGGAATCATGTACCTCCACAAGAATTTATGCTGCATGGACTTTAGACATGCTTTTGTGAATTTCAGTTATTTTCACACTTTAATTTTATGTCTAAACAATAGAAGAGTTAATAGTCCCAAATCAGGGATTATTTTTGGTAGATTGGTATTACATAGGATTTCTTAAAGTATTACTTTTCAATTTTAATTGATCAGAATGGTCAACTGGATTTTTATGTCAATATCTAATATCCTTTACTTTATACAGGTAATACAGTAAGGCTCCACAAGATTTCCCATCTGCTCAGTCTGAAATTCATTCTCCAGCTCAGAAATAGTGGAGCACATTACACGATTAGCATTTTAATACTGATTTTTTAAATGACAAAGTAAAAAGGATTTAAAATAATTAATTTTTAATGCTTGCATCAGCATCAAATTACTTACCACAATCCTTTTATTGGTGGCATTTACATTCTCTGCTTCATTGTCTTGTTTGAGGATAAAAGATTACATATGGAGTATTTTTAAGTGATTGCCTGATTACATTTTAATGCTTCAACGGAAATGTAGAAATATTCCACTGAATGTTGAAAAAGTGTGATGGAAAATAAAATAGATTATTAATATGTTAAAATGGTATCTACTGAAAAGTCAGAATATAATTACCGGAGTTTTCTTATCCTAAAACCAAAGTGCAAATTTAAATAAATCATAACTAATGCAATAGCATAATGATATGTATCACTTGTATAACATCAATCTAGAAATCATGGGAACAATTCTATTTCACTTGTAAATTAGTATTGAGGTGTCAAGGGGATGAAGATGAAGGAGTCTTTCCAGGTTTTGTAAAGTAGAATGAACAGTAAAAATTGTGGCTGAGGGAAGGCAGCATTGCTGCTGAGTATCAGAGAAGTATCTGTATTGTTAAGATGTAGAATATTTTTTAAACTTAAAAATTACTTAGATAAATGTACACAGGATACTGATTGCTGCTTTGATATTAAAGGCAGTGCTAACATATATATTTTAAATTTCAAACAATCCTGTGGGGCTTTTTCAGGAGTAACATTTACACATATCATGAAGAATTCTGAATGAAACAGTGTGTTTTCCTGACCAAAGATCAATGTGTAGAGAGCGCTTAGAAGACCAGGTCCAGACAGGGTGAGCCAGGACTTTGAGGGCTTTCATCTTCACAGATACAACAAACAAACAGATTCATAAGCCACTTTTCTGTTCCTGTTCCATTTCCTAGCAGACTTGAGCAGAGCTGGGGGAACAGTCTGCTCTTTTCCAAGCAGTGGTCAGTAAAACAGCCTTGTGCTGTTAACACTCTTGCTTTCACTAAGACAGGCTAAAGGGCATCCATCCAGTACCTGCCACTGCTACCCGGTACAGTCTACCCATTACCTCTCTGGAATCAGCTGCTTTGCTGCCCTTTGCTTATTTGCTACTTTACAATCTACTTTCATGCAAGAACCAGCCATACTCTGGCTCCTGACATTGTTTATACAGGGACCCAGAAATCCCTTTGAAAAGACCGCCAGGTTTGTTGTATCTAGTACAAAAAAGTGTTTTGTTCATTTCTTTTTCCTGGGTATATATTTTTCTTCTGTTTATATATGCCACAATTTTCATTAAAGGCTGTAGAAAAAAATAGGTCACAGGTTCTTACCTGGGTATAAGTTTAGAGTTTCAGAAGGGCGGTATGTCATGTCATCATGCCTTAGAAAAACAACAGATTGAAATGGAAGGGCAGACCCAAAAGGGCAAAAACCAATGAAAAATAACAGGACATCACCTTGCCTTCTGTGGGTAGGGTCCAGGGAACTGAGGCAAAATACCTTAAGAAAACAGGGAATATTTGGACATCTTTTAATGAAGCTCACTCCTTGTACAAGACACTTGTGCAACAGAGGACAGAAATGGACCCCAAAATGCCAGGGGAAACTGTATCTGTAGACAGTGCTCTGCACAGCTCTGAAAGGGCAAGAAAAGCTGTTTGGTCTCCCATATAACTCTGTCCTGATGAAAGCCTTTCCTTAAGAACCAAACACTGAGTTTTTTCACAGTGTCAATCTGCTAACTTGTTCAGAAACACTTCTCTGATATAATTTGTCAGCATATTCAGTACATTTTCTGCACTGTTCATCAGAGATGAAGTTTGTCCTGTAGGATTTGCCTTTAATAAAATAATTTTAGTGCCTTCAGTCTTCTTTTAGGAATATTTTTTTTTTAAATAAAAAGAATCTGTAAAAATATCATCAAGCGAAAAGTGAAATGTCCT
>JAWWLT010000092.1:52768467-52791265 GCA_035040995.1 Premnoplex brunnescens
AAAATCTAGTGAAATGACCACAAAATATTACAAATGATCCAATATTTCTTGCACACATTTTAATACCATTGTAGATAAGAAATGCAAGCTTGCAGATCAGGATCAATTTAACTGGAAAATTGCCTACAAAGGACCTGCTCTTGCTCCCAAAGGCATCAACAGCATTTTATAGAATATTTCAAGGAAAATGAAATTTGAACTTTTGAATTGTTATTGCATTTTTACAAAAGTGTGTATCTCAAAAAAAACAATAAAGGACAAAGAAAGCACCTCCACTCTATACCTTTTAGGTGTTTTCCTATGGAGGATGTCTCTCAAGAGCTGGACTAGTCTTCATTATGTATATTTGTAATCTTTTAAAACTAAATATCCCCTGGAGTTAATAACAACTCATATGAAGTAAAACAATATAGCCCAGAAAACAGATTATTGTTTAGGCCTTGAAGAAAGGTAGAGTTAAAGAGCTATAAATGCCATACGAAATTTCCTACTAATTTTAGAAAATGCAGTCGTTATCACCCATCTTTTTTTTCTGAAAATGTACAAAAGGGGACAATATTAGATTGGATTTTTACTCTTCTTTGTTGCCTTTTCCAAATGAAAGCATGATAACATGTCATTAAAAATGATGTAACTCTTTCTTATATAATTAGTATCATCTGTATTACATTTCTTATGTCTCAATATATTTTGGAATATCTATTGAGGGATATTGCTTTATCAAACATCCTGGTTAAATAATATTAAATTACATTATTACAGGAATTTTAGACTACGTGAGCTAAGTTAAAGTAATATTTCATGACATTTTCTCATTTTAGTTTTTTTCTGAGTAGGTAGAAGCAATTTTGTCTTTAAAGGTGAATCATTCCCTCTCTTTCCTCAGATGTGAGCAGTAATTTCCTAAGTTTAGAGAGGCAAACAAAAATCGCAGTTAGAATCCCAGTCCTGGTATGGATGAGAGAAATGTTTAAAATTCTTGACAATATTTGAATATACAGACCTACACATTTGCATGTAGCAAAACATGAGCCTATGTCTTAAACACTTAACCTTTTAAAAGACTTTCACCGAGTGCTTTACTACAACCTTAAAGCTTTTAAAACATTATGCCTAATGCCACTAGCAATAGAGTCAATTACCTTTAGGTAGAGGCAAAGTAACCAGATAGACTCTTATTACGATAATGCATTTCTGTCACAACATGACTATGTGGTGATGGTGAATTTAATTATTATATCTCTTTAAATCTGCATATATTAAAAATGATGGCAAAAATTACTTAGTCTAATCAATGTAGTTACACTTGTAATTTTTATTTCTACACATACTTTCTCAAAGAGACTGTTTTATGCAGCCTTTAAGAAAACTAAATATTAGTAGCTGATTTACTACTGTTTTTCAGATTAAGAGAAAGTTTCTGGTCCTAATCACTTTATAACCTGTAAGAGACTGACCATGCTGTATCTGTTCCCATAAAGAAATATAAGCATATGCTTAATAAAACCTCTGATTTCATTCCATCATATTTGGCAGATGGCACCTTCCACAGCACATTTTTCCTTGTTCTCTGCTAGAATAAGGGAGTACACCACCTACTGAAAAACCACAGGTCTCCCACACAAACGCTGATACTAGAGGGACTACATACCTACACTCACATGCTTTTATAGATGAAATCATGGTGTGCTTTGCAGGGTCATGTCATGAGAAATAAAAACTTCCTTGTACCTTCCTGAAAAGTAAGACCCTGAACTATCTTGTGACATTCTTCGTCATCTGATTCTCACATTAGTTTCTAGTAACCTTTTTTATAATTTAATAAATGCTCTTTCACTCTAACTTGAAAATACTGTGTAGAGAAGCAAGTCTGGAATGACAGATGAACTGGCTGCAGTTTGGTACTGTCACTCAGCAATCTATACATAGAATAACTATAAAGTGCTTTAGAATTGTTTCGCACGAAACATGCAAATAAACACTGTGTCCTCTTATAAGCTCTCCCTGGAGATATATCCCTCAAATTGTTACAGCAATTTAATAATTATACTGATTTCTTATACTGGAGAATGCTTCCTTCTCCAGTATTTATTTGTGTTGGTATCTCACTGCATCATAGCCAGCAGACCTGCTGCTTGCTCTCCTTTAGCTGTCCTTCTGGATCCAAACACTCATCTGGACAGATAAAATAGGTACAGTGCCATGCTGGGAATTTGCACAAAAACGGTCCTCTTACTGTGCAGAACTCATGGCTTCTAGTTCATTCCTTTTGATTGCTCTTTGCAGAAAAGATGAACCATCAGCACACTGTGCAGTATCATTTGTCTTTTCAGTTAAAAGGCTCAAAATATCCACAGCGGAATGCTGACAGGTCTTCCAGTTGTCAAAATTTTCCAGAATTTGGATTATAGCATTAAATAGCTCTGATTAATGTCTTTATAATGCATGGTGCAGCACTGCAGTGTTTATAATCTCCTGTTCCCATAAGATCTGAGTATAACTGGGAAGCATCTTTATTGCTTTTATGTACAAGGAATTGAAGCACCAATGAGTGAGTGAAGAGTCAGCATAGAGTCAGACCCCAAAATGACTCTATGGACCACATTCTATTGCAGTACACAGAACTCCCCTAAAAACAAATAGTACTATTTCTACAGAGTAATTATTTTATAAATTAGGGGTAAATTCTTTTCCACCAAAGTCAAGGCAAAAGTCCCACTGGATGAAGCATGATCTGGATTTCACATATTTGTAACCAAACTTGAGTACTTTGTCACACATAGCAGAAGTATCAAATAGTCTCACAGCACGATTGATACAGTCTATTACAATTACAAATGATAAAAACTCAATATCAAACATTTTGCCTTTTTCATTTTTTTCTATTCACATTATTGTGGTTCACATGGCTGTCATTTTCCCTAACAATGACATCTATAGCCTAGAAAGGGAAAAAGAAATAACAAAGAAAACAGAAAACAATAAATCCTATTATCCAGTTGACTGAATAAATGTAGACTATCACCATGTCCATATCAAATCTCCATCCACGGCTATCATCCTCAAAGTCCATGTAGTCCATCCTGTGAGCAGCATGTGGGAAATGCCTCCTTGTAACAGTATCTGAGCGTCTTTGAAAATCTGCTGAAAAACAGACTAGGAGGTAAAAAATCTTTTTAAAAGCAAACAGATTGACTAGAAAAAAAAGTTAATACTCCTTTCCCTGGCTATCTAAGGGACAAATAGAAGCAGGAAATCTCACACCTCACTGCTAAAGGTCTTTACTTTGTTGGACTCAGAGAAGTTCTCTGTGGAATTGATTTTGTAAGATTTAAAAAGTAACTCTGTGTTCCTTGAACAGTAACTCTGTATTCCATGTGTAGAAAATAATATGTTTGTTTGTTTGTATTTGGCATTCTCTGCTATCCTAAAGTAATACTTAACTGCTAATGTTACCCAGATCTATGAACACATCTCTTTTGGTGCCTTCTTCCATTGAATTTTACTCAGTGATCTAGAAGTGAAATGCTCCATACACTGTAATCCATCCTTCAGTAATTAATAATCTCTGGATTCCCTAGGTCTGCTTATCTGAATTCTTCAGTAACTGAGATACATCCAGATTTGTATGTACATAGTTCAACAGCTGAAACACATTTGTATTCCTATTTCTAGAATTTTATTTTTTTTCAAAACAAATTGTCTTCAAAATAAATTCTGTTTGCTTTAATGTTATGTGCCTGTATGATACATAACTGGTTAAAATTCAATTTTTAAATCACTATTTTTATGCCAACAACACCTTAAAAACATATAGGCAGATACAAACACGGACAAGTGGAAGTAAAAATCTTGTGACTCCGAGAATGGCCAGAGTGTGGGGTCCTGCCAAAAGGTCCTTTCTCTTCATTGTTCCTCTGACTTCTCCTGCTTCCCCAGAAGTGTAGCCAGAAAAGTACTATAGGAGCATAGCTCTTTCATGTGTCAGATGGGAGGTTAGAGAAGTGTCTCTGCAGCTGTGTTAGACAGCACATTGTGGCACAGAAAGAGCCTGGGACTTGTGCTGCCAAGGTAGAAAATCTATCCCATTCTTCTGAAAGACATGGAGGGAATACAGTTGTACTTTGGATTTTTGCTTTGTTTCCATGTAACTCTCAATTTTTATGATGCACTCTGTGATTCTTTAATAAATTCTGACATGAAAAATGCCTTCAGATGTCTGTATCTCCAGCTAGAGTGGAAATAAGCCATGTCTCTGCATCTGATTTTAACCATCTGCAGATAAAAACTGAGAGCTGTAGAGTTCCTCAAAGTCTGTACAGCAACATGGAGTAGGGGTTTGAATTATGAAACAAAAGACCTGAGGAAGCTTCAAATCACTTGTAATGTATTTTCTCCTTTTTAAAAAAGAAATTCTATCATACAGGAATTCAGTCCCCGAATAATACAGCCCCCAAATAATTTCTGCATGGACATGTATTTGTGAAAAAAATGTATCTTATTTAACTTCCTTATGCATACCTGTGTTGCTATACTATGAACAAGAAATTCCACTCAGATCACATGAATATGCATGTACAGTGCCAGCAGAGTCTGGCAGACTGTTAGTGGGAACCTGTTACTAGATAACAAAAACAATGTTGTGAGCAAATCACACTTTTATATGCATCAGTGTGCAACTCAAAAAAGGATTTTCACCAGAGAGTCAGTACGCACATCTGTTGCACGTGTCCCTGCCAAAGTTTTTGCAATCGCCTATTGAGGTACTAGCAATACCCAAAACAAGACTACAAGGAATTTAAAACATTCTCCCAATTTTATAAATTGACCGACCTAATTTTTCTATTACTTAAGAGTATTAGATATGAAATGGAGAATTTTAGTCTAAAAATGTGTCCAAATGAATAATATGCAAGCTACAATAAACATTAACATCATAAATACTCATGTAAAATTAAATTACGTATGAGCAAGTGTTCCTAGGTAATCAGATGTACCAAGGTGCATCATTTTGGCCCAGTCTCTTCTTTCTGATTACAAGCTGCAGCAGATAAGATAGAGCTATTGAAAGACTGTGAGAAAAAATGCAAGTACAGACTGACACCTTCCCATATGTGCTCCTGCAGCAATTGGCAGCTTAGGACCCTAGTGCTTTGGAAGCTGTTTTCAGAACAATGTGTTAAAACAGCACCAATAGGATTTTCTTTCCCTACATGTGTCTCTGCATGCTTTTGTACCAGATCTCATATCTCCTCCATTTACTGCACTTAGAGTATCTTGGTGGAGCAAATAAATTGATTTCCTTTCAAGTGAAACTAAGCCAGAAGATGAGCTCAAAGAGCTCTGATGTGTTCCAGTAATATGCTTCAACCACTAATGGGCAATTAGCCCTTGGGATTGTAAGTAAGTTGCCCCACATGCACATGTGGACATCTGACCTCACAGTGTCAATTGTTGTGCTCCATCTGTTATGACTGCTACAATTGCTAATGCAAGAATGCCTCTGAAAGACAGTGAACAATCTTTCCTAAAACATCTTTATGTCATTCATAATTGTACAGATCTCTTTTATCTGTCTTTTGTAATAGCCTTTCCAAACAAACGAACTTTTACATATCCATTGTATGGAAAAGCTTCTATACTTCAGATCATCCTATCCATATTATGCTTCATTCTGCTTTATCCTTCTCTGAGATAATGTAATCTAAAATTATATGCAAAAATGGAGATGTAGGTTCACCACAAAACTAGACAATGACGTAATGCTTTCTGTTTTGCTATTATTCTAAAAATTACTGCTTACCTTTTGACTATGGCTGTGCATGGAATGTTCTCAGAAAACTAATCACAGAATTATCCAGATGTCTTTTCTTAAATGGCAATAGCTAATTTACAGCTCATCATAGTGAATATGACGCATTGTGGAGATACAGAGCATCTGTGGGGAACTGCTCCACCATCTGACTGTCTTCACAGTGAAAGTGTTTTCCTTATTTGCAATCTGAATTTTTCATATCCATTAATGTTCACCATTCTGCCATGCACCACTGTGAACAGCTGGCCCATCCTCTTAGTAGTCTCCTTGTAAGTATGATAAGGCTAACTGGAGATCCTTCTCAAAGCCTACTCTTCTCCAGACTGAACAAGCCAGTTTTGTCAGCCTCTCCTTACAAGTCAGATTCTTCAGGCCCCTAAGCATTCTGATGTCCCTCTGCTAAACCTGCTCCAATCTACTGCCATCTTACCTGTATGGGGGTTGGAGACAACTTTTTAGATGTATTTTAGCTATGGTGTGCTGAGTAGAAGGGGATAAAAGCTTCACCTATTGCTGTTCATACACCATGCTCTTATTCATGAACCCCAGGATGCCGTTGGCCCCCTTTGCTGCCAGGGCAAACTTCCAGCTCATGTACAGCTTGCTCTCCATCAGGAGGCCCAGGTCGTTTCTAGAGAGCTGCTCCCCAGGCTGTCAGTGCCCAACCTGTCTCATTGCCGGGGGCTCTTCCTTCCCAGGTGTAGGTCTCAGCATTTGTCCTTGCTGAATTTCACCAAGTTCCTTTCAGCACGTTTCTGCAGCTTGTCTAGGTCTCTCTGAATGGCAGTCCTGTGCTGAGTCTGTCAATCTGTCCCTGACTTTCCTGTCCTCTGCAAGCCTGATGAAAATGTATTCTGTTGCCTCCTTGAGGTCACTGATCAAGAGAATTGTTAGCTGTCAAGTTCATATTTACTGTAATCAGTGAAGTAATTTAATATCACTTAATAAACTTTATCAGTCAAATATGAATATGTATCACTTTCCCAAATCACATATGAATGTTCTGAACTACACAGACTGCTGTGGCATTCCAACAACCCAATTTAGCTTGCTACATGCTCTTTTACATTACATTTTCCATCTTCTGCTTTTGTCTGGTTTTCTTTGTAGGTGCCTGGCAAAAGAGACTTTGTGTGCTGAAGCACATGCATTACTCCAACCTGTCTTGTTCTTTCTGAATAGCAGCTCCACCACTGAATCTATCAATTGTCACCTGCAGACCTGATGACAGCATGGAGGAAAAGGACAAACTTTCCAAGCATTCTACAATTTTTCAGGGATACAGGTACTTTTACACTATTTTCATAAATAATGTATCATCCCAAACCTCTTGCACAAATGCCAGCCTTCTTCCAAAGGGAAATCAAGCAGCATCATATTCTGGTAATGCTAACATAATTGGAAGATTGGCTAGTTAAAATGAGCCATTACATTTGTATTCTCAATGAAGAAAAATCATGTATTGCCAGAGAGGTTTATGAGGCAATAGCACTTATACGGTGTGAATGTCTGCAGGCATATCCCATTGACTCCTGATCTCATGTCCCAAGCTCTTACTCAGTCTCAAGCTTTCCAGTGAACTCAAGTTCCCAAAGCATCCAGTTCCTTCCCCAGACCAAGGCCACTCAAGGCAACCTCTGTCCCTCTCAGATCCAGAGTTTTAGGTTTTTCCCTCCTCCTGCATGAAATCCTTGAGCCTCCTCACTCTCTTGCATCAGTATTTCAGCTCCACACACTTACTGTCTCAGAAATCTCTTTTTCCTTGAGCGATGATCCATTTCCAAACTCTTCCTGCACCATGATGCACACCAGAACCTTCAGATTTCTCATGTTAAAACTTCTACCATCACCTTTCAAGGCCTTTTCCATTAAAAAGTCATCTTTCAAACATCCCTTGCTATCCTTACCTTACCCTTACCCTCCTTTCACCTTCTCTCTGCTCTCTTTGAATATTTCTCTGCTCTTGCCCTTCTGATTTCACTCATGGGCTCTCACTGGCTGCCAGTGTTCTTTTGTCCATGTGTGACTAAACTTACATGATAGCCTAAACATCTCTCCATTTCCTTTCCATCCCCAAAATCCAAGTCTGACTTTCTGCTAATAGTTGGGCTTTAAAAAAAACCCTGGATGTAAAATGTACTTAAGGCAGACATTAATGACAAAATGCATAAAACTACATTAAATGCAAGCATACGCATTTTACATTGAGTATTTTGCATAACTAAAAATTTCACTCATTTGTTAAATTTGAAATATATTTACCAATTGTATGAGAAATATTCAGTGACTACTATGTCCAGTCCCTCTCACAAAATCAAAGAAAAAGTAGAACAACTAATGATTTCTCTCTTGGGCTGTTTATTTTCCTAGAAATAAAGGAATCAAGAAACAAGAGGACTGTGGGAGGGCAGAATGAGCTTGGAAACATACTCAGTCTGTCATTATTATCACAGAAGACACAATCATCTGTGATTATTCTATAATTATCAATACTCACAAATACAAGCTAATTGACTAGCTTGACTTCTAGGATGCATACTAAAACATAAGTAATTAATCCACATGTCACAATGTAAAAGACATTTGACTTTGGAAGACTTGAAGGAATTTTGAAAACCAGTCTGCAAGAAGATCTTTTTTTAGAGTAATTAGGTGAATTATCTCTTTGCTTCTTCTTTCTCCCCCTAACCATTACACACTAAGTACCAAACAGGCAGGATGTTATATAAGAGCTTTTTAAAATGATTTATAGAAAACTCCACTCTTCCGCTTTAAAAACACTTTATTTCAAATTTCAGTTAAGTGAGATGAAATAAAATATACAGAAGAAATAAAAATAATAAGCAGTAATTGAAATGCACATCCTTGCTTTTCAGGATGCAAACTAGCTCTGTGAACAAATGAAACACTGGCCTCTTTAACTGCCTTCCCCTGTTCTGATTGCAATACACACAGCCTTGATGACTGATATCAAGGAATGAAGCAGTATGGTCTCTGTGTGAGATTATGTCATAGTTCTAAATGCATAGTTTGTATACATTCTAGACTATAAAATGTCTTATTTTAATTTAAAAGGTAAGTTTTGTACAAGTATATTGATGACATACAGTTGTGGTAATTTTCATAATTTGCCTTTAAGATGCGGAGTTGTAATCACTTTTGTTCACATTTGCATGTACGTAAACTGCATCTTAATGGTGAATTTAACTTGTGGACAACTTCTGTCCTTGCCATGACAGCACAGACAATGAACACCAGGGAATATTAAAACCCAGCAACTTGAGATATTTTACTTTCTGTGGTATGTGCACCAATAATCTATGTTAAACGTGAAAAGTTAATTTTAAAAAAGCATTCAGAACATTCTAAATCTATGAATTTTCTTATTTTTATTCAAATCTATTTTCTATTTCTCTTCCACTGTCTCTTCATCTAATCCCTTGTGTTTTTGAACTCATCATTATCAACATTATTCATCCTTCTTCTGCTCTTCCTACTTTTATACTAAATGTTTCTAAGAGTCACGTTGCAGGTTTATGTTTCCTTTGTGTTTGTTGTCTTCCTAGGTGACTAAATACTACATTTCAGTTGCCAGTAACTCTTGCTCAGTTATCACCACAAAAGCCTTTACCCTTTTGTGTCATATTTTTGTAATAGCATGACCTCCCTCTAGTTTCATTCTCCCCTAAAACTCTACCTAACTACTTACATGCCTTTAGGCTTCATTTGTACAGACTGCTACTCTACAATATACGGAAAAACAAAAGCTATTGATAGTTTTAGATAGACCCAATATAATAGCTCAAGATGACTGAATAAGTATAAAATATCACTCAAAAAAAATCTCATACTGATTCTTGTCTCCAGTGTGAATGCTCCTTGGCATACTGCTTAATTCTCTCTAGATGCTTATTTCTTGACCTGCATGATTGCTGTATTTTGTCAAAATTACTCATTTAATATCTAAGATGATTGAACCAAAACTTTGCAGAGTTTTGTTATTTCAACCCTTTCACTGCTTAAGGTTTTAATGTTTTAAGCCAATTCTAGTGAAATATCATAAGATAGCAACAACACAAATAATTTCTTAAAAATAAATCCATGAATTGACTCTATTTGTCTTAAGACAGGGACAGTGTGACAACAAAGGTCAGAGAGACTACAGAGTCAGGCATGCCAAGGCCTCACCACACCCCTCTGTAAGACAAGGCTGTGTATATATACACAAAACATTTAGTCTATTTGCAAATCTGGCAACACACTTTAATTTCTCCAGAGAAACTGGCGCATGACCTATCTTGGAGCCATATCACTGTCTTTGAACAAAGTCATATTCAGTTTTAGTTAATGTCTGTGCCCAAAATTCCTATTTCCCATCTGAGCAAACAAAAGAAACATTCATTCCTTCAGAGAATGAAAAATACAAAGCACAAGACTGTATCTTGAGAAAGCTTGCACAGTTTTTCTGAACTGAAAGTTTTCTGATGCTGACAGTACTTAAACAGGTTTTAGGAAGTTTTCCAAGGTGTTACAGAAAGCAATGTCTAAAAAGCCTTAAGAGATGTTCAAGAGAAAATTAAAAATAAATTTTAACAAAGCACAGTTACTCAAAAAGTTAAGAAGAAAGAAGCTGTTTGAAATTTTAAAAAAAAGTGCTTATGAACAGTTAAAAAAATCCTTCCTTTAATCCTTCATTAAATGTGTAATGGTTGCTATCTCTGATTTTTTCTGTTGCCATTTCAAACATTCTTCTTTTTATCTACTAATCTAGGATATTCACAAAAAGTCTGCTGAATTTACTCTGCTGTTTTCTCGTCTTTGCTTCTTTGAGAAGGCATGCTCAGTTTGACTCAGTTTGACTCTGATCTAATAAAAATATGATCACCTTTTCTTGTTTATTCTCACAAATCACCTTGAGTGCTTCCATGCTTCCTCTCTTGTCCTTCATCCAATTAAAATTTCAGCTTTTATTTTCACTTTTAGGGCTCTCCACAACTCTGCATTTCCCCACAAAATGTTGCCTAACTTTTTATAATTAGGGGATGCAAGCACCATATTCCTCCAGAAATCCTGGCAGGTTTCTGCCCAGTAAATGCTACAGGATCAAAATGAACTTGTGTTCATGCCCAAATTTGGAATGGCATAGAGCTATCTGTGTACAGATGTATGCAATCGAAATCATAGGCATGTTAGGCAGCAGAAACACTCCATGCTGGTGTCCTTCTGTGTTCTCTATTATCTTGTTGATAGTGTTGAAGCCAACCATTACCTCTACAATCTATTATCAGTCAAAAATTCTATGTAATTCCTACAGCAAACAGGATTTCTATGAGGCATCAAATCTAAAGACTAAACAACAGGCAAACTTATCTTTCAAGTTAAGATGTGTTTACACCAGCAGAGTTGAGACTCTTTAGGGGCTACGGCAGTACAAACTGCTCTCCTAGGCAGTGCATTTCAGTGCTAAGTGGATCTGGGGAATATGCTGGGGAAGAATATCTGACATAAACATTACTAAACATAATAGTCAGCAGCTAATTAAGAACATAACCAATTTTACTGCTTGATGCTTAGTGACCAAACTACCTTTTCACCATTCCATTTGGCATAGCTGGCAAGGATCATTCTGCACTTTCACTGAACTGCGTAAAAAGACACTTGCTAATTCCTACCAGTGATGAAGACAGAAGGCAGCTTTTCTTCTACTTGTTCACAGAGGCCAATCATAACCTGAACTAGCCACAGGAGTATTTTACACAAAGCATAAAAAATTAAGATAAAGAGATATTTTATGCTTTAAACAAATTCTGTGATGAAACTACTTTAAAAAGCAAGTAATTCTAAATTTACCTAGATTGTTTTAACTAGGATTATATATTGTTCTCAATTGTCTTTAGAGAGCAAATAATAAATATTTATGTGATCTTATTTGATAAATAAATAAATCCTTTCATGATGCCTAAACTAAAACTGTAATGGAAGACAACATTGTCATCAAATTGTAGGACATCTCACAAGAACAGACATATGGAGTAGACTAAGGGTCTTCCTACCCTATCTTTCTTTCTCTGACAAGTCAAATTAAGAGGAATTGGTGAATGACAATGGAAAAAAAAGTAAGAATAGGGCAAGCATATTGCAATACTTTTCCCTCTCGGGCACTTGCAGTTCCAGGATCTCTGTAGACAAATGTGGTATCTTTGAGTTTAGTACATTTTACTACATTTTTCTTCCAAGAATCTGTCATTATTTGAACCCATGATTTGGGATAATGATAATTTTATTTAATCTTCTCTAGTTCTTTTATTACAAGAAGGTGAATAACAGCAGCCCATACACTTTTGTCATGCTTTTCATGACTCTAATTACTGCAATCATCCTCCCTCTATAGTAATCTCTTGCTTTGTGTGAAGCATTGTAGTCTATTTACATATTCCTCATCAGGAAACAATTTAAAACTGACTTTCTCATTTATCTTCTCTATACCCTTCCAGTTAACTACCTCATTTTGTGATGAAAGCAAAACAGCACAAACATTGCTGAAGATCACTCAGTACTAAGACAGTCTTCTGCCACTGCTTGCACTTGGTTTTTATTTTTATTATCCTAAGTATTTAAGTATTGTAAGCAAATGTTATCACCTCCATATCTTCTAAAATATGAGCTGGATAGTACAAACTGTAATATAGACCCATAGAGGAACCACAAAATATCCCTCCAGTGAGAAGAATGAATCATTAATTTCCATTCTTTTTTTGGGTATCTTTTAAGCAGCTATTAATGCTTGTGAGGACATTCCCTCTTACCCTGAACACAGCTAAGTTTTCTCAAGAATCTTCAGAACATGACCTTCTTAAAAGACTTCAGGAATTTGTAAGCTGCAGGTTCAAAAATACAATACCTCTAAGTCCCCTACAAGTTCACCAGTACCTGTCTGGTACAGCTGTTGGACCATACCTGCAAAAGGGTTCTTTTGCAAGATGTTCTTCGTTTGTTCTACTGACCATTATGAACAGTTCTTAAAGCAGAACTAAAGATGCCAATCTAATATTAATTCAGGGGCATGTCAAGAAATGTACAGGGAAAGGCTACACTATGTTTTTTTGCTATGGCCATTCTATAACAATCCTTGGTGTTGCATAATTACAGTATCAATATCCCTGGTATTGCAGTCTTACAGTATCACAGCTTAATGGAAACAAACAATTCTGATGACACATATGGATTAGCTAGAATTTGATTCTCTTCAGTGCATTGACGAATCAACAGAGACAAATGAGTAACCTTAATTTCTGAGCAGTAAAATACTCTCCTAGTAATAAAGCTAGTGCTTCAGGAATGGAAGAAGGTTATGGAACATCCTTTCCAATGGGAGCGTGAAGAAGTCTTTAAAGAATAACTTCTGCAAAACAGCTTAAAAGATAAACAAGGGTATTGATACTTACACAATGATTTGTACTAGCACTGTTAGAAAATATCAGGGACAGAAAGTGGCAGTCCTGAAGTTGAAGCTTAAGACAGCTCTGTGGCACTGACATTTGTACCTTAAATTTCCCCTTCCATTTTATTTTCTTTTCCTTTCAGATTGACTTCTGCTTGGTGAGGTGCAGAGGGAATGGCATAAATGCTACTTAGAGTACAGCTGTTTCATGGGACCCAAGGAAACCTTGGAATCAAGAAATCAGTCTTGCATTTCTCACCAGTTGGCCCTGAACTATTAACTTATCTTGACCCATGTCTACAGTCTTTCTCTACGTACAGGCAGTCAGCAGTCTTCTAGAACACCACCATCACTAGCTTGAATACTGAATCTTGTATCTCTCCAATGTATTTGTACATCAGACTTATGCAAAAGCTTTTAAAATAACACTCTTAGACCCACTGCACTCTTTGTAATTTTTAATTTCTGTACCTGACTACATCAAAGCCACTGTCAAGTTAAGTATTGTCTTTTCAATTTAAATTATCTTAATCACTTCTTTTAGCCTACATTTCTGGTATTGAATTACTTTTGGAGACTTACCCTTAGTTTGTGAACTTTCTGTGACTGTACAGTGCTTATAGAATACAATTCCACTTAACGGCATTTAGGATGTTATTACATTATGAATATATGACAACAGGATCCAACTAAATGTATTTGCTATTTAACTCAACTATTCAAACTATGCTATTTATCTGTCTTAAAATCTGTTTAAGGAAGCCATTACTTGAAATGTTATTTCTATTGTGCAATTACATTGGTGTTTTGGTTTTTTTAATTACCAGTAGTCTAAAGAATAACTAATACATCTTTATCTTTTAGGAAACACAAGATATTTTATAAGACTAGCCAAAATTATCTTGTTAACTTTTACATATATTAAAAATCAAAATGGTAAGAGAATAATTGCTTTAATTCTTGACTAGAACTTTCATTTTATCATTAACCTATCCTTGACCAAATAGAGCTTACTATATACAGAGCAATGCCATAAGTAATGTTAAGGGAAAAAAGATGGGAATTCTGTTAATGATTTTAAGAGGAAAAAAATACAGTGTAGTACAAGAACAAACTATTCCAGAGCAATTTTCATCAGCTTGAAAGCCCAAAAGTGCTCCAGTGCAGAGGTTCCTTACTGCTGGTATGAGAACGCAAAAGGTATGGTTCATTATGGTTTTTATGAAAGAAGACTCACATATAGACTACCAAATACATTTGAATTAGTGAATCAGTTCATGAAAGGAAGTAAGGAAAAAGAAAAGATGTTTGATTTTATCTAGCAGTCCTGAGATGTTCAGAAAGCCTGCATTAGGTAAACTCATAAATCTTGTATTTAATCTAGACTTCTTAAGAGCCATCTTTCTGTCCTCAAATCCCAATTAAATTCTGAGCTCTGATTTTATCTAGCATCTCTAATGAGTAATTTACTATTCAAAGTTTACCATTTTTATATCTGTAGTATTGAAATGATATTGTGGAAGAGGTTTTGTCACATGGGAAACTGGAATCATATGAAATTTGAAAAGAGTTGCTAGATTCCCAGGAAACAGTGAACCTGCTGGATATGAAGGCAAAAGATCCTCTACATTTCTAACAGGACTATAGAACTTTTTCTTTTACAATGCAATATTGTCTTATATATAGGCAGTTATTTTCACCTTCAAACCCACATTGCTTTCTAAGGACTGTAATCTTTCCCCTTTTAACTCTAGTCCCTCTACTCATGTGCTGCCTCTATTCCTCTTCCCACTCTTTATATTTTGACTTTTGCAATTCTAATATCTTATTACGCTGTTACCTTCTTAATTAAAAGAAATTTAATCTCAGTAACCTCTTTATCCCTTCTGCTTTCCACTGATATTGGAGTTTGAATTTGCAATGGAATTTAATATGATGTCAAAAGACCTTTGCTGCCACCATTCTCAGTCTTTTATGCCTGTAAAGTCCTTAAGAGCCTCCTGAGGCAAGAAACACAACCAAAGGTAAGAAAATCAAATATGGAACTTCAGATGTTGCCATGCATAATTTAGATACAAGTCCAAAAAAGCAGTCCAGGAAGAAAATATTCTCTTCAAATACTTTCAAATGCATTTCGAACTGACACAATCCTGTGTTTTATTTTTCAAATAAAAAATCAGAAGAGAGAGATATAGCAGTGTGTCTTTTTTAACAATGCAAAGACAAAGTTTCAAACAGCTGTGTGGTTTGGGTTTCCTATTACCTAGATCTAAGTATGTTCCCTTCAGTGTCAGACTTTTAGGCTACCCTTTGGAAACACATAATTCCATCATTCAGGATTACTTTTGTGGAGCAACATGACCAATTTTCAGGTTGCATAATACTGGAGCTGTATGAGCTCCCCAAATCTTGTTTTTATTTTTAATTATTTACGCTTTGTACAATATTCAGCATTGTAGCTTTTCATATGTATGAAAGCCATAATTCATATAACACTACAAAATGTAATACATGGTATATATTACAATAAACCAATAAGCTCAGCACTAACATCCATACTACATTAACTCCTGTTAGAGAAAATAAACATTCAGTTTGTCCTGCCAAGATCTTTCTCTCTGAGTAATACCAAAGATCATCTGCCAGTCCTCAAACTTCTCAAATCTGCCCCTTTTGATAGACAGGAGCATTTTGTGTTGTTTTCAGTGTCAAATTATGACCTTGTTGACACAGTTTTATAAGTGCGGTACCAGAACTTAATTTTACCCCTACAAAGGCCTGGGTAGACTCATAAGAGGAATATAAAATGGATGTCCTGTTTTATTTTTTACACATACTTTTAGAAGAAATCTATACTGTTCTTACAAACAGGAAAAAATATATCTGTTAGGAAGACTCAGCACCACAGAAAGTAAGTATACAAGTAAATGTAGACAAGGCTCGGTGAAGAAAGGCTATTAGACTGAAAACAGGGAAATATTGATAGACAGCGAACCCCACATATCAGTGGTCTAACTTAAATGTTTTTCAATTAACAACTAGTTACTTAAAGTGTTAAAGTAGCAACAAGAGGACTAAGCTTTCTTCATGCAATAAAGAGAAAACAAAACAAAAATGCCCAGACCATTTACTCCATTTCATATGTATTAAATAAGCCATATGGAATAACAGATATTATTCCAAATTTCTAATATGATTTGTTTCATAAAAAACTGGTTTAGACTTTTTTTGAGAGGTCTTTGTTGACCACACTCAGAACTAGCAACTTTTTTCCTAGAGTAATTTTCTGTATTCCATTTTGCAGACAGAAATTTTTTGAAACAGGAAGCTACACACAATTATCCTGATAAAGTGCACAAAATTAAAGATTTAAGAGTAAATTAAAAGGTACATACACGAATTGCTTTTTTACAATTTGCAGTCTACCTTTAGTTTCAGAGTACTGTGTATGAATCACCCAGGAGAATTAAACTCAGCTCTACTTTAAGAATCATCCATCTGTTTTCCCATGGCAGGTATTAGCTAGAGACTTATTTTCAAATATTGTACGTGAGACTGAATAATGTTTAGGCAAAAAATTAAAAAACTTACCTTCAAAAACTCTGAAGGCTTTTTTACAGCTTGGTAGAGGCCATTTTGCAGAATTTGATTTTTGAAAATTTTCTTTTAGCTTCAAATATTCCGTAGGGAAAAAAGATCTGGTAGAGTTATTCAGTTCTACAAAAATTAAGGGGAGAGAATGTATACATCAATGCTGAAAATAGAGCAAGAATCTGCATAAATTTATGCTACAAAATAAAAATGCCTTATCTACTGCAGCATCTTTTTTTCTGATTATAAATTCCTTTTTTTTTTTTTTTTTTTTTTTTTTAAAATCACGTTAATCCAAGCATTTCGAGATATAGCAAGAGCAAGTCTTAAGCATTCTTTTTTGATTCTGTTACTCTGGAAAAAAAAAACAACAACCAACATTTAGAAAAGATGATGTAAAATTCTGGCAAAATAGCACATACAATAAATCAGGTTATTTAACTTACAAAAGTATGATGACCTCTCTCAATAAAAACCACATCTATCAAAATTACTGTGCTATTAATTCTCAGTTCATATTGCTTTTTGTTTAACACCACCACTCAGTAACAGTCAGTAATGCAAAAAAAAGGGAAGAATCTGAAATTTTTTTAATTTTTCTTTTTTTTAAATGCCAATCACATTTGTAGAATGATTCATGACACATTGCAAGAGTTGACATAATTCTCTAATTTCAAAATCAACAGCTTCTTGGGGTATAATTTGGGGAAATATCCACATGGATTGCAACTTAAAACTGCCAAACTAATTTATTCATTGAAATACAATTGAAAACAATTTAAAAATAACGGTATTTTCCTACCATAGAATTGATCTGCTGATAACAAACAGGATTCCTAAGCTAGTAATTAACAGGGAAAACTTCAAACCCTTGCCCAGTTTGGCCATCCAAACCAACATGGCTCTAGATAAATACCTATAGCAGCTGCTACTATAATTCTTTCTGTACCTTCAAAAAAGCAAAGGCATTCAAAGGCTTTTGAGAAGGCTTATGCATGGTTACTTTATGTGGTCCACTGCAACAGTATATTTTTTAATAATAAATATTTGATGAGAGGATAAAATCTTTTTCTCCACCAAATTTGAGAAGACTAAGATTTTCTGAGCAGAAAAAGAAGAAAAAAATCCAAATATCCTTTGATTCCAATAGCTTTTTCTATGTAAGAGGAAGACATTAGGAGATTTGACGAAAAAAACCCCTGCTGGTATTATTCTAAAATTACACTTTATTTCACTGTGTCAAAATGCAGGTGGAATGAGGCTACACAATACATGAAGAGCACAGAGATCTCTAAATCCTTCTGTCTCATTATGTGAGAACAGAACTACTGCATACACAAACTAGAGGAAAAAAGACTATTTTTTCCTTCTAAATGTAAAAGGAACAAACTGTGCATTTTAAAAATTTTTATATAAGAGCTTTATATGCTACTGATCACATTTGGATTAAGTACTATTCAGATTCAAGCTTCTGATAAGACTCTGCCTCTTACAGCATTGACAGAGAATATTTTAGTTTCCTTCTACAGACCATAAACATCAACATAGTTCTTTCAACCTTATTGCCCAGATTTAAACACTGAAACCTCTGGTGAGGCATCTTATTCCTGTTTTTCAGAAAAAGCAGTGGTGACAACTCTTACCAGCTTTTAGAAGGTTGCTTGGTTAGGCTTTTAATGAAAGATCCCCTCAGGCTGGTCATGTCACCTGCCTTCCTGTACATATGTGCCCCTTTCCCTGCCCACATGCCTGGACCTCCCATGAACAAGCACTACCTTGAATCTGCATTTCTCCAAAGTGGTGGGTTTATTGTACAAGTGCCAGACCTGGTCCCTGTTGACAACAACATAAATGAAACTTTATATGAATGGAAGTGTAGAAGCTCACACCTTTGATATGAGAGGCATTTAAAAAAGTTATTTGAAGTGAGTTGGTGCAATCAGCTCAAAAGCTGCTGTCTTAAGTATATTATGGGCGCCTTGTCATCTTAGCAGATGTGAGTTTATCCTGATGGGAGAAGGGCTCCTAAGAAAGCTTGTAAGAAATATGCATGGTGGGTACCATCAGAACAACCTCTCTGGACTGGAACTTCTGCTCAAGGCAAATGGTAAAAAAGGCTCAGTTGATCAAGGCAACATGCCAGAGGAAGTATCCTTGTGGGTCAAATCTGGCTTTGTAGCTCTCAGTTAAACACTCTTTTTCTTCATAATTGATTGATAATTGACCTGTTAGCCTCTATCTTTTTTTTTGAAATGTTACCTGCATTCTTCTGTTGCTCTTATGTTCAGCTTGCAAAACTGTACAAGCTAAAAAGTGAACTTCTGAATATATCCTTTTTATTTTCTTTTTGACATACCCTTGTAAAATGAAATGCAGATATACAAATGGAAAGCTGCAGAAAGTATCCAAAATTAATTAGTGAGGGAAATAAGACATCCCAGCTGAAGTATTAGAGAAATATGTAAAGAGTACTAGCAACTTTGCTTTACTGCCTGCACAAATCTATAGCAGCAGTGACTTTAGTATAACTTTTAAAAGCCTTAATAATTCTTCTGCATGGAAAAAAAAAAAAAATACTATCCTTTATACTGCTCTGGGACCATCCATCTTCTTAATGTGTTGATTTTACTAATTTCTCTAAGGATATATCATCATCAATATTCCTTAGTTCATTTAAAAGCTGTTCAGTATGTTATGCACTGGGAAGTTTCCAAATATTTTTCTTAGTATATGTATAAAAAACCAAAGTAAAGCTAGTGTATCTATTTTTAAATATATTGCTAATTAAAGCATATATTCCTATATACTGAATGGCAATATACAAATAGCTGGTCATTTCTCTCACCTGAAGTTGTTAATACTAAACATATACTGTTATGGTTCTCTACAGTAGACTCTATTTACATATTTATGACACCATATTTCCTCTTTAATCACACAAATCCTTTTCCTCAGAAAACCTACATACCTATTTAATATTTTAACAGAATGGGTCAGGTTGGAAGGGATGTCTTCAGAACAACTAGTCCAACCCGCCATGCTCAAGCAGGGTCAGTGCAGCAGGTTCCCCAGAACCATGTCTGGGGTTTTTTTGAGAACCTACACAGTTGCAGGCTCCACAGCCTCTCTGCCCACCCTGTTTGACCACTCTCACATCAACAAGAAGTGTTTTCTTATGTTCAGACGGAATTTCATGTGTTTCAATTTGTGCACTGCCTCTTGTGCTGGCAGTGAGCACCACTCAGAAGAGTCTGTCTCCCTCTTCTTCATTTGCTTTCACCAGACATTTTTATACATTGTCTATTAAGTGCTTAAAGGCCACAAACAGTCCTGGTGATATTTCACTTAAATGTCTGCACTTGAAATGCGTTGAAAAGTTTTGCCAATACATTTTATGAAGCATCTTTATTTTCCCTTTGTGCTCTCCTGTAGTATTTTTCTGCAGCAAATCTGTTAAATATCTTTCTTTAAATTTAAATAACCCTAAAAAAACCCTCAAAAACCAGTAACTCTCTATTGGGGAAACGCACTTCATCTATGCATGAAATCCAAGGGAGTATCAAACATTAAGGAAGTGAAATGAAAACAGCTTTAAACCCTATACCCCAGGCAGGCAGAGTGCTGAGAGCTTTCCACCATTTGCTCTGCTGCAGTGCAGTCAGTGCAGGGACAGAAAGTCTCTATTTACTCCTCACCCAGTGAATCACCTTGAAATAATTTGTTTGTCTGATAAATGCCTCCTTCCCACAAAAATGAGGTCTTATACATCCCAGTCATTTCTTCAAACTGGCTTGCCATCAAATTATACAAAGTTATGTCTGTGCAGGTAGCTCATACTTTAGTCTATATCCCTAACTTGCCATCATCACAGCACTTACAATTTAAAGAAGACCGCTATAAGATCTCTGCAGTATGTAAAATGAAACAAACACTCCTGCATGGCTGAGTCATTTCCATTACTTTGTGACCTGTCTATGCACAGTTTTAAGTGCTGTAAATGACCAAGCTCCAGACACCATAGTGCAGTTTTATCAATGGTACTTGAATCTGCCATTTAAGCTCTGGATATACTGACTCATGCTGTTCCAGATATTTCATCTGCAGCACTACTTACCCTCTCCTATTCTTGTACTCCATCTGACATCAAACATCCCCTACCCACCTTGTTTTCCTACTCCTAATAGCTATGAACACTAGAGATGAGGGTGTAAGAGGCCAGAAAGGGAGAATTTAAGATTAGTCAAGAGGATTGTGAGGTTCTGCCAGCCTTTATTTTCATTTGTGTCTAAACTGAAGCCATAAAGTCAAAAAAAGAGACCATTTTTGGGTGTGTCATTAAGTTAATAATTTAAAAAATACTTTTCTGGTAGGGTAGTTTGAGAAATGTTTGGAGTGTGTTTAGGAAGAGGAAACCAAAGAAATACAAAATATTAGAATCCCCCTTTTAAAATCAAAAGTTTAAAGTACACATCCCATATAGTTTCTTGACACTGAAGACAGCCTGCATAGAATGGACCTAGAAGGAGTTAAATGAAGTGAAAGTCTCACAGTAGATTAACATTAGTAAATTTGCTCTGTATACATACAGGAAGGAAAGCTATGTTGTAAAAACTTTCATTTTTATACCTGTTTGCAAAAAGACTCTGGCAATTGTAGTGCGACACAGTGGACATGGAGTGCTGGCTGGATTATCTTTGGCAAGCATCCTTAAGCAAGGTTCACAAAAGATGTGGTGACATGGATAGCACATGTAAGGATTGAAATAAACATCCAGGCACACTGCACAGAGATAGCTTTCTTTATCTCTTCTGAGTTCATGCTCATCATCATCATCTGTATGCAAGTTATCATTTGCAGTCTGCAAGAAGAAAGAGAAAATATCTTTTCATGCTCAGCTCATAACTATTTTTGATAAACCAATTGGCAGGAAGGTGACTTAAATAATGCTTAAGAAGCTGGTACACGCAGGTGATATTCTTAAATTTTAATACAGCTTACTTTTAACAAGATGATGAAACATACTGATAAGACAGGAATGTCAGAACAAGTTCTATGTTGGAAAGGAGAACAAAAATCATATGAGACAGTAAAAGAAGGAAATAACAGAACCAAAAAAGCTGAGTAAAACTGCACTATGATCAGATTTCTTCTTTTAAAATAAATTTTAACAACTTATATATAACTGTATTACCAAAATCATAGAATGGTTTGGGTTGGAAGAGACCACGTTGGAAAACCATCTAGTTCCAATTCCTGGCTATGTGCAGGGACACTTTTCAATAGACCAGGTTGCTCAAAGTTCCATCCCACCTGGTTTTGAACAGGGAGGGGGCATCCACAGCTTCTCTGGACAACCTGTTCCGGACTCTAACCACCCTTACAGTAAAGAATTTTTTCCTAGTATCTAATCTAAACCTGTCCTCTTTCAGCTTGACGCCATTCCTCCTTGTCCTTTCACTACATGATATTGTAAAAAGTCCCTTTCTGTCTTTCTTGTAGGCTCCCTTCAGGCACTGGGAGGTTGCAATTAGGTGACTGCAAAATCTTCTCTTTTCTGAGCAAACTCAGTTCTCTCAGCCTTTCCTTGTAGGAGAGGTGCTTCATGCTTCTGATCATTTTTCTGGCTCTCCTCCAGACTTGCTCCATGTTCTTCCTGTGCTGAGGACCCCAGAGCTGGATGCAGCACTCCAAGTGAGGTCTCACCAGATCATACTAGAGGGGCAGAATCAGCTCCGTCAGCCTGCTGGCCATGCTCCTTTTGATGGAGCCCAGGATACAATTGTTTCTCAGTTTTTTCTCCTTGGGACTGAACAGGCCCAGCTCCCTCAGCCTTTCCTCATAGGAGAGATGCTCCAGTCTCTCCATCATCTTTGTCACCCTCCATTAGACCTGCTCCAGGAGCTCTGTGTCTCTCTTGTCCAGAGGAGCCCAGAACTGGACACAGCACTCCA
>JAWWLT010000092.1:52795602-52808383 GCA_035040995.1 Premnoplex brunnescens
CAGGTGAGGCCTCACCAGGCTGAGTAGAGGGGCAGGATCAGCTCCCTCGACCTGCTGGCAATGCTCTTCCTCATGCAGCCCAGGATCCCAATTTCCTTCCTGGCCACGAGGCCTCACTGCTGGCTTGTCCAGACCCTTTCTGCTGCATTTGGGATTGATAAGTTGCTCAAGCGGAAACAACTGAAAGACATTTTCTTCATTATTCTTCTAGAGATCTTTCTTTTTAGAGCTAACAAGCAACAATAAACAGTGGTGCTTGTTTATTTGGATGTTGGTTATTTTTTGGGGGGGGGTTTTGTGGGTTTTGTTTGCTTGTTTGTTTTGTATTTGATATCATTTAAAAGTTGCTTTAGGCAGTGGAGTTGCTCATCAAGTAAAACACAGGTTAGAACTAGATAATCTTGAAGGTCCCTTCTGACCCAAAGCATTCTGTGATCTTGTGTGAATAAGTGCTTTTTAGATCAAGGCTTCTAAGGCAACTACTGATAGGACACCTATACTAGATTACCTTAATTAAAAATAAATTTATATAAAATGCCTTGATACCTGGCAAGTTAACCAATTTGTCTTACTCAAATATTTTTAATTTATTTGTCAGGAGATAAAGGCTTATTTTGTGGAAGTAGTGAAAAACAAAACTCAGAAAAACAGACAAAGACAAAAATGATCTAATGTGTTTACTTTTATTTGTGTTCATACTTCACAGAACAAGAATAATGTCTGTTTTAATGTATGGCTTATTCAGGAAGAAAAAAACCAGGCCACACAGAACTGAATATCCCTTGTGCTAGACATTGTACATAGGTATTATGCACTTATCCCCTTTCTTTCCAAGCATCTTATATAATATATTTCAATTTCTTATTATGAGGGATTTGAAATCATTTAAGCATTTTTCGTTATGCAACTTGTTTAATGACTGCAGTTTCTTCTATGGAGTAAATGAGAGCCTTTAGGCTTTTGGAGTACACATCCAAACTGGCAGCTCTAGATATTATTACTCTCTTGGAAATTTCTCTTAGAAGAATCATATTTATTGTTAAGGAACATCTGTAAACCCAGCTTTTATGAAAATCTTTTGAAGGTCATGGCAACATCGACTTACCATAAGGTTTTATTCTTATTAAAATAATTCAATTATAAATATGAATTCAGAGACAGAGGTGATAGAATGAAACATTGTTAATGTCTTTAGACATTGTCAAAACCATAGGAAGACTTTCTGTCAAACTGCAAGGAAGTAACTGCTTGTCTGTGACCACCGAAGCACACCCTCCCTGCCCCCACCCCATCCTCCATTAATATGCCTCCTGACTGGAATTTGGACTGTGATGGGAATAGGAGATAAGACTATTGTCTAATCAGCTCAGGTCTGAAGGGAAGTAAAAAAGGCTGAGGGTATGGTGGAGAAGGGTTTTGAGTGTGTGGTAGTGAAATTTCTCCACACCAAACAGAAGGAGTACAAACCCTGCTCTGGGAAGTCTACATACACACGCGACATTCATGTGAGATGCAGCTGAGAAGGGTCATAACCATCAAAGACCCCCAAAGTGCCCCTCAGACTCATTCCTGAGGCATTCCACGACTAAAGGCCTGCACATGATCCAAGTGAGGCAACAAATCCAGAGTCTGTCACAAGAGACTGTGAAACTTCCCTAAGGGAGGTGTCTGGCCATATCCTGAATTATATTAATCCACTGGACTGTGTGTTTTGGGGACCTTCACCACCAAGAAGACCAGAAGAGGACCCATAGTACACTGCTGGGTTACACGGAGGGGTGATACATTTTCTATTTAATCTCTCTCTGTCACTCTCTTTCTTCTCTTCCCCTACACCCTCATTTTTCCTATTTCTTTCTGTCTCTCTCTTTCTCTCTCTCTCTCTGCATCACATTTTACTGCTAAATAAAATCCATACTATAGACTTTGGCATATGGTCTCATTTGCATCTTAATTTGGGCAGACATTTCTAATAATTTTAATAACTGGATCATAAAAACAAGACACTGCAATAAATATTACTCAAAGTTCTCATACCATAATCAACTTAACACTTTAATATTTATGCCCACACTTAAACTTGTATGTAAGAAATTCATGCCATGTTACAAGCGTATCCTCACTTTTGTTTTGCATTTCATAAAACACACACATTGTTTAGAGAGGCTTTTAAGAGGATGATGTAAGCATTAGATAAGTGGCGGATTAATCTTTCCACCCAAAAGAAACATCCCGACACCGTTACTGGTGTCACTATACATAACAATAAAGCAAGTATTAATAAACATTCATATTTATTGTAACCACTATTTGAAACAAAGAGAAAAAAATTATTCACAGAGGGCTGTGAATCTCTTAGAGTCTTGATATGATGCTTCAAAGACAGATAAAAGGCTTTGTTGGCCCTTATGTTGTGAATTACGTGCAGAGAAAAGATTTTCTTTCTTCTCACAAACTTTTCTTTTTTTTTTTTTTTACCAGAGTTTGAAGGGAAGAAAGGAGAATATTCTTCCTCCTTACAGATCTCCTTTACATTTTGGAAACTGAAACAACATAGAACTTGCAGTAACATATCCTAAACATTCTGATGAGTTTTCCAGACATATTTGAGCTAGAAGATTAAATTTTAGTCCTGAAGAAGTAAATGAACTGCAAGCACAAATGTTGCTTTTTGTTAGTTAGTGTAAACAGTTGCTATCTACAGCTGAAGAGTCCCCCCTAGTAAGAGTAAGAGTACAACTTCTCTCTAGTAGAACCTAATAGTTGTTCTCGTTCATGGTAAAAAGACAAAGTCCTGTCAATTTACATACTTAAAGAGTTACAGAATCAATAAAATATTTTGGCTCAAATATTAATGTTATACCTGCAAAACCAGCATATTTTTTAATGTTAGCAAAGAGATTTGCTGCACTGAAGCAACAGAAAATTGCATGTGTTTCTTTTTCCATTTTACTTCTTTACATGAATATATACACTATTACATTTAGCAAAAATGCGCATAACAAAATATCTGTACAAGAATGTCTGGAACAGTGCTGCTTTATTTTGGCAGCTTTGCATAAATACAGTATAGAAAAGAATGCATCCTAAATCCTTCTTGTCATTTAGTATAAATCTAAGGCAAATTACAGTGATGCATTACACAATCTGAGTTAACAGTCTAAAAAGGGCACTTGTGAAGAATACACACTCATTAACACAGCTTTTTCCCCAGTACCATAAGGCAGAAAGTGGAGTAGATGACTGGTGTCTGGTCAGAGATGCTGGTCAGAGACGGAGGTCCTCTCCTGTTCTGAACAGCATTTGCAAATTGTTTATAACTCAGTGTATCTTCACTTGTGGAACACAGCTTTCTAAAATAATAAGATAGTTGTACAGATTTTAAGTTTCTTCCCAGTCTCATTGTTCCGGGGATTTCCCAGCTCCACGTTACAGTTTTCTCTGCTCATACAGTCTATAAGAATGGCAAAGATTTGTCTGCTAACAACTAGCAAAACATCAACACAATGAGAGCTACACAGAATTTTTGACTGCTAGACAAAGTTACAGAACACTTCTTTTGCTTTTGGACAGAAAGATTAGTTTGCTGAACTGAACTCTCAGAACAGGCTTTTTCAAAAATGTCATTAAATAATTTTTACACAAATTGCTCAATAGTATTATGTAATCATGGCCTTCCTTTCAATCACTAGTTGTCGTGGCTACATGATCACACAAATGTTATTAATACAACAATAACACACATTTCAAACACAGGCTGGGGCAGAAGTGACAAAGTTCTTGCCTTTTATTAATCAGATATAAGATAATTTGGTTAGGATTCATAACAACCATGACTCAAAGGAGGTATTTAATCAGATAAATTAACTCTGCCTTTATCTGTATTCATCAGGATGCACATTATCATATGCCCAACTCAGCCCCTTCAGCTGAACACCTGTGGAATGTGATGTCCTCCTATCTGGCTGTGTGCCCACTGTGTCCCTTACATGGTGCCTATATCTCACCTGAAAATCAAGACTTATGAATCTGTAAGTGTCCTCTGTTTCCACAAGTAAGGCATAGTTTGTGAGATATTACAGTAAAATAAAGATTCACCTAGTGAGATGAATTGTTTTAAAATAAGTTGCCCTAAAATTAGAAACCTAAAGCTATATTTAGACAATTAAAGGACTGTCCCAGTTTTCAAAAGTTTCCTTATCTAGATGGAGCAACTGGATGATCATCTTGTGCAGAACAATCAGGCCACCTATTTAAAGTGTCTTGGCTGAATTTCTTAAAATCAATTTAAATATTGATTATTTAAAGACTCCATCAGTAACAGTGTTTAGAGTACATCATTCACTTGCACTGAAGGAAAATAAAAACAAGCAAAGGGTTGCAAAGAAGAATACATCTGAGAAACTTAGGATAAGCAATCAGATCACATCACTGTTACTTAATTTTTTATAACTACTAAGATTATGACAGAATAATCCTAACTTCTTCAAAATCAAATTTCTTATGCAGTTCAGGATGATTTTAAAAAAATCAAACACAGTTTTCCCTTAAAATGTCAACAGACAAACAACCAAAATACACAAATATCTGTTCCTACTTTCAAAAAGAAAAGAAAAAAAAATCAGAACAATTATGTTAGACTTTCCGTTATGACAAACTTACAAGGAGCTCAAATCTGTTTTCCTACAGAACTTATATTCCTTTCCTGGAGATTTTCTCTAAGTTGTAAATGACACTTTTAAAAGTAAAAAATTCTTTAAGATTAAGATTCTAGGAGCCATCAACAGGGAAAAGCAAGATCTTTTTCTCCACTTTGATACTATAATTATCTGACTCAGTAAAACTTGCAGCTTATAATCCATCTGTAGTAGACATTGCAATGTAATACATTCACATCAAAACAATAAACCCTCAAAATACAAAAGTGATTGAGATGTCTTCATGTAGAAATAGAAAAAAAGAAGTCCTTTTTTTCCTTCTTTTCATGCAAACTGCAGAGACTGACATTGAAATCTGAGCCTCTGTGTTTAAAAATATAGTCCAGGTGGACCTCCAGTAACAAAATGCATTCCAAGTGTTCTGTATATTATTTTTGCTGACAAATAATTTCTAGATGCTCAATTTGATTAACCAATCTCTTCTCAAATCTTTTTCTTTAAGATACTTTATTGAACATTTACCAGAAATTTTATTATCAACTATGATTATGTATTGGCAGCTGCCAGCAACAAGCACTACATTCTTTTCTTGGTATTTTATCCAGTCATATTCAAAGTCAACCAAATTGCAAAAGGTTTTTTTCCTCAAATTTAACTGTTCAATGCCTCAGTCCTGCAGTACTGAACATGGATGGATTCAAAAGGTCAGCTGTCAGTATTCTGACACCTGAGTAAGTCCTCTTTCCAGATACTTCATTTAAGCTGTTGTTATCCAAATCTTTTCTGTCTGATAAACAAAGCAGTAATGATTATTTATTTTTTATTTCATAGTATAAGTAAAAAATTTTGTATGCATGCATGCACCTTTCTGTAATCATTAGTAATTTCATATGCACTTCCACAAATATTTTATTTAATGCAAACTACATTCCCTGAAGAGGTATTAAAACATTCAAACTTTATTTTATGCAAGACATGAACTTTTTGTGTTGTATAAGCAATATATTGCACTGTACTTCATTTTCCCTAGAAGTTATTTATGAAGATGGTGAGGCCGTTTTAAATTTTAGAATGGCAACATTTCTCATAAGCCTTCCTATAAAAATCTCAAGCAGTCTAAATAATGGCCTCTGGAGATTTCAACCTTTTTTCTCTGCTGCAGTTTAATACTGCAGAGTTTTCTTCTAATGAAGTACCTCACAAAGCTTCTCAGAAACTGCATAGAAAAAAAAAATAAAAACATCAGTGTTTAAAGCTTTTCTTTGGAATTGCTGGAAGCTGAAATATCAAGCTGAACATCTGCTATTTCACATTGCTCTGCCAGGATTAAAAAAAGGAGGATACAACTACTAATGTTGGTGCAACAAACCCACCAACAGATAATTGAATTTTAGCCGTAACTTACCTTTCAACAAAGACAACATTACCATAAAATATGATTTATGATCCTTAGATGAGGGCAAAACTTTTGTTTAGGGGTTAAAATTTTTGAGAAAGTAGTCCAGAAAAAAACCCCCACCTTAAAAATGATCATCCTCTCATACCTAAATGAATCTGAGCCTTTGGATGTAGTTTAGCTCTGATACATCTTATCTTAAAAGTTTAACTGCTTGTGCAACAAAGTACCCTTTACATTTATTACACATTCATTAAAATCTTCAAGGTACATGGATTTACTGAAGTGAATACACTGCCCTATACTTCGTGTATTTGCCCCAACTTAGATATACGACATAATGAATATTTGGATCTGACTGTGATAGCCAATATACAATGCAATTAATCATCATTAGACAATGGATCTCAAAAATTCACTGCTGGCATCCTGGAATTACTTACAAGACAGATATTAAGAAGATATAAAACAGTTTGGAAATTTGTTGAAATGTAAATAAAACTGGAACTCACAGCTTATAATGTTTTCATGTGAAGAACAGTTCAAAATATACATAGGAAAAAAAGAACACCAGGAAGGGTTATTTCAGACTCATTGTTCTAAATCATGTAAAATGAACTGCAATTTATTTTTGTGGTACTGTACTCTAGTTCTGTATTCCAGATACTAGAATATATAACCCCTTTTTTAAAAATTCAACAGATTTCTAACTCTCCCCACTATTACTAACATGTTACTTAAAGATAGTTTAATTTTTAATTATCTATACTTACAGGAGGAAAAGACACTATTTCGTACTTTGCATCTAGTATAACAGTGAGGGGAAAAAAATGGAAAAACTATAAAAATAATCCTACTCGACTTCAGCAGGAACAGATCTGACATAAGAGTGTCCCTCATAATCCCAGGACTCTCAAGTGAGGTCTTGGAAACTTTCTGATGTTAGCTACTAATTTTGATCTTCTTAATGTGGGCAGCATCCTATGTCCTAGTTTAGCAGAACAGAAAGAGTCCTTTCTAATGAGGAAACATAACAGGCAAAGACAAAAGACTCAATACAGTGAAGCACACAAAGGAAACCAATGCCATTTAATTTGATTTTGCTGGCTTGGTTGCCTCCTTAGTATAAGTTTGTAGCTGATAAACTGTGAGCATTTTTAGATGTATTATTTATGTCAGTTCTTCAGGCAAAAGCAGGGCATGTTTGGAACAGCAAAGCTCACTTTTACACTGTTCAAAGACCTGCCTATCTCAAAAAGAATCAAACTTGTTTGGCTACAAACTTTTCATTTTAGGACTTACACAGTGCACTCAGCAGGAGGCTAGGATTTAATTTTGGACCTTAAAGGACACAACTTAAAGCCCTCAGGCACAAGATGTAACATAAAGCCTTTGTGAAGGGTACAACCAGCACAAACTCTTGGAGTGCACATGACAAATTCAAACGTTCTAGCACCAGCATTTTGTTACTAAAAAGAAGTCTTAGTTCCCATTCTGCAGATAAACTTTCAAAATTAATAAAATGTAACTCATGGAGACAACCTAAAAGAAAAACTCAGCAATGCAAACTCTGCCCTGCTTAAGCCTGACTGCAGTCTTAGCTCTGAAGTCCATCACTGTCAACTTTAGTCACTTAACCACAGATCACTTAGTGGATACATGGGGTATGAAACAGGCTCAGATGGGAACTGGAGTGGCTGCTGGGAACAAAATGCAGAGAAAAGGAGGCAGGTGTGTCAAGAAACTACTAACAATGACATAAATAAAAAAATGTCTTCATACACAGTATCAAGATATGTGCCATAGATATACAGCTTTGCTTTGTATTTGTGGCCAACACAATGCTGATAACACACTAGTGTTTTGGCTATTGCTGAACAGTGCTTCCTTCCTTCAAATGCTTCCTTTCCTACTTCACACAGTCAGGCACTGGGCTTGAGGCTGGGAGTTGATAGAGTCAGGACAGGTGACCCATGCCACAGGATGTCACACTCAGCAATAAATCCTCAGGGACATGAGGAGGAAGGGATGTTTGTGATTATGACATTTCTTTGTGCAAGCACCATGTGCTTGGGCGCTGCTTCCCTGGAAGCAGCTGGACATCTGCCTGATGATAGAAAACGATGAATAAAGTCCTCTTTTAGATCTGCTTGCACACAGAGCTTTTACCTTCCCTGTTAAACCGTCACTATCTTGATCCATGATTGTTCTCACACTCTATTTCCATTCCAACTCTGCCAGAGAGAGGAGTGAGCAAGAGGCTGAGTGGGTGTTTGACCGCTGTCTATGCAGCCCATCACAGCCCTGAAGGTACTGAGCAGATATTACTAAGCAAGTGTTCAATTATTCTTCCAAAGACTGTATCTTGTCAGGAATAGAGAGGCATATATAAACAATTCTATTTTAAAAATTCAGAAGAAAATCTTTAGAGAATACAGTAATTAGCTCTGCTCCCCCAGGTTTTGGTATACCTGTTTTAACTTCAGTTTTCAGTACAGCAAAAAAATGTATGTTACTATCAGAAACTGTGCTTATAGACAGCTAGTGTTAGGTGAAAATCTATTTTACCCATTTAACAAAGGTTATTTGCCAGTCAAACCTTCAAATAAAATTACTTATTCCAAAGTCATTTGCAACAGTTAGCCAGCAAACAACTCATCTCTTGAAACTTGAAATCTACTACGTGAACTAGAGCCTCTTAAGCACTTCTGATAGCATGTGTTTTTAGTTTCAGGTTATGCTTTGTTTTCAAGCATACTAATTAAGGTATACTCAAGATGAGTCTTTCAAATGCAGGTAACAGCTCTGTGAAAGCATATATCATTCATAGCATAATCAATTAAAAACTATTTTACCTGCCAAATGAAACTAAATTAATAATTTTACCATAATACCACAATCAATGCACCACATTTTAATGCAGCTGAGAAAAATACTACATAAAATTATAATCATTGAAATCAGAGATGATTTGTTGTTTCCACAAGGCATATACTTTCATATATACATATATATTTATATTCAACAAAAAATTCTTGCAATCGGGTAAGATAGTCATGTAAGAAAACAAAAATACTCCAATATATGAGTTTTTCATCATTTTTATCCCTTAAAACACCTCAGGATTCCTAACACTCCAGATGAAGCACCTATGCTACATTCAGTACTCTCTAACAAAAAACTGCCTGCAAATGTGACAAGCTTAGTTTTGCACTAATTCAAAACTAAATTTGAATTACCATACCTATTTATCTTATCTCATGGCCCCAGTCTGCCAGTGTTTCTAGCCTCCACATAGCACGTTATTTTTCTTACACAAGTCTCTAAAAACTTTTTCTCCCACAGTAACCTCACTAAACTGCCTAGTCATTGGTCTTCATAGTACCTTTCTCAGACACAGTGAGTAAAGTACACACTATTTCTCACTTTGTTAACTAAATTAAGTTTGTCATACGCTTCATACACACAGTACTTTTGAGCACTTAATTTTACTTCTCCAGCTTTTTTACTTAATTTCAGCTGATCTTCACCATTCTAGCTGTTGTTCTCTCCCACTGAATCATTACTGAAAGTAAACTGCATGCCCTTGAGGCAGGGATTATTGAGTTCATCTACACTGAAAAAGCATCAAACACTTCTGAAGTTCTCAAAAACAAATAAAGATGCTAGAATACTCTACCATCTAAAGCTTTCATTGGCAATGCTGCAAATTACTTCTATAGAAAAGCTACACACTAAACTTGTTGCTTACAAATCAAATTGTTTAGTATGAATTTAGCAATATTTAAAACAAATGGTATTACAGTTTTTATGCTCTTAAACACCATCACCTTGTATTTAGTGTGACTGCACACTACACACTGGCACACTTCTATATTTAACGTCATTCTGTCCTTCCAGTATGTGATGTTCTTCCTTCCAATTTGTCACTAGCATAAGCAATCCCATGTACCTCAAGAAGTAATATAATGTATGGACTGCAAATAATCTGTGATGATGGCTACTGCTTGGATAGAAATCAGTCTCTTCCAAAATAACCCCACCAAAAAAAAAAAAAAAAAAAAAAAGAATATGAGATGGTTTTTAAACACTTTGTAAGGACTGTCTAATGCTGATGAATCAAGCAAAAAAATGAGCCTTCATGTACTGGCATACCTTTTGCTTTCATTTATGTAATTATTGGTACCCCTATATTTGGCATAATTGTAACAGTTCATTCTTGCTAGAGCAAGACTGTGGCAACTCTGCATCATAGAAATAAGTTTGCTGTATAGCTTTTCTTAATTTATCAATGTGTTTACTGCATATTTCAGTAATCTTCTATTCCTTACAAAACAACAGCAGGACAAACACTCCCGTTGCTTGATACAGCAGTAGAGTATGCTTATATGAAATAGAATTTTTATTAATGAGGCAGTGAAAAAGTTAAATCTATGCCAGTCTACCCAACTAGGGAGTACAGTGTTCAGCTCTGGGGCCCCCAGCATAAGAAGGACATGGGGATCTGCTGGAGCAACTCCAGAGACAGGTCACTAAGACGATCAGAAGGCTGGAGCACCTCTTCTTTAAGGACAGGCTGAGAGCACTGGAGTTGTTCAGCCTGGAGAAGAGAAAGTTCCAGGGAGACCTCATAGCACCTTCCACCTAATGAGGGTCTACAAGAAAGATGGAGAAGCACATTTTACAAGAGCATGTTGTGATAGGACATGGACGAATGGTTTCAAAATGAGAGTAGATTTAGACTATATATTTGGCAGAAATTTGGAAATTTGGCACTGAAACAGGTGCTGTCACTGCCCCATCCCTGGAAGGGTTCGGGACCAGGTTGGATGGGGTTCTGAGCAACCTAGCCTAATGGAAGGTGTCTCCATCCATGGCAAAGGGTTTGGAAATATATGATCTTTAAGGTCTTTTCCAAGCCAAACCCATGATCCTGAGCATACATTCTCTTTTTCAGGGCATATTTTTAATTTTCAGAAATTCAGATGACATTGAAAATTTTCTACAGAGATAAAATTAAAATGTCACTGACTCTTAAGTCATTTAAGTTCTCTAAAATATGGCTGGACAATTTTTCTGCTATCAAATGATAAAAATATAATAACTTCTGTAATTTCAGTTCAGTTTTAAAAATACACGTAGAGAGTAGTTCATTCTGTAGTTAATTCTGTTCCATGCTTATGACATGTTGTCAGGTCCACTCTGGCCTAACTTAATACAAAAGCAAGGAGCCAAACATGAGACTTAAAAACTCTATTTCCTAGAATCAACAGAGGACCAAATTACATGTTAGTGTACATCTTCAGATGTACATTAGGACTTAGCATACATCTTCAGATTTTGCTTATCCAATGTTATCAGCATGGAGGTCACCCAGGCAGAGCTACTGGGTAGAATGCTCCTTTTAATTGTTCTTGTATTACTGAGAGCAAACTAAAATGTATCCCACCTTGCCCCCTGCCCCAAATCAGATATTTTAGCTTAGAAAACACTGGATTCACCAGATACACAGTTTGCATTGTACTTTTGTCATATGTTACCATGACTATTTTTTAACCTAAGAGGATGCTCAGTACCATGTGGAAGAGGGTTAATGCATGACTAGATAGGCAGGCTGTTCCTCATGTGTAAGAAGTGCTCTCTAACATGATCACTGTCAATTACTTTTTATGGTAGAAGTGGAACAAACAGCTGGAACTGGCATTACAGATGAGTCTTTTTAGAATTAAAAAAAATAAATACTTGTACTAATAGGTCTTATAAACTTGCTCCATAAATGGTACTGCATAGATGCTGAAAGTGATCTTAATTAAGAAAATACGTTTCTTTCCACAGTACTGGTCCTCTGCATCCCAGCCTTCCCCTCACCCCTCCCCACACAATCTAGTCTTTTAAAATTTCTTACATAACATAGGAGAAAATTTACTTTCAGAGTTCTTAATTTTTTTAATAATGTCTCAAATTCTGTTGTTGAAAAACCAGTACTTCTCAAACTCCCCCTCCAGTAATCCTAATCATTTCTGTAGGAGTATAAAAATGCTACAGAGACAAAATACAAATTCCCTGATTATATTGCAAAGCGATGTATCAGTGCACATTCTAGGTTAGGATAATTGACGATTTAAGTATGGCTTATTAAATACATTAAATATGTAATGCTACAAAAGCTCAAAAGCAGATACAAAAGTCCAAAATTTATGGAGATAAAAGCTGGATCAGTTTTTATCTTCACAGTATAAAGTCTGGGTATCAATATATAGTTATTATGCTCTAGCCCTCAGCTTAATTCTATTCACAGCAAATCAGTTCTTGATTCATTTCCACTGACAATAATTACATTTTGATAGACATCACAAGAAACATCCATCAAGTCAAGATGATTTGCTGATAGGAAACAGTATGACTGCAAATGACCAAAAGTCTAACATAAGAACATTTTTCTATCCGGATTGTTAGACTATGGAACAAACTAATAATTAGCAAAAATCATAAGTATAAAGCCATGTTTTCATGTTATAGCTCAGCTAATCTAGCAGCTAACATTTGTTTACCTCCAATTACACAGTTCCAACTATACTCTTATGCTTGCTACAGCAAACTAGCAAATCCAGCATGCTCTGATATGGAAGCAAGAGAGAAGTATTTAGTTGTGCTCTTTTTTTCCTCTCTGAATCAGGGCACTGTGTAGTCAGATGAGACAAGAGAAGTAGACAGTTCTGGCCAGAAT
>JAWWLT010000092.1:52817624-52838503 GCA_035040995.1 Premnoplex brunnescens
ACCAATTTATATATGAGAAGAGATTTGCACAGATTAAGCGAACTCTGGTCACAAGTTAAACCTTTGAAGACTAGCACCTTCACTATACGGCTGTCAGCTGCCAGGGTACATGATTATGGACTTGAAAACTCAAGGCTATGGGGTGAGATAACAAAACCTGACAGTGTGGATAAACTATGCAGTACATCACCCATCTGTTTCTCCCGATTTCAGATTAACACTGGGAGGATGAAAGCAAACTCATTTCTTGGCAACTGAGAGTTTCCAAGAAACTATTAGTCACCTTTGTAAGATAAAACATCGATGTTTTCAAAAAGATACAAAAGAACCAGTGAAGTGTCATTAAGAAAAGACACCAAAAAAGGCCAATATTTTTTTCTCCCAATGAATCAGGAAAATTTCCAAGAGGATATTGCAGTTTTGTAGATGGCTACTTAGCATTCCTCTATGTAAAATGACTGTGAAGAGAAAGGAAATACAACTGGAGGACCCACAAATGGTGTTTCTGTCTGAGATCTTAATTAATATGACTCATGCATTAGCAAACAATGCAAACATATAACAAGATGTACACAAAATGGAATTTTTAAAATAAATACTTCAAATTCTAAGCTATAGAAACAGTAACCATTACTTATACTGGCAATTCCTAGACTTAAGTAGCTATTCTGATATCCCAAGAATTCATATAATTATCATGTGTTAACAGTGTAATCATCCCCCAACAGAAACCGAAAAATCCTCCATGTATACATACACAAAATGCAAGCACCCCCCCTCATAGGCATAAAGAGCAGTCAGTCCCCTGTGGAACAGACAGAAGAAACCTGGGTCCCTCTGCTGTTACACAGCTAGCTCAATCCTGTACCTACACCTCAGAACCTGCACCGGAGCAAGCCTCTGGTGGCAAGTGCAGGTCACAAGCTCACGGAATTGCTATTTACAACACAAGGTTTCTGTACTTCAATTTAATACTAGAGTGCATTCTGCCACAACACAACATTTATGGCTACACTTTGGCCTTCTGAAAGACAGAAAAAACCCTTTTGACAGATAAGTTATCTCACTAAAAAATAAACTTAGAAGGGCAGTCAGGCATTTACAAAGCAATTCCAAAGTCTGAATAGGTCTGCTTTCTCAGACTGCTCTCCAGAAAAGGTTTAATTAAGATAAAAATGAGATGCACAATACTTTGAATAGCTTAGAAGATATTCACCTCACATCAGCACTGCTTAGAAAAGTGCTTAAATTATATACTTCCCACTGTCATTTACCAAAATTCTTTCACTCCATCTACTCAGAGGTTTATGCTTTTTTTTTTCCTTTGTGAAGTTTTACTGATTGCTTAAGCATACATGGTAAGTATGTTAGAAATCATGGTTACAAAGCATCACAATCAGTTTCCTACTGAAGTACCAGAGCAAAAAAACGTACATTTTGACAAAGAGGATTGTTAGAATGCTGAAGAAAAAGAATGGCAAGTAGAACTTCCAAGAAAAGTGGTACCTAGACTGACATTAGAGGTGAGCCACCACAAAACAGAAGTGTGGCAGAGGATCATCCCTGTTTGTGACATGTCAGACTGTACAGAGGACATGATTTTCTAGATTCACACATTCCTGGGAAGATATGTCACTGATGGGAAACACAGCTGCACTAGTCACACATGTTGCTTGTCACAGTCTGAGAAGCAGACCTATTTAAATATTCCATGCTGTGACTGCAGACTCTCACTAAGGTTAAAAAAATCAATGCAAACCAAAAATATCTTCTCAAAACTACTATTCAAAACCAGATCGTTTAGTTTGCATACTAATTTATTTAAATTTTTTTTTACTTTGTAAACCATATGCTTACTGATGAGACTTAGCAGATACCTGTATGTAATTTGCTACACCATGTAAATAACTAAAATAATGTAAGAATTGGTTAAGCATGTTTTAACAAGAAAAAGACCTGAAAGTATTTTTCTTTCTTAAATATCACAAATTGGAAATTTTGTATAACATTTTACTCTTGAAAGTAACATCCAAGATTAAAGTGTCTGGAGACACTGCAAAGACACAACTTTGCAAATGCCCATATACACTGTGTTTGTGCTTAATTTGATTTACAGAAACAATGAAGTCTGGAATTTTTAAAGCTGTTTTAGGAACTCAGACACCTAAGAATCATTAGACTTATTAGAAAACAAGTATTCAATATTAAGACATCCAGATCTTTGAATGTTCTTTACCCTCAGCTTCAGAGATACACTTTACAAAATAACAAGTTTTATTCAAAAGGCTACGATGGCAATTTAAGTCTCTCGGCAAAACAAAAACCATTCTCATAGAAGGTTATGCACATCATATTGAAAAGTCTCGCAGTATGTCCCAGACTCACTACATTTTCAAGCTAGTTCTTGCATTTAATTGAGACAGCCCCTAAGTATATCTGTCTCAATCTTTAATTCACTATGATAAACCTACCCAAAGCAGGAATAATTTCTCCAGTGGGTACCACTTATCTGATTAGAACTAGTATGTTTGCTCTTGCTGACCATATAGTATTTTGTAGCAGGAAATTTATGATGAGAAATTTTCTTTTAAAGGCATATATATCATTAGTCTTTCTATGAAATTTCAGAGCAAACAACAACTGTTGTTAATCATTTTAAGACATATACCTGGCCTTTCTCTCCTGCTGTCCACCAAAAATTGCATGACTATCTATGGCTTTTAATTCTGTTCTGCTTTAGATGATTTGAAGAAGGACACCATGGTTTGTATAATTGGTAAAACTATGGAATAATGTTAGATTTCAGACAAAATATTTACCTACTAAACACTAATAAATAGCAACAATCAATTCTTTACTCATAGAAAAATATTTGTGTTATGATACATAATAAATGCAAACATCTTTTAAAACTTTTGTATATGTAAAAGTAACTCACAATGCCATTAGTTTGCAAACACTGAAATGCCAGTGTTTCTCATTTAGAAGACTTAAACAGGGGGTTTCTTAATCTTTTAATCTGATTAAATTTCACTGTATTTTTTTTTCCCACTTCAAATTTATTATTACATCATAAATCAGTTAGAAGGGCAACTCACCACTGTTTGATTTTGCACATAAAAGAACTTGATTGTGTTGAATTAGAAAAAAAAAAATACATGTAGGAAGGGGTCATATATCCTTGTTTGCAGGATACCTAACTCTAGACAGTTCCACATTACACTAGTAGTATGAGACAACATAAAGAGCATGATTTATGAAAGTAAGCCAAACTTTACCAAAAAAGTTGCCTAATTAATTTTAATCACCTACTTGCTTCTGTAGCCATTGTTCTCGCCTTCTTTGTTTTCTCCTCAAGCTTTTCAACTTGTTTTTTTCTCTCTTACTCAGCTTTTGGTTGAACAAAATACTTGTAGGCTGCACAAGACCAACAGGTATGACATAGTGTTTGTCTTCTACAGCCCTGGTAGGTGAAGAAAGGTTCATTACAAATGGCGACCCATCAGCAATGGCACTCCCAGAAGATTGCCCAGGGGTTCCAAAATCACACTCGTTTTCTGTTCTTCTGTGTAGTAATGTGGTAAAGGAAGTGACTCGAAATCGGTTTTGTAGTTTGTCAGCACTGGAACTATATATGCCCTGAGAAGAACTATCATCTTTCCTACTGGGCTCTAACTGCAAGGTACTTTTTACGTAAACAGGTCGATTTTCATTTTGGCCATGGTAAATTGCTACCATACTGCAAGCCTCATATAACACAGGTGACAAAACAAGTCTCTCTCTGGTATTTAAATCCAAACTATGTGATCTTCTGTGAAAAGGTTTTACAGTGCATGCAACATCCATTGGATAGGAAGAAGAGAGATTTCTGCTTTGATTTAATGCCTTTAAGTGAAGTTTTTTACTTTTAATCTCATACCTGGGAGCTCTTACTGCTAGACAAAGTGCTTCTGTTAATCTTCCAGTACCATTATTATTTTTGGCCATGTAGGAAGGTCCTTGATTTTTGATTTCCAAAGTTGCTGTCACCACTTCATGGCAGGCGTCCTTGCCAAAACCAGACTGAATTTTGACGATAGGTAAATGTTTTCCTGATGATTTTGACATTTTAACAGAGAAAGATGGTTGATAGTCAGTCCAACTTTTGCAGAAATGTACATTTACTAACTGTCCACAGGAACACTTTTTGTTGCAAACAAAGTTGATGCCACCTAAGCAGGCTTCACAGAATGGACAGTGCAGCTTTCCAATTGTCCACTGTGCCTATTGACAAGAAAAGAAGAAAAACACCCAATATGTTCACTGAAAATAAATGAGTAAGAAGTAATTACTAGAGTTATTTTCTCCTTTAGTCAAAGGGTTTACTTTTTGTTTCTTAAACACAATGAGAGACTTCACTTCAGAAAGAAAATCCACCATAATAATGTTCTGATCAAAACTCTGCTGCTACTGTTACAACTAATTCTAAGAAATCTAAAACACATATTTCAAAATCCAGGAGCTTTGAAATATGTTTAAAACTTGTCTATAGATAGAATAATGCTGTAGTACTAATGAAAACATTAGGTTCTTAAAGCAGTAAAATGAATTTGCCATGTTAATCTGGAATTGGCAAGCACAGTTTCTCAGCTGAGTGTTCTGAGTGCTGTTACATTTCTTGCATACTAAGTACAGTGGAAGCAGATTTCTTACAAAAAGAATACAGCTTTTCACTTTGCTTACCCCACAAAAGCTTGAAATCATACTTGCATTTTGCTGTATGTAGCTTTATAACACAATCTCTCTGCAGAGACCATGACAAATCCTTAATTCTCTTTAGGGAGACAGTTCTTTTCATTATTTGTAATTTTATGAATTCAATTTCAATCCTGAAGGGACTTCTTCAAAAGGAAATACATATCAAAGATCTTTAAACTCCTACATAATTACACAACCATTAGTACTCCTACATATTTACACAACTATTAGTATTTTCAGTAAATATAGGCATCTGTTAGGAGAAACACTGTTGAGCATTAAAGTTATGCAAGTGTTTGTAGGATTAAAAACCAGATGAGAAACAACATTATTACCTCCAGTCACACTTTACATTAACGTGCCTAAAGTGGGGTTGAGCCATGAATACAGAATCTGCCCAACATCTCTAGCTTAGGCATTACTTTCAGCTGCAAATTTCTTCCAAGGTAATTTGGGAAGATGTGTCCATGACTGATACTTGTCTTTGATTGAAAGCTACAGAAAATTTCAGTAAAACCAATTTTGCAGTTTCAGAAAAAAAACCCAATCAATTTATGTGGGAAAAAAAGGTTATTTTTCATATACAATGCCAGAAAAAGATCTGGAAAAACTTATCTGAGAAAAGTACCCCTGCCTTGTGGGTTAAAACCTCAAAATTACATAATGTAGCATTAAGCCTGAGAAGATGAAGACAGTTCACCATAATGTTTTAAAGGCATGGGTTTATTCCCTGGTAAAATGAAGTTTGCCTGTCTGTCTTTGTCTGTCCCCAAAAGGCTGGTAAAAGCTCTCATTACTATGCAGGAACTGATCAAACTGGTTTGGTGAGAAAGCCTCCCCTGTCCTGTCTGTTGTTAACCCTTTCCTACTTGCTGTGAAACCTGATGTCCAAGTGATATGACCTCATTTCCCCCTTTGAACCCTATAAATACCCAGACTCTGGGAATAAAATCCTCTTTGCTTCCTGCCTACCCTGCGTGTGTGTGGTCCTTCCTGCAACATCTCTGGGATCACGGCGAACACATGGGGTTGGGAGGGGAGCGGGGAGCGATCCACTCAGCAGTCACAACATGAAGTACCAAAGATATGTCTTTCAATGCACATATGAGAATCTGTTTAAATCTGGAGAGGTTTTTAACTTGGAAATAATAAAAAAAATAATTTACATATAACCAAAGGCCAGTTTACTTACAACCAAAGGCTTTCAAATTCTTGAAAATTCCTTGAGCATGCACAGTCTCTCTTTATGAGGCTGATCAACACGTGCATATGACACTCCCAAAGAAGAATTAAGTTCGTTCAGAGATTTACTCTAAGTCTCCCACTCTCCATTTCGAGATCACAGACTCACAGAACATGCTGAGTTGGAAGGTACCCACAAGGATCATTGAATCCAACCCATAGCCCTGCACAGGGCCATCCCCAAGGGTCACACCACGCGCCTGAGAACATCACCCAAATGCTTATTGAACTCTGTCAGGCTTGGTGCTGTGATCACTGCCCTGAGGAGCCTGTTCCAGTGCCCAACCACCCTCTGGGTGATGCCACAGGCTAGGCACTAAAATCAAGGGAAAAGCACTTTCTAGTGACTTTATTGAGTCTTTCTGGCATGGAATAGTATCCTGGATCTACAAATGGAGAGGAGAAGTGATTCATGAAGATCAAAGAAGGCTAGGAGCCTGGCAAAAATGGGAATTCAAGAGACAGTAGGGAAGAAGAAGGAGATGTCTATGTCCCATATGCACAGAGACTGAGAGATGAGGTGTGGTACAAAGGAACTTGAGACTGATTTAGCCCGAGTTTGGCAATGGACTCTGGAAGCATTGACTCAGTAAGAGAAGTAACAGCCTACTAGTGGAGGAGGTGGTAGGGGAAAAATTAGCAAGATCTGAAAAGGAGCTGAGGGTACACAGATTTAATGATGGACTATATAAAGAGGAAAAATTTGGAATGGTTACAAAGAGAAGCCAAAAAAAATGCTAAGTAATGGAGAAAACAAAATGCGGGTCAATAAACGTCACTAGCAGCACTAAATAGACATATATATAATTATTGAAGATTATCTATACATTAATATATGCATGAAATCCAAGGAGATTGGTTAAGAACAGGGACAGATGGCAAAAAAGAACTGGCTGGGAAGCAGTGGGTTTTTACAGCCTGCAAATAGACTTTGCGCTTATGTAAAATGATTTAGCCTTTGATTCGGGAGTCATACAGGAGAAAATAACACATGATCACAAAATTATTCAGAACCCAGCAGGATCTGGAGATAAGTCAGAATTGTTTAAAAACCCTACACATTGATCCATAAAATCACAGCATCTTGCCAGAGAAGCCAGAGTGAATGAGGCAAGAGTTCCTAGGATATTAAATGAGAAAAAGAACACAAAGATGTTGAAGGTGTTCACAGAGAATTGCATTCGCTGCCTCTTTCATCAGAGCAGCACCGCTCCTCTGCAACCTTGAGCAAATTTGTCAAACCTTTTCTGAGCAGTCTAGGAGTTTTGTATTTCCCAGGTCTCCAATCTGACCCTCTAGGTTTTCAAATGCAAAAGCTAGAGGTGAAAAGAATACCTTTACAGTTAAGGATGAAAAGAATAATATTATTATCAATATTGAATCCAACTTTACTGAAATAATATAACAGGTAAAGTGTATCCTTAAGATTAAGGATTCATGATTAGGCAATTTTGTAAATTGAGGAAATACCTCATGACCCATAATTTTCACACACACACCTCCAAGATCAAAGGTTCTAAAACAGATACAGTATTCTGCTATGCATCTTAGAAGAAAACGAGAATTTAACTAATGTTTTAAGAAATAAAATGTAGAACAGTACAATGAAGGAAGATGAAACAATTTTTTAAAATTTTTTGAATGCTTAGTTTTACAGTTGTAACATCTGCTTTTGATTTGTGCGTTACTTTCAGTGTGAATTTTCTTAGAACAGAACTTACTTGCAATATAATAAAGCAGAAACTGAAGTCTAAGCAGAAAAGAATGCAGATATTATTTACTTATCAAAATCAAAGACTTATCATAGAAAATATGTAGGGCAAAAGAAAAGCAGTTTCTGCTTATTAGTATCCATGCAAAAACATTACCTTCTAGACCTAAAACAACTTACAGAAAATACTCAACTGAAGCAATCAGTACAAGAAAGTTATGAGGTGGATTGTAATTTCAACTGAGCAATTAAATCTCAAAAGCAGTGTCCCTGGCTTGCCATCAGACCTTTGAATTTACAGGAAGGCATCTACTTTCTCTTCATATGACAAAATGGCACATGAAGTATAAAAGACAATATATGATATCCCCAAATGTGATCTTTTAATGAACCCCCAGTCCAGTTTTATGAGGAAACATGTTTCTTAATGTCACTGTCAAGATATATGTTAGTATTACAAGATACAGTTAGCAAGACAAAGTAAAACCCAAACTCTAGCTATTAAATATAATATCGAGCACTGACAAACATAAAGAGGCACCCTTGACAGTTTTTGGACAAACAAATACACTCATCTCTAAAAGAGCAGGAAACAGAATTTATCACTTAAATGTATGCACATTAATGTATGCATTTCTGCATACATTAAAACCAAAACAAAGTGAAACAACATTTAAGAGGGGAAAACAAGCATCTGTAAATGGTAATGACAGAAGTTATTGAGAAAAATTCCCTCAGTTACAAGGTCTCTGTAACATACATGGACCGCATAAAAGTGTTCTTGAAACTTGTTCCCCTTACTTATTTCACATTTTGACTTATAAAGCTGCAAGAAAAAAAAACAAACTACCTTCTCAATGACACATTTCACCCACTCTGGAATGGCTTCTAAGTTCATATGCCATACGTTGCAAGACTCCTGAACAGCAGCTGAAGGTTGTGAAGTCTGAGTAAAAAAAAATAATTGTATTGATATTTAACATTCATGTGGGACCTTTTTTTTGAATATACCCAGAAGTCAGCTTCCCAGAATCAGTAAATATTAACAAATTATAAAACTCAAATGTGTTTATGCATTATTTATGCTAAAAATCAGGTAGATGCTGTCAATAATGCAGTATTTCTGAATATAAGGACATTGGACAGACTCCACTGTGGAGATGTAGGCGTTTGGAGGTGGTATTGTTTTGTTTAAAAGAACAGAGAGTATGCAACTGCAACTCTTCCGAGAATATTTGTAAATTGATTTTAGAAGCACCATCAGCTGCCACAATTTTTCAGTAAAGACAGGAAAATGTAAGTTATAGTTTATATGAAGACTGTAATCAGTACTGCACAAATGTCACATGTGGTTTCAAATTAATTGTCTAATGCTGTTTAGAATAACTGGCTGAGAAACGAGATAGTTTTAGCAGCTTTAGAGTTTTTACTGCAATTATGTGATCAACAGAAGAGGAAAAAAAATCTAAAACCCTGTAGCATTTCACTAACTGATACTAAAATAAAAACAATTACCTAACTAAACTTACAAAGTTGGCTAAAAATATAAGGAAACTCTGTTGAGAAAGTCCTAAAATCAGCTGTTAAAATTTATGAATATGAAAAATTGTGGTCTCCTATGTTATGAAAGTCAATGGAACATAAGTTTAATTCTGCTGAAAATTGAAAACGGGGCTATACAAAGAAGATAGAAGCTTTTTGAAATTCTCCAAGTATAGACAGCAGACAGACAGGTTCACTTACCATGTCTATGCTATTGTCTTTGTCCTATCTGTGCAGATTACCTGTACTTCAGTTTGGATCTAATTCTAATTTAAAGTGTTAATACTTATTTGTAACTTCCAACATTTGTTTTAAAATTTGTCATACAACTTCTCTTTTTTACTCTTATTTCAGTTGTATCTTTGTGTGAAAGTCTAAAATTCATCAGGGAAAGTCAACATATTGAAAACATTACTCTTCTCATCATAGTACTATCTTTGCCTCCCAGCATCTTCAGATATATCACTAAAATACACCTTTTTATCTTCTATCTACTTATTCAGAGAAGGAGCTACTTCAGTCTTGTGCACAGTGATGGTAAATCGCCCCTCTAAAAGCTTCAATATGGGGCATGGACAAAGATACCTCCTTATTTTCACTACTTATTTTCCATGAAAGGAGTTTATATTCCCACTCCCCCCCCTGCTAAAAATCACTTCAAACCATGCACAAAAACACTCTCAGGTAAAAAGCATGAAAATTATTCCAGGACCTCAAGCTCTGTAAGCAGTGATTAAAATGGGGTTTATTAATAATACTAATTATATCACCTTAAAAATAAGTTTCTTCCTACATCTATTGGTTATACCCTTCTCCAGTACCAAAAAGAACACTGTCGTATTACTAATATGTTAATAGGAAACAAAAATACCTTCTCTTCTATATGCTTTTTCACTTTGATTCAAGATCACCAGATGTAAGCACAGTCTTTTGGCATATTTGGAAAGACTCTAGCTCTTTATGATTACAAACTTCCATTATAAAACATTAGCAAATACTCTGTCATAGTTCTATTCTGTATGATTATCTTTCTGTGCATTAAAATAAAGAAGATAAAAATTACTCAATGATATTTTAGCCTGGCAGGGCATACCCCTGCTCAGGGTGGGCTAGTCTTCTCAACTATTTTTGTGCACAGCCTACGGCCCATTTTTTACAAATGAAGAGCAAAGGTTTCTGATGTAGGAATATTGGACATACACTTGACTATGGGAGTGGAAATTAGCACCAGACTTTAAAACGCACTTTAGACACAAAGGGTTCTCTATTAAGATACGTTAAAGTAAAATTGACTGGTTTAAAACTGTCAAAACCAAACTGCATTTCTACATGAAAAATAGCAATGTTACATACTCTGCACAGGCTAGTAGTCCAATGTCCAGGAACACCAGCTTTCATGTTTTCATGTAGAACATAAAGGTGATCATTGTCTACTTGGATTCACTAGCATTACTACTTACACTCTCTATGGAATTGTCCATACTTTGGACACAGGACATTAATTACAAAGTGAGGCTTAGTCTAATACTTCTTCAGTTAAAACAAACGGCACCAGAAAAACTTACAAACTCCCAAGGTATACTTACTTCAGATAGTTCTTTTCCACTGCATTTGGAAAGGCAAACAGAATTTGCTATATATATTCTACATCTCCAGCAATGCAGAACATCAAGCTCTTGGTTATTCATTATTTTATTTCAGGTTGTGATATTTTGGCTCTGTATGTTGATCTGTAAAGATGACAAAACATACAATTTGGTCACTTGTTGACACCACTGCTTTTGTCTTGCAACATTGAAGTCTCTAAGTATTCTCATCACTGTAGAGGAGACCAATACTTTATTTACAAACATTCTCTGATATTGTATAGCATGTCACCTAGATGTCTTAAATTGTAAAGTGAAATTGTTGGGTTTATCTCCAGATTGCATAAAAAAATTAGAAAGCACCAAGAACCAAACAACTGAAAACAAACTAAACAAACAAACTAGCAAAAAACTTGCCCAGTATTTGGATAAAAGACAAGGAACTCCTGTTTTCTCAGAATTACAAATTACACTGCTTACACTGCTATTCTAAACACTAAGTAAACACACACACATATAATACCACATAACAAAAATGAATGCCAACGTAAAACCACATAAGACAAAGATTCTTTTTACAATATGCCCCTAGAGGCTTGTTCCTTCAAATTATTTTGTGTGGAAAGATCAACACCACTGGTAAGCACAGCTTTTCATGGATCTGGATTGACCTTCTTGTGAAACATGGCCCTGAATTCAGAGAATCACAGAATATGTCAAGTTGGAAGGGGCCCACAAGGACCATGGAGGATAAAACAGATACTCTACTTTTTCTTTATGTCTTGCTGGGTTATGATGTCTCTCTGGTCTTCTCTAACCTGTTTCCAGTCTTCCTTTTTGTTATGCTTTCTTCAAAGTTCCTCCAGCTCTTCTTTCTATCCACTTCTGTATCTATCCCTTTGTTGTAGCTACACAAAAAAATATAAGAAAATCTCTTTTCATCTACTTATCAACTCAAGCCCTATACTGGAGTTACACCTATTCACAGTGCTAGAGTGCACAGCTCTCACTGATGGGGAAGCTGGAGTATGAAACTAAAAATCAGGATCAACAGACTCTCTGTTCTTCCACAGTCCAAACATTTGATTTTGCAACTATTTTAACATTTAATTTTGATTTAATTTCACTAAGGAAGGAAACTTTGAGGTCTTCATTATAGGCTGTCCGAGGAACAGTTTGTGCTATTGAGCCATATAGATTAGCATTTTCCTCATTTCTACCTTTTCCTTTTCCGTCTTGTTTTCTGAATTAATCAAATACTCTAAAACACACAGAGAGGTTACTCATTATCTTTCATTTAAGTCTGAGGTCTTCATTCAGCAGATTTTTTACTTTTTCTACAAATGTAGAGTCTGGAATACAGTTTGACAAGGATGAACAGAAATGTGTGCACAAATTAGACTCCTAGCTCAAGTGCACATGCTGCTTTTAAAAACCAAATTCATCCTAGGCTTAAAAAATGAAATTAAGGCAAACATTAAATATTTTCTTGCAATATCACAATGAATTAAAATGATTTTTTGTTTAGAGTCCTTTAATGTATTTTAACATAGGTTAAGATGGCCAAGCAGATGATCATGGAAGAGACACTTAGATGAAGGGTAAGAATTTATATTAGTAACCCATCTTGCTTATGACAAAATGTGAGGATTCAAAAGCCTTAACTTAAGCAGAATCTCTCTCAAGTTTTTACTAACCCACCTATGTCAGGGCTGCTACTTTCTGTACCAGACACATTTCAAAAGCGGAATGTATAAAATAATGAACTTCTCTATTAATGATTTTTTTTAAAAAGTAGATTCAGACTCTGAAAATTCTTTACAAGTACTTTGTATCACTTTGCTATGATAATATTAGGCATCATAGGATAGTGAAAGAATTATTATCAGTTATAAATTTCTTTACATCACTTAAACACATTAAATCAGTTCTAATTTATTCTTCACAGCCTTTTAATACACTTCTAGAATTAATTTCACTTTACAACAGCTCACTGAGAGCCTCAAATCTATGTCCAGCCAGGAAGGACTGAAAGACTTTTTGCACAAGGCTAGTTCAGACATTCTTTTCACGTACAGCTATAACCTCATCTACTCAAATACATTCTTGAAATGTATTAATTAGTGATATACACCTTGCATATGTTTATATGCAGTATCTGTGTATTCAAATTCATATTTATGTCTCTATATGCATTCTATTCCACTTAAGAAAGAGATGTTTTGCTATCTGTTGAACAGCTGCTTCATTTGAGGCTCATGAGGCTCACTGGAGCAGAGTAAAAACTACTTGGTGATAGACCTCTCAACAATCACATGAAGGACTGATGAATAAATGCCCTCGATATATTTAAAAGACAAGGTTTAAGTCACGCAAACAAAGGATCTCTAAGGATGACTGTCATTGAAGTGATCTGAACATTCCCCTCATCTATGTAATATCTTCCAGCCATGCAGATTTTACTTCAAAATAAAAAGCCGTTTCTTTCCCCTAATTTATTTATGCACTTTGAAACATTCTTCTTAGTTAAGCATGTACCTTTAGTTTAAAACTACACTTACATAAGAGAAATGAGTGTATAGTTTAAGTGTAATAGCACACGTAGCCCAGGTTTCACTTTGTGTAATCAAACATGCTGACAATGAACTATATGGGAAAAAATCCAGCTCCAGGGGATGCTTTTTAAATAACCATGCTACAATAGGCTACAGTGTTTTTCTGGTCTAGCAGTACTTAAAAAGGAAAATTCCTGTAAGTCTACTAAAATTCTGCATGTATGTGCCTTTTGCAGTCCTCAAGAAGGACAGAAAAAACACTAAAAATGGACATTAAAACATTGCAGAGGTTTCTACATGTATGATGTTAGAAAACAGCGAATGAGGTGTTTTTGATTTATCACATCAGCATTCACTTTTATTTGCACGTAACTTCAATTGGAATTCAAATAAAAGCATACAAACACGGGATTTTGAAATGGTTTTGTAGTTAAAGGCAGTTTAACTATAGTATTCTGGATATATTTTCCTAAGTTTCATTTGTTTTGGTTTGCATATAAAACTATTAAAAGGTATCTTTTTGTCAGGTTGATTTGCCTTTTATCAAAAAGTGCCAACATAAAGATAAAAGTTTTCAATTTGGAACTCAGGTCATAGTGTCACTTTGAGCTTGGCACTGGGCTATATCTGTTGTGGCTGCAACACAGGTTTCAGATAAGTTGCTTTGTGTGAGCTCATATTTGCCTCCAAAATAAAATGTAGACATATCTGAGTGTTAAAAAACCTATGCTACTCCATGGCTTTTGTTTGATGACCTTCAAACTCTTTCCTATGATTCAGTCCCAGTAAAACCAGTAGCAGAGTCCTAAGACTTCCTTTCCAAGTCAGTCTGAGTTCCCTTTTTTCAAAATCATTTGTCTAACCTTCTCTTAGAGACCTTTGATGAAGATTTTATAACCTTCCAAAACCATTCAATTACCTTATCTTTTATTATTTTACCTTTTCCCCTAACACGTAAACTGAATTTTCTTGTAATTTCCATTATTTTCTCTGAATACAGAGGACAAAATGGCTCTTTTTCTTCTGTGCAAGAAAATTTTACAACTTTAAACACTTATTACATTATCTCTCCTTCAAACCTGTCTTTGAGCTAAATAAATCTTTGTCTTTCCACACAGATCATGCTTTCTTGGTCTCCAACTGTCACTGCTAATTTGTGAACTCTTTCAAATGGGTCAGCTATTCTTGCTGAATGCAAGTTCTGGATGCAGAACTCGGTGAAGTTTTACTAGGAAAGGAGATTAGATAGTTTATATAAAGTTTCAAGGAAATAAAAGAATGAAGGATGCCTATTTATACCTAAATTTCCTGTAAAATTCAAATTGTATCATGTAACAAGGTTTGGTAATTTCTTCTTCAAAAGAACACTAAAAATCATGGAGGTAAAAAATCCAGTAAAATTTTTTTGAATGTTCAAAGTAAAGAATTAAGCACAAACTCCTACATTTCTGTTGAGATGTGATCTGGAATTTCAGAATAACTTGCCCTTCATTCCCAAATACATAAAAATGAGAAAATGGGTACAGCAGCACAAGTGATCATCAATGTCTTTTTGTTCAAAAATCACCTGTGATCCCTTCAGAACACTGCAGCCATGAAAATTACAGTAATTATTAGGTTGCAGCGAGAATTAGGGCACAGAAACCTAAGAATTAATTACCAAGAGTCTTGAAAAATTATTAGATGAGTGTCAGCTTTGAAGGAGGATGACACAGAGAAGCTAGATGAGTTGTCCTATCCAACAAAAGCCCATACCAGAAGTTCCTGCTTCCAGGAAAGGAGAAGCTGACACTTCATGGGGCAGAGAAATGATCATGGAAGACACTAAGGTACACATAAAAACTTGCTTCTAGTCTCTGGTCTCCAAAGTATTTCTGCTTAAAGAAGCACTTACAAAAACCTACTTAAGCAGTGTTTCACAATAAAGTAGCCCTTAGATGGGAAGATAGAAAATTGCAAGAACTGTCTCCAGGTTGCCAAAGAATTAAAACAGCAAGATGCAAGAAGAGCAGTGACATCTGCTCCTGCGCCTTCTCGACTGTGAACTGTTCTAACAATTCAGCTATTGTTGGGTGATCAGCTTCCATACAGTGGACAGAGAGTGTTAATGACAGAGGGTGTCCTGCACGTGATAATCTTGTAGCAAGACTAACAGTTAATCAAGTTAAAAATTAAAAAAAAAAGGAAAGAATGTTACTTGCAATATACTGCTTAACTTGTTAAATCCGCCCACTGCACGCTGTTTTGCCCGCGTAGCTGGGGTGTGAAGGGTGTAAATGGCTTTGACGGGGAACAGACCCAGCCGGTCCACAGACCCGCGGGATGGGCGCGGAACCTCTTTACTCCTCGAGATCCCAAGACCAGTGCTGCCTGTCCCACGCTCTTCCCCGTACAAACATCAGCTGTTGCACAAAATAAAGGACGAAACAAGCAGGCATACGGTGCCCCTGCCCCAGCGTAAAGCGAGCTCCCGGCCCAGGGCACCAGTGGGCAGCGCCGCAGATGCTGCCCGAGCCCCCCACTGCCCCAGCCCCCACTGCCCGAACCCCCTACTGTCCGAAACCTCGCTTTCCGAGTCCCCACTGCCCGAGTCTCCCGCTGCCCCAAACTCCCCACTGTTCGAACCCCCCACTGCCCGAGCCCCCCACTGCCCCAGTCCCCACTGCCCGAGCCCCCCACTGCCCCAGTCCCCACTGCCCGAGCCCCGCGCTGCCCCAGCCCCCGCTCTCCGAGTCCCCACTGCCCGAGTCCCTCACTGCCCGAGCCCCTCACTGCTCCAAACCCCACACTGTCCCAACCCCCCCACTGCCCGAGACCCCACTGTCCCAGACCCCCGCTCTCCGAGTCCGCACTGTCCGAGCCCGCGCTGCCGGGCCGCGGCGGTGCTGAGGGCTCCGTGTGCTCAGCGATGCTGAGACTCAGCGGTGCCGCGGGGCTCTGGGAGAGCGGGGCTGCGGGGACAGGGGGCTGCGGGGACAGGGGGCTGCGGGGACAGGGGGCTGCGGGGACAGGGGGCTGCGGGGCAGGAGGGCTGTGGGACAGCGGTGCCGCCGCGCCGGGCGCCCCCTCGGGCGGGCACCGCGGGCAGGTGTCGGCGCCTCCGCGGCCGCCCCGCATCCCCCGGCCCCGCTCAGCTCACCGGGCAGCGAGGAGAGGCGGCGGCGCTGGAGCGGGCGGGGAAGGGGCTGCGCAGCGGCAGCTGCTCCTGCGAACGGGAAGAGACGGGAGACAAACGGCGGCGGAAAGCGCTCCGGCAGCGCCGGCCCTGCCCGGCCAGGGAAGCACCGCCCGGCCCGGCCCCGGGGCTGCTGTGCCCCGGCCCCGAGGGACGTACCAGCCCGGCACCGGGGCTGCTGTGCCCCGGCCCCGAGGGACGTACCAGCCCGGCCCCGGGGCTGCTGCGGGCCGGCCGTGCCGCCGCGGCGGGGACAGCGCCGGCCGGTCCTGCCCGCCCGGCTGGCACATCCTCCCGTCTGCTGAGTGGCAGGGACGGAGCCGGGGTGGGGCTGTGACCGCGGGGAACGGGGAGTTAGGGGAACGGAATGAAAACTTCTCAACACACACTGGAACAAAAAGAATGCGTTCCCTCAGGCCCGAGATTATACAGTCAAAGAGAGGGACCAAGGACAGCAGAGGGACCGGCAAATGCGAGCCAGCCGTCAGTCCTGGGCTGGATATCGCCAGGAGCCCCTGCCTTTAATGGACAGCAAGAGAAAGAAGGAATCTTCAGATGAACAGGGGTGGGAGAACGAAGGAGGCTCATGAATCTTCTAGGGAATTGGGGCTGAATGAAGGAAACTTACGAATCTTGTAGAGAAATGGGGCTGCACCAAGGAGGGGTGGCACGGCGGCGAAGGGCAGCAAGCTGGCGAGTCCCAAGGGACGTGTTTGCTCCTCGTGTTTGCTCCTTGGTGGTGCTTTGGCCTCCCTCGGGGACCCTGGGACTCGGCCCGGAGCTAACATGTAGCTGGCAATCTGCTGATGGTGGCGTCACTTTAAACACAAGAAGGGACCAGTTAGCCAAGCAATGTTAGAGTAAGAAAGGCTGGAAGGCGGCTGAGGAAAATAAAATTAGAGTCTCCTCACCTTTTCCCTTGTAGAGATGATTTGGAACACTGAAACCACCATTTCGGTCTTTTTCCTACATTTATGGTATATAATTTCTGTGATATTTTTTTTTGCATTTCAATGTACAATCCCTGCAGGTCAAGAAAAAGTTATGTCATAAGGTAGCTGTTTTGGACGATGTACGACTCATGGTAAGACCTGGGCTCTCATGAGGCAGAAGTGCGTGCAACCATTTTTTTTTCCAGTACAACAATAGAACTGTTTAGGGGTTTTGTTTGCTTGTTTGTTTGTTTATTCGTGTTTTTTTTTTTTTTTTTTTTTTTACCCTTGGGAGAGAGTATTCAGTTCCTGCTATTTAGAGTCCTGTTCATGTGAAAAATTTTCAAACAATAATGTGACACAAATATTTTAAATAACAATCTAACAGCATTCATTCAGAAAGCCTTATGCTTTTCAGTAATAACAGCAAACTATACTACTTTTTCCTTGTCTGTACTTAAACAGTATTATTAGATGTAGCAAGTTTAAAAAACCCAATAAAACAAACCCAACAAACAATGCTGTGCTATGATGAACCATTTTCCCACTTCATGGGTAGAGAAGCTGTTGTCTTTATTTTTGGAGGAGAGGAATGTTAGGAGCTTGTTTTGGTGATTATTACATTTGGTGAGATCTAGTGCTAGTTGCTACTTTTTCTAGCTTAATAATAAAGGACCCAATAAAGGACACAAGTAGGATGCTCACAATAATTAAATTTTATTTTACTCTGACATGATTGTGCTGTAATTATATGTAGAAGAAACAGACTGTTAGTTTTAGGTAATTTATAGCATGCTGCAGTGTGCTCAAATTTAAACAAAAAGGACTATTAGTAGAAACAGTATTTGTCAGTCATAAAGAGTTGCAGGCTATAAGGCACTTTTTAGCAAACTAACTGATAAAGATATATAGCAACAAATGAAATAGATGAATAGAAGAAATAAAATGCAGATTAAAATGACTAAGACTAATTTAAGACTTCACCTTCTCACATAAAAGAGTGTTAAAATAATAGGGGAGGTTCTTTTAAAATATTTTCATTTGCTTTCATTGAAGTAGGTGGTAGGATTAGACTACTTGAATTTAATGGAATCCCATACTAAAGGAGAAATAGTCATGAAGATGGCAATTGGGAAAAGAAATGAAAGGGATTGTATGGCTTATGTCACAGCAACAGCAAATGGAATAAGGAAAATTTAAACTTTGCTAATGGCTGTAAGATTATATTCATAACCATTCAGTTGTGCTGTGTGATTAACTGTATTTATTATCTTACAGACAGTGATTGTCTATCACAAGATGAGGACAGGGCAGCTATACTGTACAAGGTTAGAGAGGATGAATTAAGGAGGTTAATGGATATTGCTTGTACTCTGGTTTTGGGATTCATGACAGCCTGGTGCAGAAGTTCAGTCCAAGGCAGAATATATATGATATGCTTTTTACTGGCATAGCCCTTTAAGTCTATGGTGAGCAGTTCAAGGATCAGTGCCAAACTGATACAGAGTAAGTCAGAAACCAGTGAGTATCTTTGCCCTTCTGTGACAAGGATCACATATCAGGAAGACTATATTGATGGCTGTATGCAGAGCATCACTGAACGGTGAAACACACTGCAGGGCTGTATTCATTTGTGCATGTTTTCATGTCCATCGTACAGGGATAGTATATCCAGATCACAGGTGCTCTATGAGCATCTCTAACAAGTGTTGGTGTTTTCCATTTAGGACTGTATTGTTTCCTTTCTGATAATATTGATGTATCTCCCTAGGAAAAAGGATGACCTAACTGTCAGTCCTGTAGAGCTCCTTTCTTTACCAAAATATGTCTTTTTCAACAGAAGAAGTTATATTTTCTGCAGCTATTCAATAGTGCACTAGTGACTACCCTAGGCATTAACCCAGTTTTGTAATCCTTCGTCCTTTGACCCATTAGGCTGCTTCATTAGCTGGGCTCATCTCAAAGACCTGCATATCTATTATTTGCTCATCTGTTCTGGAAGAATATATTTTAGTAAATGGCCAGAGAGGGAACATTAGGGCAAATGAAGAAATGGAAATCATTGGGTATAACTCTTGAGACTTGATACTGAGCACAAGAGAAAAATTTTTGTTGCCACTACTTTTTTTTTGTTTGTTTGTGTGTGTTTTTGTTTGTTCTGGTTTTGTTTTCTTTTGTTGTTCTGTTTTGATTTGGTTTGTTGGTTTTTTTGTTTGTTTTGGTTTTTTTTTGTTTTGTTTTTCTAAGCAACTTGCACACTAGAACAGCCTTGTAATCTGGAGGAACCAATGAACAACACTGGCCTGTTTCACCCTTCACTAGGGGACTATTTGTTGGATAAACTTTGGTAGCATTAGGCACAGCCATACAGTATAACATTTTTACCACATGGAAATTATCATATTCTTGTATTTTATTATACTATTGAAAATACACCCTGACTTTCAGTCCAGCAGATCATTGAAAAGCTTTTCCTGTTACAAAGTAAATTGTAAGAAAATAACATTTCATTCCCTTTCACTTGAAGATAGTGGTTTATATTTGATTGGTAAACAAATTAGCCTGAAGTACAGCTGTATGATAGGAAGTTTACAGGACTTAGTGGTGGCACTTTTATTTTTTTTTCTTTTTAATCTTACACTTTCTCTGAAAAAGAATATTATCCTTGGTAATAAATTTCTAATGGTTTCTATTTGATTTGTGAATTTGTAAATTCATAATGTTTTACTTGTAAGAAATCTAAAGTCTATACAAAATATCTATCAATTAACTAAACATTTGCTTTACTTTTACTTCTATTTAAAAACAATCAAATACATCTAAAATTATTCTGCATGGTAATAGGCTGGAATACAGCTAGGGAAAACACTTTTTAAGTCACTTCCCTGGAATGGAAACCAGAACTGTGTTAAATGTAGGGCTTGTTTCTGTGCTTCAGAACCCTTCTGGTCAAGGAATTCTGCTGTCTTGAGAGAGATTAAAAGAAAACACCATAGAAAAGACAAATAAAGTAAATTGGTGAACTTTATTGTTTATCATGTTTGGGAGCTAGTTCCTAGAAGTTAAACTACTCAAATGGAAAAGAGACCTAAAGTCACTTCTCTCTCCAAATTACCTATTTATTCCACATTTCCCATAACTTGGGAGAACATAGTAGTTATCCAGCTAAAAATAAAATCACATTTTCTTTTTCTCAGTGGTGGCATACCTTCAAAGAATTTATAATCTATGGGACTATAAAAGATGGAAAAGATCATGCCTGCCGCTTTCCGCCGGGAAAAAGGGGACGGTCCACACAGGAGGAATGATAAACGGGCTTGAACATGGTAAGGCTAGCCTTTTAGGGTTAGGGTGTAATGCACCTCAGGCTAGCCCATGAACAATTGAATATAAAGGAAC
>JAWWLT010000092.1:52838603-52858671 GCA_035040995.1 Premnoplex brunnescens
ATTGTAATTCTGACTTATAATCTCTCTTGTGGTGGGTCCATTTCTCCTGCCGGTTTACTTTTAAACCAGCACACCTAGTCTTCCAGAAACTATTTTTACATTTTAAAGAAGGCTATTTCCCTTAATGATAGTGATTTTGGTATGCATTAGATCATGTAGTATTGATTTTATTTTTTTTTCCCATGAATGTGAGCCAAATTCTGTAATCTTGCCTTTTTATTAAACACTTGTGGACATCCCTCTTGAACTAAAATGTCATGTGATTCACTTGGTTTCTGAGGTTTTTAATAATGCACTTTAAGCACAGAATATGTTGGAGTGGAGAATTCTGTTGTGCCACCATTTTGTTATTGCCTTTTGAAAGCAGAAAAAATGCTATCAATATTTTATTGAATATAAGGATCTGTGCGTTTTCATCCATGAATATGCAAGGCAATGAAGCAGAATTTTGTCTCAGACAGACTGGTGTCAATGCTGTCAAAAACAATGCAGCACCTCCAAACACTGGCAGTGAAACGAAGAGCAGAAAGTTAGCTCAAAGACTTCTTTCTTGAAGAGCATGCAGTTTTCAGGCTTGCCTTAACCCCATGCTATCTGCCATGAGCACCTGGGAAAAAATGAAAGACAATTTCAAAAGCAAAGCAGCCCTTTCTAAGAACATTGTGAAACAGGTTTCCATGAGCTGTCAGAGTTGCAGAACAGCAATAGCAAAAGCTGCTGGATGAAAACAACCCAGTGAAAGATACTGACCAAATGTTTTCTGTGCTATTACTTGGGAGGGAAAAAAAAAAAAAAAGTCAATTTTTCAGTTTATTTAAGGCAAACATAGAAAAAATCAGATGATGTTAAATATTGATTTAGAACCTCCATGTTTGTGATTCAGATCTGGAAATGTGAACCTTCCCTTCTTTAACTAGAGTGTAATTCAGGTTGTAATTCTGACTCTATGTGAGCACAGTATTGCATTATATTCAACCACAAAGGACAGATGGGCTGTTTACTCTACAAAAACAATGCATAACAACTCTCTGCCTTGAAAATACAGCTCCAGTCCTTATCCATGTGCTTAATTTTACAGATTTGAATAGTTCCACTGGAAAAAGAAATACCTGCCTCCATCTTTACCAGCTAAGGGCCCAATTATATGGGTAATAATAAGAGTGCTCATGCAATAAGGGTAGGAGTTAAAAACAGAACAGGGCTCCAACAGGAAGACATTGCAGCCACATTAGGTGCATATCAAGTGTTTTATAAAATCCTGAACCCATCAAACACATGGGATGAAGAGTCTTAAAAAAATCAACACATGCCTATTGCTACACACTTTGTGATTTTACATGTACCTGAATACCTGATTGCACATCTGGATCAGAAAGAAACAAGTACAGTTTAAAGACTAAATCATACACCAGACAGGACTGAAGTTATCTTTGAGAGAAAAAATAAAAAATGTAACAGTGATGCAGAACTGCAATTCATGTAACATGACCTAATTATTTTAAATAAAATGCTAGCAGCATTTTAAAAGCCCATGGATACACAATTGTTAAAATTTAATGCTGCTGTTTGCATGTATCAGAATTTACAGAAATTTGTGTGAAATTTTCACTCCTGTTACATCCAGGTCACCTCAGTAGGGTTATTCAGCTTAATAAAAATTTTAAATAAAATAAATAAGTAATGTTGAGTCATAGCTCATTTGCAGGACATCAATCATATATGTGTAACTTGTAGAATAAGAGTAAACAAATACAAGGAATCAAAAATAGCTCAGGGCCCAGCAGAATTCAACATTTTACATTTTTCTATTAATTTCTTATAGGAACCCAACATATTTCTCAGTCTGTAATGGAAAAATAACCTTGCATCCCTCCACAGGTGCAACACAATTCAGTAAGATAAACTTTTCACTGTTCTTTTTCATCTAATCATAGATGAGTAGAATAGGTACAGCATATCACCTTTACTCTAGTTGTTCTCTTTCTGAGATGCATTGCTCCCTCAGGCACCTCTCCGCAGAGATGTGCTTCATGGTTTGGCAAGATTCAACTCATCTGATTCCAAGAGAAAGTGATGCAAAGTGCCAGCTCAACTGGCACTCTTGGACTTGTCTCTGTACACTCTGCACAGACCTGCAGGCCCTCCCTGTTCTCTGTAGGTGACAAATTTCGCTGGCTGCAGTGAAAGAGGCAGCCCATAGGAGATATCACCCTACCTGCTTTTCCTCTACCTGCAAACTCCTATATGTGACTGTAGTAGGAAGGAAACTTGGTTGTTAAACTTATCACTATGTTATGAACCATGGCTCATGAACCAAATCTTGCCTTCATAGAAAAGACCTCTATAGATACCTGGATGATTGAGAAGCTGCTTAGGCTGCCACAGCAGTGGGATTTGACAATGCCTTAAAGCCTTGAGCTTTAATGGCTCCTACCCAACAAAAAGAACAAGGAAAAGAGGTTGTTGGGGAGGGAAGGAGAGCTCAGGGCACCACATTGTGCAGTACTCCTGTTTCAGAAAGAGTGAGATGGGATGAGGGTTGGAGGGGAACTATTTTACATTTTAACTATTTCTGTCACATTTTGAGAGCTTTGTGTGGAACTGATGACTGGATTTTATGCTCTGAGACAGTTTGCTTCCATCATCCGTTACCTTGCAGCCATCTGAAATGAGCAGCACTCCGTGGTGCTGAGGACACTGTGTTGTCCATTGTTGTCTGGTGGCACCAGATCATGTCCTACTCCCAGTCTGAAGACAGAATGACCTGGCAGGATGGAAACGGATGTGATTGTTTGTACCAAGGCACTGACCAAAGTCAGTGATGTACCTCTGCTCTGAAAAACGAGAGCAGATACTTAGATAGTAAACATTATTGTGATTTTCTTCTTACCCACATTAATCCAAACACTTCAGCTGGAGAAGATCTCTTCCCAAAGTTGCAACACGAATGATATGAGTTGATTATTGAAACACATATGTACAGCTTGTCACTGTGAATAACTGACTATCCACTGGCAGAAGAAGCACTGAATGTCAGCCAAAAATCAATGCCTTGCCAAAAAATGCCACAAGGTTGTATCTTCTCAGAGTTGGGAAACCACTTTCAGATCTTATCTTTGTACCCACTCTTTAGTGGAAGAGCTAAATTTGGCCAATTAATGGTAAACAAAATGGAAAAAATAAAAGGAACCTGAGGACTCTTCAGCTTAGACATCCTTTTCTGAACTACCTAGTAGTTGGCATTACGGATGAAATGTACTGACCTGTCTATTTCCACACAATATCTGTGTCGATACCTTTTCCATTATTCACCCTTAGGGTTGTATTTAACTACTGGAGAGATTTTTAGTGCTCCTGACAATGGGGGACAGATACCAATGGCTATAGTCTATCTTGGTGTAGCAACTGTCCATGAATTCTGGCTCCAACATACAGGTCAGTTAGCATCAACTTACAAATTTCTGAGCTTTAATTTACTTATTGAGGCCAAATGACTTCAGTAAGAGCTACAGCTATTAACACTTCTCAAATCAGACAATTTTATTTAGAAGCCTAAAAAAAAAAAAAAGGAATCAGTATCTGGGCTTTAGGCATTGAAGATTTTGTCTGTTGAGAATGAAACTGGTAGCAGTAATTTAGAAGGGCATTTTGCCCTTGGCTCCTCAGGCTTCTGCTAATTATGCTCATGTCTGACCTGTACCACTTCACGGTTGTCTCAGTATTTGAACTTTCTTGACTTAACATTGCCAGATTAAAGCTAATTTCTGCTGGTTGTGTGATGAACATGTTTTTCAAAGGAAGCCAGATTCAATCCATAGTGTGCTGAGACAGTGCCTGCCATTTGCTGAATGCAATGGGCCATGCTGACAGTGGCTACAGTAAGCAGAGGCATGGCTACCACAGTGTTGAATCAATGGCATTGTTGCTTTACCAGTAAATCAGCTAATGTGAGGAAAGATTGAAGCCCATATTTCCCAAAGAATAGTCTGCCTTTGGTGTTTGCAGCTCTGGAAGAATTGTTGAGTTTAGTGATTTAGTCATGATTAATCCTGCAGGCAAATATATGCAAATTTGAATTATAGAATCATTTAGGTTGAAAAAGACATTCAAGATCACTGAGTGCAATCATTACCCTAATGCTGCCAACTCCTTCACTAAGCCATGTCCCTAAGTGCCACATCCATATGTCTTTAAATACCTCCAGGGATGATGACTCCACCACTTCCCTGGGCAGCCTGTTTCAATGTGTGGCAACCCTTTCAGTGTAGAAATTTTCCTAATATCCAGCCTAAACCTGCCCTGGTGCAACTTGAGGCCATTTCTTCTTATCCTATTTCTTGCTACTTGGGAGAAGAGACTGACCCCCACCCTGCTACAACCTTGTTCCAGGTAGTTATGAAGAGAAAGGAGGTCTCCTCTCAGCCTCCTTTTCTCCAGGCAGAACAACCCCAAGTCCCTCAGCTGCTCCTTATAACACTTGTGCTCCGGTCACTTCCCCAGCTTCGTTTCCCTTCTCTGAACACACTCCAGCACCTCAATGTCTTTTTCTGTAGTGAGGGGCCCAAAACTGGCCACAGGATTTGAGGTGCAGCCTCACAAGTGCTGAGTACAGGCGGATGATCACTGCCCTGGTCCGGCTGGACACACTGTTGCTGATACAAGCCAGGATGCCATTGGCTTTCTTAGCCACCTGGGCACACTGCTGGTTCATGATCAGCCGAATGGGAACTAACACTCCCAGGTCCTTTTTAACTGGGCAGCTTTCCAGGTGCTCTGCCCCAAGCTTGTAACATTGCAATGGGTTACTGTGACCCAAGTGCAGGATCTGGCATTAAGCCTTGTAGAATCTCATAAAACTGGCCTTGGCCCATTGATTCAGCTTGTCCAGATCCCCCTGTAGAACCTTCCTGCCCTCCAGCAGATGAACTTTGTGTCATCTGCAAACTGACTGAGGGTGCACTCAATCCCATTGTCCAGATCATTGATAAAGATATTAAACAGGACTGGACCGAAGAACGAGCCCCAGGGAACATCACTTGTGATTGGCTACCAATTGAATGTAACTTCATTCACCACCACTCTCCAGGCTCAGCCATCCATCCAGTTTTTACCCAGCAAAAAGTATGTCCTTCCAAGCCATAAGCAAACTGTTTCTCCAATAGAACTGTGAAAATCTGTGCTAGGGGAATCCAGAATACAAACCACAAGCTGCAAACTGTTTGCTTTCTTCCTCACTTCACTCCCAATGTTTTCCTGATCTTTATTTTTCTGGTAAAACTGCATTGCAGGTAAATCTCTGTCTTTTTTTATTCTTGCTGTTGTGATGTAGAAACAACACAGATAATCAGTTTTAACTGACCTTAAGATTCATTCATACTTTTGAAAATTATTACACACTCTTATGCACGCACACACACACACACACACACACACACACATACATGCCAACTAGTTTAAAAATCTTTCCAAATAAAATCTGAAGAGAAACTATTTTCCTCCTTAAACATTTGAAAACAGGCTCATTTTTCTTCCCAATTATAGTAACTATACAAAGGAGCAGTAAGTCTCAGAAGATTTGTTGCAAATCCTTCAAGTCCATGACACCAGTTTCAAAGAAAACCATTGGTTCCCTTCAAAACAGTAGTCTGCAGCTGCCTGATAAAAGGGCACAACCCAGTACAAGGTAATCATTAGGCAAACATTATTATTATTTTGCTAATTAGTCAAAAATCATTGGATTTCCTGTGGCTTCTTCCTGCTGAGCAATCATTTGATCTTGCTTGTGTTGACAAACATACAAGTCACCAATTGTGCCTCATTTATCATTTGACAAGGACAATATTCTCTTCTTCTTGTGTGAAAAAGAGAAGACTAGGAACAAGAAAACAGGCAAGAAGATTCAGAATATAACTGTCCTTTCTTTTCGCTTCAACTGATACGGTGACAAACGCCACCAAATGAACAGGATCTGCAGTGAGCTATAAAGCTGCTGTTCAGATCCTGGGGGGGAGTGTTAATGCAGAATTCCTACAATGAGCCTTGCATAAAATAGACTGGAAATATTCCTGCTTCAACTGAAATGTAGAGAACTCCATATTCCCAAAAAAGGACCCCACAGCATTCCCCCAGCAACACTGTCTAGCTGTCAAAATGTGGCTAAATTTAACTGAGAGCGCTCAGGGGGGGAAAAATAATTTTATTTTGTAAAATGTAAAGATTGAGACAAATTTGTACAGTTCAATTCCACAAATTTAGTTTGAAAGACATTTCAAAACTCAGCTCCTTACGTAGGGAGTATTCTTTTAAAGAATGTACAGGAAAATCTGGCATAAGGATATGCATATGTGAAATTTTATTTATAGTTATTGCTAGTGATGGGTACGAAATTTTTTTGGGGCTAGATATTTCTCTTTCAGTAAGCTGGTCTTTAGGCTGCTCAAACATTGTTAAAAAAAAAACAACCACCACTGCAAAGTAAACTGTTATACCGGTTCTTGAATACAAAACCAAGCATTGCATTGTTTCCAAGGGAGCTGCAGCATGATTTTCAAAATTTCTTCTTTATTGTTGCATACTGCAGCTCTTTTACTTGGCAATTTAGCATATCACAGCATTATTTTTCTTAATTCATTTTATGAATTAATATTACAATCCCCCCAGAGAAGAAATAAATAATGGAACGCTGTTATGGAGAGAAAAGAATCACAGTAAGCATGTAAGAATAATAAAAAAAATTAAAAAAAAAGCATTTTAAAAGATGTAAAATAGTTAAGTTTCTGTATTGATCATTTGGAGGAAGACAGACAGACAAGTGTCTTACTCAGTTTTTATACATGACTTTAAATAGAAAAGGCAAGCTGCTGAATTTATGACATTAACATCTGTGTCATCAAGAAAGCTTCTATGTCAACCTTTAATGTCTTTATATTGAAGGGTTTTCATTACCTAAGGAAAATAAGTAAAAACAAGAACAGGCAGGGATGCGTGTGAAAAATAATGCATTCTACTGCTTTTATAGAAAAGAACAAATGTTTCATTATTAAGGCTTGCGCAAAAACCAGATTGAAGTGCACCTTCACTATTTGCTTAAACATATATTTTTCTAGGGAGATAATAGCGATTGCTTGACTCTTTTATTTACAGACAGTTTAAATTGCCTCTCAAAAATACAGTTTATAGGCTGAATGATCTCAACTACTATGTGAAATTACTGATGTGTTCTCTTTCCTGAGGCTTACATATCCTGTAGCAACAGTCCTACCATCTCTTTGCAGCTTGCAGTACTGCTGTTAGGAATTTAGAAGCAGACACGTCAGTTTTAGAGACTGTATTTTTTCCTTTGCTTTAATAAATCAATCTTGTGCAGCGATATTGGCACTCCTTTAAATGGGTCAGGACAAAGTGTGTCCTTAACCATGCAGTCTTATTGCTGATCACCAATAATTTCATTAGCCATGGCACAAGAAATTATTTGGTTCAATAGATGTAAACATGACCAACCCCATCCAAAACACATCAAAGTTAAGAGGACTCTTCCTACCCTCCAACTTCCCCGGAGCCAGAGCAGCCTGTCAGAGGACTTTGCCCCCAGCTCAGGACACCCTGTCCTCTCTGTCTTCAGCAGATTCGTCAGTTGAAAGGATCTGGGGCTGAAATTTTAAAAGAGATATGACTACACTCTGACTTTAAGTACAAATACAAAAATCATTGCCAAACAGAACATTTAAAGCTCTGGCTAGACAAACTCTGGAGAAATTATAGCCCACGAAGTCCAGCAACCAACCTGCACTGCGTGGATTTCCTCTTTGACTATTTGTGGTGGTGGGTGCTTTTAAAAAATCTGGCATTTGCAAGAACGTTCCTAATAGTGCTCAGCTGTTCAATTCAGGGATATAAGGATTTTTTTTCCCTCAAAATGCATTTAATTAAAGAATGCTTTAAACAAAGGAAGTGAGGAAGGCTCTCTCGAATGCTTTGGTGTTGTCCCTTCTCAGGCAAAGCCAGGCTTGCAGAAATGATGACTGCTAATTTCCCAGCTTCTCCATTGAACATGTGTGAGAAAGCAGAGCTGAATGAAATGTGTAGGCATTATACAGGGATATTTATTGGCAGACTGGCTTGGTTTATTCTGTCCATCCTTCACACCTTCCGCATATTTGCTCCTTGTACATTGGACTGTATAGGCAAGGCTTGATAAAGTGCTTAAGATCTTTGTAAGGCACAGTTGTTCACAGAAACTTAATTTCAGCACTGCATAGGTGAGTATATATGTTGTCTTAAATTTTAAATTTACTCAGACAAGTATTTGGATTGTAATGGTCTCCTGTGCTCAGCCATGGGCACAGAAAGAGTACTGTGAATATTGCTTAGCACCAGTAGTTAAGCAGTGCATGACAGACATTGTGTTCACCATGACATCAGAGAACAAAAAATTCATAACTGTTTCAGTTTAATAAATATACACAAAAGGTTAGTTTAAGGAAATAGCAGCTTGCTTGTAAAGACTTTGCTATCTAATTCTAGGAAGAAATTATTCATTTCAGATTATTAACCTAGATGAGAGCAGAGATAGAGATTGCTTGTTTGTTAAAAGGGAAAAAAAGTGTCAAAGAAGACAGCATATAAATAAGGAGAAAATATAAATAACTTTTCTGATCCAAACAAAACTAAAAGTTTATAGGCTGTACCTCACCACAAGATTATCCATTTTTATTTTCCTCCTGGTAATGACCCAATTTCATTTTTATAAAGACAAAGGGATGACAAAATTCTTATACATAAGAATTCGGGTTTAGGAAAATGTACATGAGTGTCCTTCTGTCTTTCTTTGCTGTGAAATGACACATTTCACACTTTTGTTTTAGAATCTTAGCAACTTCTAAAATATTTCTTATATTTTCATGCACAGAGATTTTTATTAGAGGTAGCTCAGAATGTAGAGAACAGTGGAACACCAAGTTCCTAAAACAACACAGTTATGCATCTTAAATATGATTGAGTTTAAGAATGCCAGAAGGACATGAAAGCTCTATTTCTATCTTTCCTTAAAAAGAATAAAATTAATAGCTTGGATGAGTGCAGTATAGTCACAAAGGATAATCAGAGTAAATCTATAATGGGTTAAAATTCAGTGAGAGCAATAAAGGGGACACAGTGGTTTGAAGAAAATTAGAAATAACTTCAATTCCTTTTTTTCTGGAAAAAGAAAATATCTATAATGAATTTTTTCTTAAAAAGATGTGTTTACTCTTGTATTACTTTATCTGTTATTACTAGAGATGTTACACTGTCCTTCCTTACATTGCAATGACACACATTGCATGTCATTGCAAACAAATGAAAATTATTTTATCTATTTATCCTTATCTTCAAGAACAGTTTAAATAGAAATAAAGGAATTAAGGTAATGGCAAATGATAATACCAAAGGACACTGTATTTACCATAGGTGGTAAATACACTTCTCCACTCACATTTATTTACTCCTGGTATGAAAGCATGGGATATCTGTGAGGTCTCAGAGCTTCAAATGCCACGTTTGGTTCCCGAAGAGGAACAGAGTTTTTGTCAGGGCCCTTGGCAGCCAGTCAACCCTCTGCAGCAAGAGTTCAGTATCAAAACAATTGAATATAAAGGAACCAATCAGAATATTGTAACTATGTACACATTAACCAGTAAGAACATTCGAATAATGACTAATACAATATAACCTACTACTATTCTTTTAACAATAAATTTTAAATTCAAAACTGAGGTCTGCATTGTCCTTCATTATTGCCATAATTGATGGAATAATTTGTTCTTAGAGAGCTTCTTTTTCTTCTCACTTATGCTGGTATGAATCCCTTTCCAAGCTCCAAAATCTTCATTTGGTTCCCCAGCACATGGCCAAAGAATTGTGGAGCTCACATGGAAAAGGGAATTTCAGGGATTTTCAGAGATGAACTTCAGTGTTTTACACCAAACAGACATGTAAAATTGCATTAAGAACCCTTTGTAAGGGGTTCTGTGGTATTTTCTGTTTAGTTTGTGCAAATAATAAGGACATTACATTTAAGTCAGTCATTGTAAATTTTGATCAGAGCTTTTGAGGAAGTGGATTCAGTTTAGATTATTTGTAAAAGGAAACAAAAATATGTCTTCAAGTATGGTGCTTGACTTGAAGAGTCAGCTTAGATAAACTAAAGATATTTATCCAAGTCTGAACTGCTTAGGAATTTGGAGTGGATATCTGAAATTGAAGTTAGATTTCTTTACAATAGCAAGGATTTATAGCAAAGCAAGGAAAATACTTTTGGAAATAATGCTAGAATGAAATGAATAGATAATTAAATAAGTATTTTAAACAGATCTTCAAGGAATAGAAAAGAACAAAAAGGAATTTAAAAATTACTGATCAGCAAGTAACATTTTTAATTTTTTTTAGAATGTGTAATAGCAGTTAAAACTGCTCAAACTGAAGCTGGATTAGAACTTGTGAAGAATGTTAAGAAAGCACTTTATAAGATTGGCTATTAAAGAAATGGAAAACAATGAGATTCATGTGAATAATGTACAGGGGTAGCCATTTGAAGACCGCTGGCAAGAACTTCTGCTCTCAGCTGGGGACTCATCAAATGGAAGCTATTAAGAGGTAAAGTATTGGAATATATTAGTTGGTCACAGAATGTCTGTGCCTTGATTGTGTAATATGGCTCTGAAAAGATGGATTGTGTTGTGGACTGTGGGTATATTTCCAGTACATACAGATGAATATCAACACTCTGGTAATCCTTTATTTGAAACAATACAGGTAGTGACAATAATTTTTTCAAGAAATAAATTTAGACTAGAGTAAGCATGAAGAAGTAATACTAAGATAACAAAACTGGATAGAGCTTGCCTTATGGAAAGACAGAAAGGGCTTTGCTTCTCAGGTCAACAAAACAAATGCTGAGAAGTTTTTCTTGGTAGGTCATCAGTGAGGAAATAAAAGATTATTATAGCCTTATATAGCCCAGAAGAGGTATATAAAATAAACTAGGAATGAATTTGTCAAAAAGAAATTCAGTGTGGAAATTGAAAAGTTGTAGTTATGCTACCAGAGAGAGTACTGGAAAACCTTCCCAAGAAAAGTGTTGGGAAAAACACTAACTAACTTGATTTAGAGCTGAACAATATGAAGTTTAAAGAAGCTGGTGGTGGTACCTTTTTTTTTCCTTTATCTTACACTTCCTGTGAAGATGAGATTATCCTTAGTGCTACTTTATGACTGTTTCTCTGTGTTCTTAGTCCTGACTTCTTGCCCCATGAGAGTCATTGCCTCGTCAGTGCTTAATATGTCTATAAAAATAATATTTCTTAAGAAGTGCAAAAATATCTTTCATATCCTTCAGAGGGAACATAAAAGAGTTTGGGGTTTTTTCAGTGCTGCTGTTGTTCAAACATTCTGAACAGCTCTGCACAATAATTTCTATTTGGTGAAATTTAATCTTTTATAACACTCCAGAATCATCTGCAGTTTTAGCATTGTCTAAATTAAATCTTTGGAAATATTTTTTATTCCAGTGTTAAAGAGTTTATGAGAGCAGTTTGAAATACATTCCTTTTCTAACCTTATCAATTTAACTTTTTCAGTAGGAATGGATAGAAAGCAGTGAAAATTTCTTTCACTCATTAGTGTAATACCTCCATGTACCAGGCTTGTTCTCTGGCTGGGAGATAAATAATCATAGAATGGTTTGGCTTAACCTAAAAGATCATCTGGTTCCGAAACCCTCTGCCGTGGCAGTGACACTTTCTACTACCCCAGGTTGCTCAAAGCCCCATCCACCTGGCCTTGAACATTTCCAAGAGTGGGGCCTCCAAAATTTCCCTGGGCAAACTGTTCTAGTGTCTCATCACCCTCAAGGTGAATAATTTCTTTCTATTACCCACTCTAAACCTGCTCTCTTTTCAGTTTAAAGCTGTTACCTGTGGCCTTTTACTACATGTTCTTGTAAAAAGTCCCTCTCCAGCTCTCTTTTAGAGACCCTTTAGGCACTAGAAAGTGCTCTAAGGTCTTCCTGAAACCTTCTCTTCTACATGGTGAATAGCCCCAAATCTCTCAGTTAGTCTTCACAGCTGAAGTGCTCCAGACATCTGATGGTTTTGCTTTTCATCTGAACTCATTCCAACTGAATGTCTTTCCAACAGAATCTTTCTTGTATTGGGATCCCAAAAATGAATGTAGCACTTCAAGTGGGGTCTCACCAGAGCGGAGGGACAGAATCCTTTCCCTTGACCTGCTGCCTATGCTGCTTTTGATACAGCCCAGGATGTGGTTGGCTTTCTGGGCTGTGACATGTCCAGCTTCTTGATTTGTTGCTATCCTGTTAAACTAAAAATTGTTTTCAATTGTTTCAAAGTGTTATTCTTTTCTATAAATGTATGTATGCCAAATGTATTTAATCTTATGCCTTACAAATATTAAATAGTCAGGAAGTAGAAAGAATAGTAATTTGTCTGACTGCTGAACAAAACAATGTAATCCATTTTTCATTTAGGAGACACTAGCTTTACTTCTTTGAAAATTGTGTTAATTGACATTTTGCAGTTTCTGAGTTGAGAATTGGGGTCTGACAAATTCTATTTTGTGCTTGGTATTCACAATTTGGTGGCATAACAAAAACAAAACAGAGCATTTTGAAGCTTTATAACATGATATTGCAATCAAATACTCTTATATTGTAGTGAAAAGAACCTCCTACACTCAGGCCTGATTATGCATAATATTTTTATTATGACTGAAACATGATGAATATGAATTCTCCTGCCAAATCTCCTAGAGTTCCAAAATTCCCTTCTTAACATGTAGTAATCTAAAATGTGTAATATAATATGATGCAACAATAAACAGTGTTTTCACTTTAGTTATTTACCTGTTACCACATTCTACATAAGTTGTTACCTCACTGCTTTTGCCATGGAAGCTCATCTCTAATCCTTAGATGTAAGCTTTGTTTGTATCCCAACAAATGGACCTGTTAAAGTGACCATTTTGATTGCCAAAACTAAGTGCTGATGGGCTGAAACAAAGCTCCCTCCTTTAGCTATGTGTCTTGCAGAGTCAGTGCAAAGTGAGATTCCTTAAAGGGTGATTCTCTATTCCAGCACTGAACAAGATACTACCAAAGCTGTGCGTAACAACATGTAACCATGTAATCATGACTCTGAACTCTATGTAGAAGCACTAATGCCCATTCTCCTGACAATTGGCCTTAAGATATTTGTATGCATTGATAAGATCCCCGGTCTGTCATATATTCTTCAGGCTAAACAACCTTTCCTCATAAGAGAGCTGATCCAGTCCCCTAACCATCTATTAAGCCCTCTATTAAGAATTTGAATGTATTTAAATTAAGCTTAAAATATGAATTGTTCATTCACACTTAGAGCATTGGAGATTAGCCAGTTGTTTAAAAGGAGATTTTCATTTTTTCCCACAGTTTTTCCATCTTAACAAATTAGATTTTGAATTTATTTTAACAAACATAAAAATTATAGAATTTATTTTGTAACAGCAGATGACCAGTGGTCAAGACATAACAGAAATAACATGAAATTTTTACAAGACAATCTTTACAATCAACATGATCTGTATACTATAAAAAAGTAGCATGTGTAATTCCCATTTCCTGCCTCCGTTTTGATGGTTCTCTCACATTACTACAAGTGAAAATCTGCAGGGCAGGTGCAGCGAATTTTGGGGATGTATCTTTAGGGATGAGCATGATAGAGATTGGATTTGTGACTGGAACACTTAAATGATGCTAAAGTATGACGGTGGCACTGCATTATATGGTTGGCATGTAATCATAACTTTATATTGAATGTTAGTCTTAAGCCACTGATTTTTTCTCTGGTCCATGACACCACTGTTTCAGAATGTGCCAAATACTTGCTACAGCACTTCTTTATCTGTTCCACGAGAAACTAAAATCTGTTACTGTGCACATTTAAAAGTTTTGTTTTGATTAACTTTTTTTTCCTTTTTGCTTAAATTATTAATATTGATGAATAATGTGAAACAATATTTATTCATTTTTGTATTAACAGCATTGTTCTTTACAAGGAAGCCTACGCTTCCTTCATGAAAAGTGCAGCACAGCAAATTATAGTAAATTAATTTGTAATGTAAATAGTAGGAATTATGGAAAGCTGTTCTTTCATTTTAAAAATAAGTAGTAAAATCCTTCCATACTTTCACAAAAATATTTAATTTTTATCACCAATTTTAAGGTGAAGTGAAGTGATAAGAGCTGTTAGCACTTTGTAAGCAATTTTATCTTGTTACAACAGTTTTATCAAGATAATAATGGCCATAGAAATGGCTACAGAATGTACATAATGGCACTATACTGTCCTTTAAAGCTGAATTATTAAAAGTGTAATTTGTAATAATAAAAAGGAGAAAGAAAATGTTACTGTATTATACTGAAAAGAGGGATTAATTTAAAACACTAGGCAAAATAATGTCTTTGAAGTATGTACAGAAATTACTAGAAGTTAATGAAATAAGAAAGTCCCTTGTGCTCTTCATTGTCTCATAGCCAGGCAATGTGCTAGAGAAGCCAATCAATGGGTCAAAGAATCACATTCCCCACCTGGATTATTGCTTTTGTCAAGTTGTCAGTGGGAAGGTATACTGGAGCTAGTGAATGGAGTGCTTGAGGAGGACATCTGGAAAAATTTGTGGACTGGAGTTCTCCCTTCTAGGCACACATGAGCCCTAAAGTTTTCTGTTTCTGATTAGTTGCTGTGTGTGGGCACCATATCTGAACGGCTCTGGATGCTTCTGAATGATCCTGGGACACAGGCATCTCCTGAAGTAATCTATTTGTGCTGAGGCCTTCAAGTATCACTTCAGTGACCTAAGAAGTTAAAGATGCTATTTCTGCATCTGAAGGAAGGAACACATAGATGTCATTGTCTGACTCATGCCCATAACCATGTTCACACATCCTCTAAGCTGAGAAATCATACGTGTGCTTTGGCATCTTTTTAACATCACATTTTTTTAAATAAAGTAGAAATATCAGGAAAATCGGATTTTCACCTACCCATAATCTTCCTAAGAGGCTGAATTGTCAATGACCACAAGCAGTACAGCCCTGATGTAAGCTGATGGTCCTGCAGTTACAGTCCTACACTGCAGAGGGTATATGCATTTCTCACATTGCCTTTCAGAAAGCACATGCGTGGAATAGCCATAGAACCATAGAATGATTTGGATTGGAAGAGATCTTAAGGATCATCTAGTTCCAACCCCACCACCACGGGCAAGGACACCTTGCACCAGATCAGGTTGGTCAAAGCCCCATCTAACCCTGCCTTGGACTCTTCCAGGGATGAGACATCAACAGCTCTTTTGGGCAACATGTTCTACTGCCTCACCACCCTCAGAGAGAGGAATTCCTTCCTAATATCTAACTTAAACCTCTCCCTTCTCACTCTGAAGCCATTCGCCCTTGCCCTATCACTACTTGTCCTTGAAAAAAGTCTCTCTCCAACTTTCTTGTAGTCCCTTTTAGATACCAGTAGGCTACTGTCCAGCTGTAGGTATCTGGCTTTTGTTGTTGTTGTTGTTGTTGTTTTTTGTATTTTCCATGTTTCTCCTAATTGCATTTTTTAGGCACTTCTGACACCTGCTTGGCTTCTGTATGTTTTCTGTAGTAATTGCTTTAAAACATTTTCTTTGTCCCATTTACGCATGTATCTCTTATCTTGTCAAAGTGCTAGTATTCTTTTGTTCTGTTTTTTATGTACCCTTCTCTTATCTGGATCCAGTTTTTTGGTTTTGTGTTTGTTTGTTGTTGTTGTTGTTTGGTTTGGTTTGGTTTTTTTGTTTGTTTGTTTGTTTGTGTGTGGGGTTGGGTTTTTTTGTTAGTGTTTTTCTTTCTTTTTTTTTTTTTTTAATCTGGCACTGTTTTTTTCTGTGATTACAAAGTATCTTCTCTCTCCATTAAACCTTTTTTCTGTCTCTTAAAATTCTGAGCTCAGCAGAATCATGAGGACAGTATGTATATGTATATGTATATGTATATGTATATGTATATGTATATGTATATGTATTACGCATATGCATATGTACATGTGTATGTGTATATGTATATGTATATGATGTTTTAAATGACCACTGGATGCGGTTTCAGGCAGTGGGCCACCAACAGATAGGAAAATGTAAACTCGCAGTTGAAGATCCATCTGATAAATACTGGGTTGATTGCAGCAAGAGCAAGAGGCTCGAATATCCAGCAGAGGGAGTGATTTCCTCAGCCAATGCCCCTCTGTTGGGGATGCCCTTCCTCCAGCCCTGAGGAGCGAGCATCAGCATGCCGGAGGAGGCATCGGTGTAAATCTTGCGAGATGTGTGGAAAAAAAAGATAGCTAAAACACGGGATTTAAACTACCTAAACAGAAAGCACTGTCTTGAAGTGGTTGTCATTTTTATTTAAGTAGTAAAAAATTTGAAGAATTCAGGAGGTAAGATTCCGAAATAAAGGTTAGCTGATGTTGTGGTTTAACCCCAGCGAGCAGCCAAGTGTTATAAAGCTGCTTGCTCACTCCCCTCTCACCTTTTCCCCTCCTTATGCTGAGGAGCATAAAAAATGTAAAACTCATGGGATGAGATAGGAACTGTTTAATAATTGAAATAAAACAAAATGATATTACAATACTACTATTACTACTGCTAATCAAGAGGAAAAGCAGAAAGAAAGAGAGAGAAATATAAAACCTGAGAGAAATAAAACCCAAGGGAAACAAGTGATGCACAATACAATCACTCACCACCCACTGACCAGTGCCCAGCCTGGCCCCCAGCAGTGATCAGCTCCTCCCAGCAAACTTCCCCCAGTTTATATACAGGCCATGATGTTCTGTGGTACGGAATATCCCTTCGGCCTGTTCGGGTCAGCTGTCCTGGTCCTGCTCCCTCCCAGCATCTTGTGCACCTGCTTGCTGGCGGAGCATGGGAAACTGAAAATTTAGAGTAATCCCTGCTAAGCAACAGCTATACCATCAGTGTGTTATCAGCATTATTCTCATACTAAATCAAAAATACATAACTGTACAAGCTACTAGGAAGAAAACTAATTCTATCCCAGCCTAAACCCAGCTGTCTAGACGTGTGACACATTATTGAGGAATTAATTTTAACAGTGATGGTGATATTTGTCTTCATGGTTGCCACAAATGAAGTATTGATGAAGTGATATTAAGTCTGTAATAGTGAAATTTATTTAATTACTGGAACATGTAATTGTTCATATCAGTTCATTAGAGTGTAAACGGAAATGATACATCATCTTGCTGACACACTTATTAGTTATCTAAAATTTCATGACTAACTATGAAAATTATGCAAAAACATGATAAAAACAAACAACTCATTAAAGCTCACCTACGTAATGAGTAATTAATTCACTAGTAGTGCCTGGAACATTCTGAATATTAATTTGATTGGTATGTTCTGGGCAAGTAGCAAGGTAAAAATCTCTACATGTTTTTGCAGAATGTCTGTTCTTAATGATTCCAAATATTTTCCTTAGGTACATTCCTGATAATGAATGGGAGAATCAAGTTGACTTGTTCATAGGCTGTCAACATTTTGAAAGCAGTCATTGATCTCCAGGTGTAACAAGCACTAAGAAAGGTGTTGACTGTACTGAAGTATTTAGCTATTGGTTTCTCTTAGTTTTTACTGGAAGCAGAAAACGGTGAATAGACATAAGACACAAAGTGGACTGACCTGAATAAAAACACAACAATTAAAATTACCCAAACCAGCTGTTGATCATGTTTTGTATACTCAATTTCTTCCATAATTTACTGAAATTAATTTTCAATTCTATTAGAAACAAGGCTGCTGGGCAGCAATGCTTTTGTACCTCTAGATTTGAAACAAAATTAATGGACATGGTTATGAGCTAAAGAATAATTATTTCAACAAGTTTTGGGGATTTTAAGTGTCAGGATTCAAAAAAATGTCAATATTAGGAACAATACCATTCAATGTGCCTTGTTAATGATTCAAGTAACATTTTAATTTATGGATTGGCAATATTTTAGGATGCCATTTTAGATCAAAACCCAAGAAAAAAGAAGATTATAGAACAGTGTTGCTTTTGGAAAGCATACTGTAGCAAAGTTTATTAACAATAGTGAATACTAAATCACAATCTAAAACACACCTAGTGGAGTTCTGGGTAAGTAATCCAGTCTGTAATATGTACAGATTGGTTGAAATTTGAGCGAAGTAAGAAGGCTTATTCTTTTTGATCTTTAGGTCATGCCAAATGCCAAAGTAATATTTACCTAGAGTGTTGTCACTGGGATGGGTAGCAAAAGGATATTTTATTTTGTTGGAGAAATAATTACTTTGTTTTGATAGTATTTTCTCAATTTATCAAGACCATATTGTAAAGCACACACAACAATTACTCATTTAAGACATAGAAATACTTCTAGAATTCAACACAAAGAAGATGGAACCCCGCAGCAAATCCATCTGAAAATTATCAACATTGTTTAATTATTTGTTATATATTTGTTCAACACCTGTCACTGTAGAATTTAGCATGTCTTTGGTCATTAGGAGTTACTTTGAAGATGTCTAGTAAAAAAATTCAAAGGGAGAATATAGAAGCATCTTACTTACCATAATAATTGCAAAATATTGTAGTAGTTTCCCTGTAGCCAAAGCTGAGGAGGGGAGGCCTGTTGTGATTCATGCCATATTGAGAAAGAATGTTTGTCTTAAAAATTGCATCTCAAACTGGGAGCCATCAGTGATCAATACAGGTACTCTCATCAAATAAAATAGAAACACTGTATCAAGTGATAAACACCTGTGACTTATTTTCACAGTCTGCTGAAGTGTGAAAATAGGGCTCAGAATGAGTGGTTTGATAATATCAGCCAAACTTGTATTCTTCTCAGAAAAGGAGGTGATACTAGGTAATGATTTCCTCCTAATTTCTTTTGTTGACTAGAATACATGTAATTTAGATCTAATCCGAAAATCAACACTTCAAAAGATAAAGGAAATTGAAGTCGTTAGCAGTGAAAAAAAATTAAAACTAAAGTATTGAAGAGTGGCAAAGATTGTATGCACTGGCACTCTCAAAAGAACATGAAAATTAACATAAAAATTTCTACATTATACCATTGAATCTGAATAACACCCACTAGAGCAAGCTGAAATATTGTCAGAGAGATGACTGGTGGATGATCCACTAGATATTTTTGGCTCTAGCTGCTGCAATTATTTTGATAATGACTTAAGGAAACTAATTTTTGTGATTTTTTTTTTATATAGATATCAGGCTTGAAAGACATAATATGTTTTTGAATATATGAAGGAATATTTCTGACAGACTGAGTGTTCAGAAATATTTTGGCAGCAAGAGTCATTCTTAGGATATTTTTTGATTTTGAGATAGTATATCTGGGGGAGGGGTTGCTAGCTTATCTTAGGCTAAATAATGTCACAAAAAAAATAAAATCAGTGTTTCAGAAGTCTGACTGACTCTAAAAATAGACATAATCAGACTGTGGACAGTATCCCAATGTCATGATATAAATGGCCTAAGTATTTACAAGAACCAGACCAAGACAGAGACTTTATTCAGATATGTAGCTATACTTACTTGCTTCACCTTCACCCAAAGGAATGTTTTAATTAACTATATGAAATTTCACTGATTTTGGGGCATCAAAAAACCTATTCTGCACTGTCATCCCAAGGTTAATGTTAGGGAATTGTTTAATGAAATACTGGCTTTTTGAAATGTGAGATATGTCAATGACACTTTAATCTTGTATGTTAACTCCCATCATCTCACCATCAAACTCTTTCCACAGTATCCTCCAAAATACAGAGTGTGCTTGGCATTGTTTGTATTCTGGGAATACTTTTTCCACGAAAATAGTGTATGGTGAAAGAAACTGCAATAAAAATTGATTCAAAAGCCTATATTCAATATTTTATATATTTTCAAGGGGAAATAAAAAAGTATGGTTTGTAAAATGTTTGCCACATTGTGTTT
>JAWWLT010000092.1:52858681-52870907 GCA_035040995.1 Premnoplex brunnescens
CCCGCCCCCCCCCCCCCCCCGTTTTTTTTTTTTCTGGAAGTTAATAACTTGTTGCTTGTTAAATGCTTTTGGCAGGCTTCAAAGGAGAGTAGAACCTCCTGACAGAAATGGGAAATCTTAGTATTTATAATTAAATTTTCTAGAATACAACAACTACTGGTAAAAAATTATATTTTCAGAGGTGTTACTTCCCCATTAGATGTCTTCAAAGAACTTTCCTTGCTCTGTCATGCATTGCTCTAGATGGTCATCTAAAGTACTTTTAGTGGCTTAGGTTACAGTTTCTGTAGTGAGCATTTGTATTTGCTATAATTAGCCTCCAGCTCAATACTTCTAGTAGCTTAAAATGGAGAAGATTAGTGTTGTTGCTTGGTTTATGTTATAGAGCCATCGAATAATCAAGGTCGGAAAAGACATCTGAGACCACTGAGTCCAAACTTTGACTAACCACAACCATATCAACTAAACCACAGCACTAAGTGCCATGTTGAGTCATTCCTTCTACACCTTCAGGTACAGTGACTCCACCATTTCCCTGGACAGCCAATTTCAATCCTTGACAAACCTTTCAGTGAAGAAATTATTCATGAAATGAAGAAGTTGACTTTTATGTTGATTTAAAACAATTGCCCATCAGCACACTGTTAGTAGGAGTATCATGTGGTAGCAGTATGCTTGCAAAGTGCAGTAATTGTGTAGTTTCTAAGAGTTATAAGGGAGAAATATTTAAGAAAATAAGATCCAATAATGAGAAAAAAAGTGGAAAAAAAAAGAGTGAATGAATATATGCTTAATAAGTATTTACATCAGTTAAACCAAAACCTTACATTCCAATGAAAAGATGTGATAAGGGTTGGCACTCCTTTTTAGAACTGGTTCAAAAAGTCACTTGTCCCTTCTTGTAGGTCAGGCAACGTCTTTTCACTCACTATACTTTCCAGGTCATACTACTGTTCTTTTCTGCAGGCTGTTGAAGATTATGACCTAAACTGCAGGAGTATACCAAATGTGGCTCGAGAATCAAGAGCTGTCCACTCAAATCAACATTGAGTTAAAAGCAGTATTTGCCAGGGTAAATTTATCTTCTGCTGAGCTGTGTGACAGTAGCTAGACTGTCAAAGAGTTCCTGAGCTAGCTTTTTTAATGTTGTTATGATGATTGTTAGTGCTCATGCTGAATGGTGATGAGTATGCACAGACATGTATACTTGAGTGTTTCTCAAGCATTGTTGCAGTAGGCTTTCACTTTGAAATGTGGTTTGCACTTCTGTTATTGTAATTAGTTTAAAAGTTATATTTATAAAGTGCATTGATAGAAAGTAGTGAATTTAGTGTGACTAGTGCATTTAGGTGAAGCCTTGTGTTTCATAATAAGGTTTTTTTCAGAATTTACCCTGTGGCATGGCAAGTGCTTTCAGATGTTAGACTTCAAAAATATAAAAAACTTGAAAAATAACCCTTCTGACACCTCTTTGTATCTAGTGTGCCTCTTTAGGTACAAACTGTAATGTGTCTTGGTACTGGATGTTCCAAGTGTGGATTTACTAACTTTTACTGGCTCTGACTGGTTTACAGTGTAAAGTGTGTATAGATTTTAGTGAGCAGTGATTGCTCCTTCCAGCATGTCTGCCATCATTTTAGAATTTATATCACAGTAAATGAACAGACCAAATAAACACACAACTCTTTGATTATTAGCTGTCCTATACTGTCCAGAAGTCACACATTTTTCTGTGAATAGAAAAAGACCATGATGAGACATCAATAGTGTGCAATGAACTTCTTTCATTCCAGACTATTGCTGGGAAAAAAAAACACAAAACAGACCTTAGAAAAAGGTGGATTTTCCTTTCCCTTGACAAAACCAAACCAAGTGACAATAATGAAAGATGACAATTTTTATGGGTTGGCCTAGAGGACCTCAAAGCATAACAGAGGTAGCACCACAACCATACCTGTTCTTTAGGGGCTAGATAATGGCCATTCTTTTCCTCATTTTAAAGGCATGCAGGAGAATCCTAAGCCATAAGTTGTCAAACAGAGCCCCTCCTAAAACTTCTAGAACTGATATGAAAAACACAGATCTCTTTTGGCTGGTAGAAGTTGGTAGAAGTCAACTACCTGAAATGAAGAACAAGACAGACAAGAAGGGGGTGAGGAGATGAAGAAAGAATAGGACTGCAGTGCTGCAGCTTGGAATGAAGAGGAACAGAGGAGACACCTGTCTTATAGTGCACCCAAGAGAGCTTCCAGAAATTGCCAGCTGCCTTGTGGATTTAAGTGTCTAGCTAATGCTAATTAATGCTAATTTAACATGAACATTCTTAAAAGCTTATGACGGCCTCTATCTGCTTCTTTGGAGAATTCAAATCCCAGGGCACAGCATATCAAAGACTAGGAAACTAAATCAATTTGATAATTCTTTCATATACAGTTTTAACTTTTGATCTGGTACTGTTTCCATGTAAAGGATCAGTGCACTGCTTATTGCTCTTTTGGAACCTGTCTTGGGTTCCTTACACCGAGCCTTAACCCTTCTTGCGTTCAAATAGAGTTTTATCAGTAATCAAAACAGAAGGATGGTAAAATAGAAGCAGTACATATGGTAATAAATCCCTTGAAAAGAACACAGACTGTAGCATAAATCTACCATCTGCTCTAAGATTTACAGACTCCCTTTTTGCTTACTAGATGACAAACAGATTACCCACCCTATTAACCCATGCTGAAAGGGATTTTTCTGCTGTCTTTCAATAAAAGTAGCTGGGCTGAAATTTGCCTCATACCTGGGCTTGCTCATCTGAACCTCCTCAGTGGATGGAAGAAGTCTAAGGTGTTAATTCTAAAAAACAGTTTCCTTCCAGCATCTCTGATGTTACTCAAGTCATTACAACAGCTAGTTATTCTCAAAGCACGGTGAAAGGGAGGGACACAAGTTTCTACTAATAAGGCAAATCAGCTGTAAACCCACATTTACAATTTAGAAATGCAACAGAATGAGAGCACACTCTTTATGCAATACTTCCTTGTCATGGCTATTTTTTGCAACTGGCACGACTGCACAATGGAGCCCTTTTGTTCCAGGTGTTACCCAGCAACATAACATGGTTGCTTCTGTGTATAAGTAAGATTTACCTCTGTTCAAAAAGAAATCAGTTCAGTGCTTTGTACTTTCCAAAACTTCAGTTAGAAGTCCTTATTTTTGAGCTAGAGTTGCATGCAGCACAGCAAGACTACAAGAAAGCTATTTCCCATGTCTTCAGAAGTGTCTGCGACTTGCTTGCCTTTCACAGAAACCTGCTCCATGCACATGCATTTAGTGCCAGGACCGTTGGAAACGTGCAATAACCTTAGTTTCTGTAGAAGGAATTTGAATCACTGTCTCCAAAACTTAACTGTTCCATTCTTCCCTCTGTTAACTGTTACCAATTAACTGGAGAATAGAAGTCCCCAGTGGTGAGCAAATACAACATTGTTTTGAGTTCTGGAGCTGGCAATAGTGTTCTTAGTGAAGCATAACACCCTTAAGGCCTAAAGCTTTGCCATCCCCCTGAAAAGTCCTTTCAGATTAAATTTTCACACCTGAACATAACATAATTGACAGTATTGGTATTTCAAACATCTACATTTGACTTCAGAGTTAAGATCTCAGACATAAACAAGGCACTTCAAACCTTTTCTCTGAACTCTTGTTGCATATCACTGATCTGCAATCTCATTTGGATCACACAGAGGTTTCAAACCCAGAACTGCAGCTGCAGATAGAGAAAACAGAGAGATAGAGAAAAACAGCTGATCTGCAAGACTGCTAAGCACACAAATTTAATGAAGTCCTGATAGAAATCTCTGAAATTTAGAAAACGTAGGGAAATATCTCATCTTCAGTGAGAAAACCAATCAAATAGGGGAAAAAAAAAAAAAAAGGCAAGGAACCCCTCCCAAACAACATAAAAGTGTAAGAGAGAAAGTTTAGGTACGAGGTAGAATGATGGATAGACCATTTATCTGTTTGATTGAACTGGGTTTTCATAACATTTGACACTTATCTCTCTTAAAGTATTTTCTCAGTGGAAGCATCGTAAGTAAGATTATTTTATTTGTTCTTCTGCCTTCTTTAGGGTTTCTGCTGGAAAGCTCCTTAGTTCTACTTTTTCCTGATTTGAGAATTCTTAGGCTCATATGAAAATAAGAGTTGGTCTAGAAGGTAGATGGGAATAAAAAATTTCAGACTAAGTACATCCTTTTCATCTCTAAGATACTTTTTCTCTTTAAATGCAGCTTTACCAGTAATACCGCAAATGCTTTTAACTTTCAGATAAGCAGCAAGGGCATGGATCATAAAGACAGACTTAAGTCAGTTAGAAATTAAACTTCTCTAATATCAGCCATTTTCTTTTGGTCAGTATGCCCTTGAGTATACCTTTGTTGCTGCATCAGAGACTGTGGCTCTCTGGAGCTATCCCTAAGAGTGAATGTTAGAAAACTCTTGATACTGTTTATTGTGTAGCTACGAGTATTCTTGCACAGAAATGGCATTGAATTGCTTATGCAAAGGTGCATTTATATGTATCACTTTCTTGCAATGAAAAAAGACAAGGAGCTCCATCTTTTTTTTTTTTTTTTTTTTTAAATTAACACACCCCTTGTCTTACTGTTTGTTTTTATGTTAAGTAGTTGTAGCAATTACTCTTCATATAGAGAGACACCTACATCACTGTCTAGATTACGCTTAACTGAATAAACTATCTCAAGCAGCTCAAAGGGCCAAAAGTACCTCACTGTTATCATGAATTGCCTTTTTAATACCTACTAATAAATTGAACTGTGCCAGGGAGCACTCCCAAGAGCTGAAATTCAATTGTATATTCTATGAATTTTTTACTGTGGTTCTGATGTGCCTTAACCCCAGCCAGCAACCAAGTACCACATAGCTGCTCACTCTGCCACCAGTGGGATTGGGGAGAGAAGTGGAAAGGTAAAAGCTGGAAAATTTGTGGGTAGAGATAAAGACAGTTTAATAGGAAAACAAAAGCCCCACACACAAGCAAAGCCAAACAAGGAATTAATTCACAGCTTCCCATGGGCAAGCAGGTGTTCAGCCATCTCCAGGAGAGCAGAGGCCCATCGTGTGTAACAGTTACTTGGGAAGACATACACCATCACTCCAAACGTTCCCCTCTCCTCTCTCTTTCTCCCACTTTGTATACTGATCAAGCCATCATATGGTCAGGAATATCCCTTTGGTCAGTTTGGATCACCTCTTGCAGCTGTGTCCTCTCCTAACCTCCCATGCACCCCCAACTTCCTCATCAGCATGACAGTGCAAAAACCAGGAAAGCTTTGGCTCTGTGTAATCAATGTTCAGCAATCACAAAAACATCTCTTTCTTATCTCCCCTGTATTCAGCACAAATTGAAAACACAGACCCATACTAGGCACTGTGAATAAAATTAACTCTATCCAAGCCAAAACCAGCCAGGTTCCTAGAATATTTTTGTTCCAAGTGAGACTGCATCATTCCAAACAAGTTCCATGCTGTGTTTGCAACATACAATGAACCATTTCTGCTAGTCACTTTTTATGTGCCCAAGCTGCTTTACAGGCTAAGATAATTTAGGAGTATGTTAGTGAGCTGCTCTCTCCTGAGTGACATCAGCAACTGGTATGCAGGCACACTTAACTAAACTTACAGTATATCAAGTGATTCAAGAGTGACTACATAATTTTGTTCATTGGCATAATGAAGGTTAGTAACAATCTCACTTTGTAAGGCTCACTTATTCCCCCTTTCAGAATAGCCATCCAGAATGACCTTGTCTCCTTGACATCTGGCTGAGTACCCTAAGACCAGCTGATATATAAATCTTATCTGCTTCCCTCAAATCTCAATCAGAAGAGATGATGCTCATTTTAAAAACTCTTTGCATTCTAAGGCACAAAAGAACTGTTGACAGCTCTCAGTCACAGGATTTACTAGTGTGAAAGCACTGATCCTGCTTTTTAAATTGCATCTCTGAGTGCATTTTCTCACTCAAAATAACCAATAAAACCCCAAGCTAATAGCTCAAATGCACACAGAAAATCACAGGCAATATACGTTACTTCAGGAAGCTTTGTTAGGTGTTATAAGAGACAAATTCCAAGGACATAAACTGGGCAGTGTACAAATTGTTTTTCTGAATATTGCTCTAAACCAGGTTCCTGTTTGTTCTGTGTGCACTCATCCAATTTAAGCCAACTAATAGGGATGTTTAAAGTGCAAACTACCTTAACTTAAGGTACTCTGGGGAGATAAATTAGCTTTACTTTTAAACAATTGCTAATACAGTGATGTAACTGAGTGAAAATAATTGACTTGTATTCTCAAGGGCAATTTTCTACTTGCTCAAATATAAAGATATAAAAGAAATTCTTAAACACATCAAAGGCAAGAGTTTTAAATGTTAATCATACCTGTCAAAGCTAAATAGATTCTGCAGAAGTCTAGGATAAGTACTCAAACATTTCATGTCCTCACTAGTGATAGTAATGGAATTCCTTTTTAAAGCAAACTTTCATATTGCAATTGCTGATTCTGAAGGCATTCTTGATCCATTATCCTGATGTCTTCTTATATTCTGGAGCAGTCTCATTCTTCCCCCTGGATGGCACAGTATTCTTCTTGTCACGTACTACATTTGTGATGCTGCAGATTCTAGTTAAAAAAAATCAAGAAGCCAAATAATGAAGGTACAGAATAAAAGGTAGCTGGAATTTTATTGCCATAAATATGGGGAGACCTGGAAGTATTTCTGAGCAGTATTTCCTCCTCTTGTCTGGAAAACAGTTTTGAAGAGTTCAGTAATTTCAATGATTATGTGTTTTAAGATATCAGATTCACAATTTTCTTTCTTTCTCTCTAAAGGTAGTTAATGTGAGTTATATTTAAAACTTCAGTGGGATTTGAGTATTGGTGTGGTGTCTGTTCATTGACAATATCTGTATTGGCTTTTAATCTATTTACAATTTTTAAAGTTCAGTGTATTTCTTTCATGCACCTTATAACTAAAATCATGCTAAAATTGCATAAATGTGAGATATTAAAACCAGCTGTGAAATATAATTACTTCTGGATTTGATAGAAGGGGAGGCAAAAAATGCTGTAGTTCTTCTGACTGCAAGTCACATATTCCACAAATAATACTGAACACCTTAGAAAAAGTGCATAGCCACTTCTGTTATGCAGCTGCGCTCTCTGCAATCTCTTCTGAGTTATATCTTTTAATCATTCCCAGGCTAGTGTAGCCTGAATAGAAGCTAGAAGAAAAAAACAGTTGGAGTTACAGACATAAAAGATTTGGAGCATAAGAGGAGCTTTGTTGATGATTTTTCTCATGCAAAGTGTGCTTTGTAACTCTGGAGAGATGCACAGGGAGCTGACTGATCCCCAGTAGTTCAAAGCATTAGTAAGAAATGTGAGAATTCCCAGGTTAGGAACTTTCAGTCTGAACACAAAGACAAGGCAGTGGATGCAGAAAGGGAATGCAGTATGTAGTTGGTATGTACTCACAAATGTTATTTTCTTTATATGGCTGTATGCAGTATGAGTTATAATAAGGCAGCTATCAAGTTTGTCTCACTGCTGATTTTCACTGAACTCTTGACACACTGGTTTGGTCATTATGGCTTTTTTTATTACTGACATCAACGGGAGTCAGGCTTTATATACAGTTTATGAAGTCTAATGAATACAAAAGCAAATAACCTTCCTTGCTTTTTAAATAAGAAAGCACTAGCTTTGCAGAATACTAACAGTGGTTTAGTTCACTGTTACCCAGAGCTGCAAGAACTTTTGCAACTGTAGTGTTTTGATGACTCTCTTGGATTTGAGTTGTGACTCTGTAAACAAGCTTTAATATTTTTGATTTTTTTATATCTGATTTCCAGAGTGGACCTTTGAAGCAGTTAAATCAAGGCACTACATTATGGCCATAAAATGAGCTGAGCAATATAGATTCACACAAAACATTGTTATGAGAACATTCTTTGGAATAACAATATACCTGATTTTGTATTACAGCCTTGACTTGGAACTATCTGTCTTACCTAACAACTCATTTAAAGGTCAGAATTATGAATAAAATCACAAGTAAAAAAGAAACTCCTCATGGTTTTGCCTACTGTCCTGTACATTTTCCGAATATTTCTTGAAATCTGTCAGTCTTGGTGACATGACCACTTCCCTGAAGATCCTGTTCCAGTGTCTGGCCACCCTCAAGGTAAAAAACCTTTTCCTAATACCCAGCCTAACCCCACCTCACACAGTTCCATGCAGTTGTCTTAGGTCACACCACTGGTCACCACAGAGAAGAGATCAGTGCCTGCCCCTCCTCTTCCCCTCACAAGGAAGTTGTAACTGCAATGAGGTCTCCTCTCAGTCTCCTCTTCGCCAGGCTGGACAGATGAAGTGCCCTCAGCTGCTCCTCATACGGCTTCCCCTCAAGGCCCTTCACTATGTTCCTTGCCCCTCTTTTGAAACTCTCTAACAGCTTTATGCTCTTCTTATGCTGAGACACCCAAAACCCTACACAGTACTCAAGGAGAGGCAGCACTTGTGCAGAGTGCACAATTCTGTGCTTGATGTGCCCCAAGGATTTCCCACATATGGGAAAGCACGTAGCAATAGATTGGCCTGACTGGCTTGTCTCTATGCTTGTATGCATATTTCAATTTTCTCTTTGTGCTTATCCCTTCAAACTATTGCAGTTTGAGCCAATCCTTAGCTCAAACTGCAGCAACATTGATTCTTCCAGTTATAGAAGTCCCCCCTTTAGTCCTTGTACATTGAACAGCAGGCAGCCTTTAAAAGCTGAGATACTTTTGGGCTTCCCACATTTGCAAAATGTTGCAGTAGGGCAGACTGAAGCAACTTATGTAGAGCAGTTCAAAGGCCTAAAAAGAACTGTTAATCTATTTTAGTTATCATTTCACTGATCTAACATGATTCAGTAAGTTACCTGTGCAAAACACATAAACAAGTGCTCAACTGGTTCAAATTGAGGGCCTTTTTATAGTTGTTGAACGATATAGGAAAATGTGAAAATGCTCATATTTGGAGGCTCAGAAAATAGGAGGCTAGTAAACATGCTTTGCACTTTAGCTTTAGAAATGCAGTCTTATTTGGGCTATTCATCAGAAGTGCACAGAAGAAAAATATTTTCCAATAAATAAGGTCATCCTTGTTATTTTGCATTTTAGTACCTAAAGTTGACATAGCTCTGTTTAAAATTCATAGACAGGATTAAGATTTCCCTGAGCTCATATAATAAGTTGCATTCTGATCAATCATAAAAATCACAGCTTGTCATATCACTTACAGACTACCAGTTAAATTCTGTGCAATTCATCTAAAACACCTGTTGCCAACTGTTTTATTATTGTAATTGTCTTTGATAGAATAGGACCACAGAGATTTTTCTATTGAAACAGAAAATACTTAACTTTTTTTTTGTAGATATTGTGGACTTTGATGACTCTGTATTTTCTAACTATGTAAATAGTTTGGTTTAAGACACAAAACCCCTCTCTTCATAAGGATCTGTGCTATATTTTATTTGTTAAGGGGATTTATGAGCAAGAAAATAAACTAATATCATTGAGGAAATAAGTTGATTTAGATTGTTCCAAAAGGAAGTTGTCTGAAGGTGACTGGTCTTTGACGGTAACAAAACTGAGGTAACTGCTCAAAACAGAAATACTAGGGAAAAGTTGAAGCAGCAAAGCAGAGGGAAATCAAAAGATCTGTTTTCAAAGGACAACCTAATCTTAGGCTCAAATGTTATGACTTTATGACAGTGAGCTGCATATGAAAAATTGAGTTGGATAAAATAGAGGTGAAGAAAACAACAATGTGTTTCAGCCATGAATTGCAGTCAAATAAAGGAAAAATGTGCAGAATCATATTTCTGGAAATGCATATAACAATTCTGTAATGATAGGAAAGCTTACTCCACTCTTATCTAAAGAGAATAAAATTTGATACTATGGATACAGATGAAAGTATGAAAAGACAGAATGCTTTCATTGCTAGGACTATAACTAAGTCTTATTTTGAGTAAAAAGTACTTAATTTTTTTCACTGCTCTGAGATGTGTACAAAAATGCAAATGCTTATTGTAAGAACGTAATTTTAATATTTTGTTTTCTATTTCAATGTGTGCTTAGCTGTCCAAACTTTAGTGCCATTTACTGTGTTTTCTGTCTCCTCTATGAAGATTTGGGAAAATATTTCCTGTATATATTTCACTGTGATCTCTGTCCATCTTCATGCCAGACACTTGCATTGTTATCTACTGGTGGCACAAAAATGTACTAGTTAGCATTTGCTGATGGTACAGAATTCAAGTAGCTCTATGGCAAGGATTGAGAAGGAGGTGTCTCCACTGAAGGGAAAACAGACTCTAAAGTTCTCACAGGAAGAGTAGATGAAATGTATTAGCATGCAGGCATTAACTCGCTTCTCAGAGATAATAGTGAAAATTTTATTCCTAGAAGATTATGCCACAAATATGCTTGTGTAGGTAATTTTGAATGAGAATACTTAGAAGTATATTTGAGACTTCAAATTCAGTTACTTTTCTTGAGTTATAGTTGTAAAAATTTGACTGTGGTAAATATCAGTATCAAGGACACAGACAGAAGATTGAAAGAACAGAGCAGGCCAGGGGAGAAAGAGCAAGCATCTTCCCATGGATTAAAAATTTTTGTTTGAACTGATTTGAATAAACATCAAATTCCCACTTATGATGACAGAATTGTTTTCTGAAAGGGCCATCTCTCATGTGTCCTCAGAGCAGCTGTTAAGGAGAAGACTCATGTGATGGCATCTCCAGGAGTTATGTAACCCACAAAAAATCCCCAGACACACTCTTGGGTACTGAAAGGGAAGCACAGCTGTTCAACTGGAGTGTGTATGACCTGTAAGATTCATACTTAGACTTTCTCACAAATATATACAAGAATTAGCAGATTCCTTCTCAATTTACACCTGACAAACATTAATAACCAGGGGAATGATTCCTCCCACAGACCAAGACAACTGCCATCTTATTGTACTGCCATTTGGATTGTCTAGGGCACATGGGAACAGGCCTTGGAAAAATGCTAAGAACACAAGAGAAGACCTGTGGCAGACATTTGGTAGCAATGCTCACAAAGGAATTTCAATCCACTGGTGGCATCAGCATGGTCTTTGGGATCCTGCCCACAGAAACACAATGGCTCCCTTATTTTGAAGGATGACTGCATATGGTACAGATCTACATGCTGAGAAGGAAAGAGGAGCAGTGTAAAGGGTTTTTCCTCCCCTATTAGTGGAACTGATTTCTAACAAGCATGAGGATCGCTAAAGGAAAAAGAGTTTTGTTTTTATGTTTTATGTGTAACTGTGCTCTTACCATGTCTCTGGTTGCCTAAAGTCTATATAGTCTATATAATTTTGGGAAACTTTATCTGCCATATACTGTCATCTGATCTTAGCAGCATCTTAGTATTTTCTGTGTATTATTGTGAAGTGGAGAATTTTATTGATAATAAAGAATGAAATCATCCACAAGAAGAGGAAACAGGTTCTGTGTAGTGTAAGTTTACATGTATGAGGTAGTTAAAATTATAGGTTTATCTTTGTAATATTTGAGCACAAATCTGTAGTCTGTCCTATTACATTTGGCATGTACCATTTACATAGCATAAAGACAAAACACTACGATATAAAAACTTGTGTTCATCTTTTTAGCACCAACAGAACCCAGAGGTCCATATAGACAGATAAGTGTTGTTTTAAGCTTTCACCAACTGACCTATCCCAGAGATGAGGCAAAACTTGGGTGCTGTTATGCTTGAACTAGTCTTGCAGAAGACATATATATGTGTGTGTCTGAAATTTTTAGCAAATCTGCTGCTGAGCAAATTCTTAATCAAATGATTCCTTATAGCTGAAATGTGTAGAGTCCTGAGCAACTTACTCCAGCTGAGTTCCTTTAGACATTGTGAGGTATGTGTTGTTCTGTGCCAAACCAGAAACCTTACTGCTGTTGCGGTAAGCAAGGGGGAAAAACTTCCAAGACAACTTTGTGTGGGTAAAGTAGAGAAGAGTTCTTTTACTTATAGGACTTTGGGGTACAGAATATAAAGGAGTATAAGAGAGTATAAAAGTATAAAAGAGTACAACACGTGTTGACAAGTAACAG
>JAWWLT010000092.1:52871315-52886971 GCA_035040995.1 Premnoplex brunnescens
ACAGGGTTAGAGGTTGCTAGCTACTCTATATGTGAGAAACTACTTAGAAGTATAAAAATCTACAAATTCATGAAAACCCTACTGCATCACTGCCCTAACCTTCCTGCCTGGCTCCTTGACAGCACTGCTATCTCTGAAGCAAACCTAGTGACCACTCATGAATCAGCTCAGTTTTCATTTAGCCTACCAAACTAAGACTTGCTTCCCACAAATGCAATCAGATGGACATGAGACATATTACTTCTGTAAAGCACCATACCAGAGCATCTTACCTATCAATCACGAGTGTTTCCTCAATTTGTATCAGAATACATAAGTAACCCACAGACTGCAGACCTATTACCTTTTGGCTGGGATCAGCTGTAATCGCTTGAGATAGGGGATAACATAATTTATTCTCTTATTTTTCCTTTCTTCCAACACACTACCCTGAATGAATCTGGTATTGTTCTGAACTTGTGGCTGGAGCCTTATCTAGAAGAAATGAGTAGATAATTAAGAAACAGCTAGCTGGAAGTTTTTGCTAGTAGGAGGTATATGCTAATATGTTATATCAGAGAATTAATGAGAATAACAATGCTATTGAAGAAAAGAAAAATTCCTTAGGGAACAGGAATTGCCAAATAACAAGTAGAAATGGCTTAGATTCATGTGTTTAGTAGTCACAACCATGCATGCAGAAGTAAAAGTACAAGGGCAGATGTAAAAAGTCTACATTACTTTGGAAATCAGGAGTACTTTGATATAAGACAGGATTCAGCTCTTCTTATGTTCCTGAAAGCACAGACAGGTGAATGCAAATAACTAGATAGTGGGATCTTAGCATGATCATTTCAAAGCATATGTAAAAGAAAGTAATTAGTGAAAGAAACTTTATTGAAATGAGGATAGCAAACTGACCTGTTGTGCAGATAGACTTATTATGTAAAGGGAATAATAGTCATCGGTATTAGCAGGGACGAAACAGCTCCCAAAGAGGCAGTTATTACCACTTGGTTAGTGAACTTTTCTTTACAATGCTAAACAGACCATATCACAAAGGAAAATAAAATATGTGAATATGCTGTATGACTACATGTTGCAAGGGCTGGTGAAACTCGGTTTTGATTGTTGCAAAAATCCTGGACAACCTTGTAAACAATTGAGAATAATCTGGAAGAGATAAGGCAAGACAAACAACTTGAAAAAGAGTGGGAAAGGACTTGAAGCTTCTCCGTCTAATGTTAACATTGGTTAAAGTGCCAGAACAATTGCTTTTGTGAGCATCTGTGGGACAACAATGCCAATTAAAGTACTCAGTGTAGATTTCTCAAGTTCAAATAATGCAAACCAGTGTAATCTCCTCTTCTGCTAGAACCAGTCTACTAAATGACTGCAAAACATGTTCTATGAAATACTGTCTTCGGTATATGTCTCTGTCCTGCTTGACATTCTTATTTGCAAACTAAGAAAAGGTGGTCCATCTGAAATAGTCATCCAGTGGGAAAACATGATGCAATTCTCAACCATGTGATTTCAGTCTGGGAAGTTGTTCCAGGAGTACTGCATAAGCCTGTCTATAGCATGCTACTGCACAAAATTTTAGTTACTGGCCTGGGTGGTGGAAAAAAGAACATATAGAGAAAGTCTGCAGATATCACTGGGCAATAGTGGTTTTAAATATTTTGGGGGAAAGAGAGGAAGACTGTTCTTACTGTAATAAAGAGTTGAAATTCAAAAGAACATTCCTTTTGTGGTCAGATAAAAAAATAAATGCAAGTAATATCCCCTTTATTTGTATATATTATATTTTTAAAGGTTAGGTTTTTCTTTAAATTCATGGCATGAGTATGTAGACACTAGGGAAAAATATCTTAAGTGGTCAGTGGTCTTTGTAGAATTGAGTAAACCACCAATTCATTGCACTAAAGCCCACAACATGACAGAGGAAGTGTACGTATTTTCTGAGGAATACCCGAGTGAGATTCTCATGATTACGTGAGCAACCGATGTCACTGGAAGTTACTTCAACTTAAACAAGAGAAATAAACCAGGCTGGGTATGATAAACTCTGTTGAGCATTTAGGTGTTTAGGAACAAGCAATCAAGCAAAATGACATATCATAGAATCACAGAATTATAGAATCACAGAATATGATGGGTTGGAAGACACCCATCAGAATCATTGAGTCAAAGTCCTGTCCCTGTGTATATAAGATATATGGAGGGAAAAATCACCAAATTGATTACTCTGAGGGGAGATACTAATGGAACATGATGGGAAGTGAACAGAAAGGACAGAGTGTATTATTATAAAACTACAGTTTAAAAGCAAATTTAAAAGAACAGCTAATGTCGTATTGTGCATCACAGGCCATATTGTTAATGCTAGAGAGAGGATGCATAAACACACCACCAGGCTGTCTAAACAGGCAACACCAGTTTATACATATGGAGAATTATTTCATCACAGCAAACAAGATATTCCTGATATCTATTTTTCCTTTTTGGGTTTCCTCTGAGGAATAGGACTCTTGAAATGGGCTGTGAACCTTCCTCTACTGTGTTTGGAATTGCAGTCTGCTGATGTCTTTCGTGGTCTGCCAATGTAGCTGCAGTAGTTTTTTTGGAAATGCGTTGGTGGAGAGTCAGGCATGTCTGACCACCTGCCATTTGGTGTGAAATGGAGAAGTACAGTCTGCAGGGCTGTTTCATAAGTTTTGACACCAGACCTTTTCATTACAATAAGTAGGGATCTGAATCTCACTTTAACATTTCTAATTGCAATTATTTTTTTTTAATTTGTTTGGCTTTTGCTTTTTGTTTTGTTTAATTTCTGGGCTGAAGGCACAAAATAGTGGGGGAATGTTATGTACTTTCCTAATTTAAGACATTAGATTAGTAGAATCCTTGGTCCAGTTTTCCCCTGAGGGCTGGGAAGAGAGTGATTTGAGACCAGGAAAGCTGTGTGGACAGAAACCTTCCTTTAGTCATTGCGTGAGACCCCTCTTCCGTGAATAATGTGAACAACAGTTATCAGAAAAAAGATTACAGAATTCTTTATCGCAGGATCCAAAGAATCTGTTATTTGAATTTGTGCTGAGTATGGATAAAAGAGTGGAGCAGAGCATGGTCCTGCTTACACGATCCCTAGCTCAAAGAAAGATTCAAGTTTATTGCACCCAATCAGTACTTGAGTAGAAAAAAGGGGTGGATATTGGAAGTATATGTGTGTGTATATAGGCCAAAATGTGACTTGAGCACCTTTCTACAGTCCTAAACTCTGTATAATGGGAAATTTTCCCAGCTTTTCATGGAAATTCACATCAGATGTCAGAGTTCAAAAAAAATAGTGGGGTAATTGTATCACTGACATCTCTTTAACGACTGTTTTATACTGTATCACTCTAGAGTGAAGCCACATTTTCACAGTCACCGATACCAAACCTCCCCCCTCCCCGCCATTATTGAATCATTCACCTATAGGAAATTAATCCAAATCAAGCATACAGTTTGTATCTGTGTTTATATTTCTTTAGCTGAAGCACACTGTGAAATTCATGACTGATTTTTTGCCAAATGCCAGCTCCAGGAGTTCAGATGATATTGGTCTTATGGTACAAAGCCCATCAAAATGTGTGAAAATATCTCAAGCTGACAATAATTTGTTCTGTATCAGTGCTTTTGTGTCATATGAGGGTACTGATTTTTATCTAGTAATTGGAATCCTGAAAGCCAGACTCAGTGTGTCATGAAACTATGGACTGATGCCATAGTTGCAGGTATTTTCACAAGTATGTGTCAAATGGTTTAGAAAAATTCCCTCTTGCTTTGCTTCTGGATGTGTCATGGTTTAACCCCAGAATTAAGCACCATGCAGCTGCTTGCTCACTCCCACACTGTCTGCCTCCTCCTCATTGAGGAGGAAAATCTGTGAAATATTGTGAAACTCATGGGTTGAGACAAGAACACTTATATAATTGAAACAAAATCAAATATTATTATTATTATATTATTAATGATTACAACATTAATGATAATAATAATAATAATAATAATAATAATAATAATAATAATAATAATAATAATTACTCTAGTGAAAGAGAGAGAGAGAGAGAGACATTGAGAGGAATGAAATCCAAGAGACACAAGTGATGCTCAATACAGTCTCTCACCACCCACTGAACAATGCCCAACCCAGCCCACTGATGTGATCAGCTGTCTTGGCCAAAACCTTCCCCTCCTCCAGTTTATATACTGGACATGACATTCTGTTGTATGGAACATCCCTTTGGCCAGTTTGGGTTGGCTCTCCTGGCCATCTTCTCTCCCAGTGTCTTGTACACCTGCTCACAGGCAGATGCTGGGAAACTGAAAAATCCTTAATTTAGGGTAAGCACAAATTGGCAACAACCAAAATATCAGTGTGTTATCAACATTTTTCTCATACTGAATGCAGCACTGTACCAGTTAGTAGGATGAAAATTACCCCTATCCTGACCAAAACCAGGACAAGATGCATGTTCTTATTTCTGTATTGAAGTTTGTCATCACCTCATTTTCAGCAGTGCCAGAATGCATGAGCTGTGCTGCACCCTGGGCCGTGGGAAATAAGCATCCTCCAAAATGTAATTACTTGTCTATTCCTTTTAGTCTGGACAATCTCAGTGATTCAGTGATCAAATTTTCAGATTTCACTAAGCTATGCAAAATAAACCTAGTGATGCCTTGTGGCATAAAGTAGGAATGAATAGTCACAGGCAGAAGTCACTTGGATTACCTTTGTCACTTGGTGTGTGACGTGCATAGCACATCATGTATGATAAAACTAAGAAACTATTCTGGACAAAACAAGGTTTATTCTGGGAGAAGAGGGCAAAGCTGTATATGACATGTAAAATTACCATGCAAAGAATAAGGGATAGTGAAACATAGTACCGATTCTGACCACAGCCAAACCCACAGCTTTGCCCTGAGCCTACAAGTTCTCAAAAGGCTCAAATGGCCTGTACTCTGCAAATGACACAAAAGTCTCTACTTTGCAGTGGAATTAGAATAAACACATTACTGAACATTAAAAATGTACTTTTTTTTTTTTTAAATATTCAGAGAAGTGCTGTGTATTAAATATGCATTTATCATGCCCAGCCAGTGTGAATATAATTTACAAGTGATTATAAAATCATAGACTGGAAAGGGCTTTGCTAAGGTTGAAAATATACTAAACCTGCGTTTTCCTTTGAAATAAAGGTGACTTTGAATGTTTTTGTTTTCAAAATGAGTGAGTACTTTAACGTTCAAAGAATGAATCAGGGGAAGCAGCTCAGTGCTTATGAACAGGTGTAGAAATACCTCCAAAACTGATTGTCGATATGACTTTTTATGCAGAAGTATAGTATAAAAATATACCAAAAACTTTAAAAAAAACTTTTCAAAACTGGTGGAGATGATTACTCTGAAAGTTCCTATAATCCTTTCATTTTCTTCTGTAGACTATTCTACAGCTAAAAACTTTTTTGTCTGTAAAGAAAAAAGGAAATTAGAAATGCAATTGATGTAAATTAGAACTGGAAACTGAAATGCAACTGGATCAAACTGGATCTTAAGCATGTGCTTTAACAACAAAAGTGTGAAATATTGGACCAAACTCTCGAAGGTTGTTTGGGTTGGTTTGGTTTGGTTTGGTTGATTGGTTTTGTTTTTGTTGTTGTTGTTGGTTTGGTTTGGGTTTTTTGTTTGTTTGTTTGTGGGATTTTGTTTGTTTGCTTGTGTGTGTTTTTTTTAATGACCAAATGCCCTCAAATTAAAATGGGATAATAAATTATTTGGATAAGTATTGAGGTAATTGGCAGAAATAAAATAGCCTGTGCCATGTAAAAGACCATGTTAAATGACCTTCAGGACTTAATTTTATCAATGCAAACCTGTCCTTTCACTTGCTGAGGGTCCTGCATAACCACCTGTTGCACATTTTTCTCATTTGATGGATATTGCTAATTTCAGCAATATCCCATTTCAACAATCCTATTCTAAGGCTGCTGTCTAGTTTGGTGCCAGTATGAGACAAAATGTGAAGAAAATATGCTTGTGGAAACAAAGTAGATTAACAAAATTTAGAACTATATGAAGTCTGCATCCGTTTAAAGGAACAATCCTTTCTCTACTGGAGTCTGGGCAGTTTATTGCAGAAGATTCTTGACGTGTGAAATTGTTCAGGTTTGCATAATAAGAAGGTGTGTATGTCACACATCAGAAGTCAAGTTAAAAATGCAACAATACACTTGAATTATCTACCACTGCAGTTCCAAATTGCTAAACAGTAGCCAAAATTTGACCATGCACTATAATGTACTTTCCCTTGGATGCCTTTGTTTCTGGTCATTTGCATTTCCAGTCTATTCCTGTGCGCTGCTGGTACCATTACTAAAAGACATATTGTATCAACTACCACCTTCTGGGTGCTAAGAGAGTTTATCAGCGTATCTGTGGGCCTTTTCACACATTTCATTTCAGTGCCCAAGACCATTCCAATTTAATTGACTGGGACAGCGTAAGCTGCCTGCCTTGGTCTATACTGTATGTGGTTACAGAACTAGGTGCTGCCAATGGTTGATGCTTCCCAAGCTGTTTAAATTATTAATAGAAACTAATAACTGAAGTAGTAATTAAATACATGAAAATGCCTACTTTTTTCTGTTACTACTTTCTTTCCATTAGGTAAACATTTCTAAATGTACTCAACCTAGTTTTTGTCCCTTATGTTCATGAAATTTCCAGACCATTAATATGTAGCATCTACAAAAACATGTGTTTTACTTTATATCAAGTGTGACCCAATATCTCAGAGTGATAAATAGTGGATATGTGTAGCTAAAAATTGATCAGGCATATTTCTGTCCCATATCTTACTACCTTTTATTTGTTCATTCATTTTTTGTCAGTATTTTCACTCCATGTATATGAGAAACATTTGGCAGGTTCCCAGCTAAATGATGACCTTTAGCAGCTCAAGTCAGCCAGGACACTGACTTCTTTCATCAGAATGCTGAGCTGTTCTTTCTACAATGTGAAAGCAGTTCTTGCCCTTTCTATTGTCTTTGCATGATTGACTTCCTCAAGTCTGTAATCAATTGGTTAGTTTCCTCTTTATTTACTAAGCTATATTCTCCTTTTTCCAATATGCATTAATTCTAAATATATTTGTTACTCCATCCACAGAAAAATCCCACCCCAAGCCCCGAACGAACAAGACTCCTCTGGAGAATTTGATATAAACTGAGCTGATTTGATATTTAGAACTATTGCAATGTATTTCACAGGTACTTCATTGCTTGGATTACTTCTGTTAAAACAGAAGCTGTTTGTGAAATTTCTTACATACATTTCAACCTGTTTCCGTGTTTTCAGGTGCACGTGACAGTATTGGCAACATCTCTGGCAATTCCCTCTACTTCACTGCAGCCCAGGCAGCACATGAGATCTGGTTTAATTTTAGGATTGCTGACCCAAACTCAAATGATGACTAAGAGGCAGCAAGCTCTATAGGCAGCTTATAAAATTCTATTTGCCAAACTCAAAAATGAGTAGTTTCATCCTGGAATTGCTGAAGATTATTTATTACATTTTCTAAGGCTTCTTGTATTTTACCTGTTAACTGATTTCTATCACAGGTGGCTGAAAGAAAAAATTAGAAGTACCTGTCTGGAGTACCATCACATGTTGTTTCATTCTAAGAACTGTTTGTACATATATGTTTATAGGGCATTCTCACCTACTTATATTTCAAGACTATGTGCTCTAGTAATTCTCTCTTGTGTCCATATCACCATTTGATGTGACCTGATTTAGAGATTTGACAGATTTATCAGCTTCCCACTGAAGCGAGCAAAGAGTACCAATCTGTAACCTCAAGCAAACATGCAGCTATGTGATTTCATTCAGTAGCACTGAAGAATGTAAATGCCTGCCAGTTTCAACACTTTAATAAGTATTTTGCTGAATAAGCATCAGTTATCCCTGAGCATTCAAATAGTCCCACTGAGGTCCCTGGAATCACTAGAAGTTAAAAGATGTGTTTTGCTACTATATTTGTGGGCTTTAAACTCTTCACAAAAAGACTGCCAAAAGCAGAACATTTACCATTCCACTTTAATCTGCACATTATACATTTTTAAAGAGAATTGGCATAGCTTTTGCAGCTTCTTTGGCCTTTTTCATAGCTATTTGCTGAATTCTAAATGGAATTCTCAGAATTGGAGTGCCTTCTTACACCTGGCATATATTTTAAAAGTAGGCAGACTGACAATTTCTGATTGCCAGCTAAAATACCTTTAAGCACATTTTCATTCAATTTCAAAAGATGAAGTTCTTTTCTTACAGCTTGATACCTACTGCATTCCACCACTCCAATATCTTTCCAACAAATGAAATATGTTTTAGTTTTCTAGAGATATGCATTGATCTAGTTTACAGTGTTCATGTTTGAAATCTTGCCTAACTGATTAAGAGAGCTGCTCACAGTATATATTTGGTGCAGAATTTTAACCTAGTGAAAGAGTATGAGAACTTTGAATTTTGGTGGAACCAGGATCAGGGGTTTCATACTCTTACCTTTGGGATTATTTTCTGTCCTTTTCTGGTTCCTTTCTCTGCCTTTTACAGGTAGTTTGTGTCATGTGTGGCATCTAAAGTGACATCTGTGTTTTCATATGCAATGGTGTGGTTGCAATTTACATATGACGTCTTCACAAAAAAAGGTTTGTCCTGGGTAACAAATAAGATATTTAGTCTTAGCTATAAAAATCTTTAAGGCACAGCTGACAGACCTTGCTCCATTATTGTTGTACACCTTAAATTGTGGAACGCTTCCTGTCAGTTAAACTATAACGTGGGAAAACATTGCCATTGATAGTGACTTGTAAATTACATGGTAGGCTTTGCTTAGGAAAAGGAATAGCAATGGCAGAAGTTTAGGACAGTGGTCTTCAAACTGGTGTGTCCACCCCACAGTATACAAAAGGAAATCTGTTGGAGTATGGAAAGAATATTTCTTGTACCATTAATAAAAAAATAAAATAATATTTGAAACTGTCTTTATCTTTTTTTATGTTATATTTTATGTGTATTTTATAATGTGCATAACATACTAGTAGAGTAACAAACAAACAAACAAACAAACAAACAAAGCCCCAAACATGTATTCAGGCTGCACAGTAAAAAATGTTTGGAAATGACTGCTCTAAGACAGAATCCTAGAAAGAAGCAAATGCATAGTCACTCTACAGCTTAAAGCTTCTAGAAGGTTGACAGAGGATGTGCTCCTAGGAATTAATTTTTGGGACTAGGAATTTATAAGACAAGCTATGGGCTGCAGCTTGATTTTTTGAAAAATACATATCGAAGTACGGTTAGTATCCAGTGAACATATAAAAAGACATAATCATGTATCTGCACTTAGAAATTATTAGATGTTTAGTCCAGTTAAGGATCCTGTTGTGAAGAAAGAAGATCCAGCCCACAGATATCCAAAACTTCTGGTCTCTCACACAACTCATGGTCTGCCAGTCTAAAATTATATGTATGAAGATAAGTGTACATCCCTGGCCTTTGAAGCGAGACCACTACCTGGCAAATTCAGAGAAAAATGTTGAATTATGAAATCTGATCTGCCAGGAAGAAAATGCCTGACTAGTTTAGGCTATCCTAAATTTTGGAGAAAACCCCCTTCTGGTGCAGAAAGACAATTTACTGATTGCAAGATATGGACATCCTGGAAGGAGGCCAGAGAAGAGGCACAAAGTTGACCAGAGGGCTGGAACAACTCTCCTATGAAGACAGGCTGAGAGAGTTGACGTTTTTCAGCCCAGAGAAGAGATGACTTCAGAAGACCTTACAATACCTTCCAGTGTCTAAGGGGGACTACAGGAAAGCCAGAGAGGACCTTTTTACAAGGACACGTAGGGATAGGACAAAAGGTAATGGCTTTAAACTGCAAGAGGTCGGAATTAGATACAGGGAAGGAATTCTTCCCTTTGAGGGTGGTGAAGCACTGGCACAAGCTGTCCAGAGAAGCTGTGGATATCCCATTCCTGGAAGAGTTCCAGGCCAGGTTGGATGCAGATTTGAGCAATCTGGTCTAGTGGAAGGTGACATTGCTTGTGAATTGTTCTCCCTATGAACCAATGGATATTTATTTATTTATATGGATTAAAATACTTTTAATCAAGATATAATTAGAGACAAATTCCAACTCCACACTTTCTTTACTCTTCTCCATTTAGAATATGAGTGATCAGTTAATGTCAACTAACAATGATAAATATGAAAATAAAAGGTTGAAAAATCCCCTGTCCTTACTGAAGACAATGGAAAGAGCTTCAATGCAGAAACATCTTGCTTTTAAAATACTCAGAGCTTAATCTATTGCTTATGTCTCAATTTTGACTATCTTTGAGCAATTGGCTTGCCAATATATATCAGTGGGATGTATTCTTGCAAGCAGAACTATGTTTGCTGAGCATTACATATGTTTTTAAAATGCTTTGTGAAACTCATCTCTCTCTCTCTAGCTGAAAAAAATACCTGTCATGAACAGAAGAAAATAATTTGTTGTTTGAGACAATTTCAGGAGTCTGTTTATGAATTGACTTTTGCTTGCCTTAATTTTTATTTTCATGTAATTCTAAGGAATGATATTGGGAAGCTGTTCATGTATACGTGGTAATCCTGTTACCCTTATAACTGTAGAAGTTACACTAAAATCTGTAGAGATTTTCCTGAAGCACAAACTGCTTTAATTTATTACTAACTGTATCCATTTTGTGACTGTCATCCTATGAGGAATTGAAAGACTCACCTCAGGTATGAAGGAAAACAGTAGCTAGTATAGAAGAATTAGATTGATAAAGATTCGACTTCAGTGAACCTTAACAGAAGACAAATAAAAAATGGAAAAGTAAGTTAGAAAAAGTAACACTTACATACCAGAACTTCTTTTGAGGTGATCTTCATTACAATGGCCCCCAAAACAGTAGGAAAACAGAGCTGCTATATAAGTAACAATAACTGTAGAGACAACATTTGTTAAACTATGATCAAAATGACATGAGAAACATTACAACAAAAATTTCCATGTGCCAAAATCAGGAATGCAGCTCTAACAGAGCTCTAACAGTTCAGGGTTACAAGAAGATATGCTATTATTGTCTCACAGAACAGTGTGCAGTTATTTTAAAGATATTGGATGTATGCATTTTTATACTGTATGTGCTTTAAAGGAATTACAAATTTGCATCCAGTATTTTGTATCTGATGATACCATCTTTATTTGCATCTGTATTGGATGTGGCTGAGGTGGAGGTCATTTCCCCATAGCAGCCCTCACAATGCCGTGCTTTGCATGGGTAGTTGGAAAGGTGTTGATAACACACCAGTGTTTTGGCTGCTGCTGGGGAGCACTGGCACAGCATCAGCACCATAACATTCCTCCTCCCAGCTGAGGGTGGGATCCTGGGCAGGGAATGCAACCCGGCCAGCTGACCACAAATAACCAAAGGGATATTCCATACCATATGATGTCAGCTCAGAAAAACTAAGAACAGGAGAAGGAACAAGGGGGCATTCATTGTTTACAATGTCTGCCTGCTGAGAAAACCCTATGTGTGCTAAAAGCCCTGCTTCCCGGGAGAGGGCCACCCATTGCTTGGTGATGGGAAGTAGAGAGTAAACCTTGATATTTTCCTCTTTGCATGTGTACATGCATATTTTCACTTTTTCTTTAGTAAAATCTCAACCTACAAGTCATTTTCCATCTTGTTCTCTCTCCTCTGTCTGGCTGAGGAGTGACAGAGCAGCTTGGTGAGCATCCACTGTCCAGCCAAGGTCAACCCACTACAGCGTCTCATTAAGAAAGGTGGGACATGCTTTATTAGATGAAAAAGATGCAACTATTATTGTGGTACAGAGTAAACAGAAAAAATGTCTATTCAACAGTCATTTTTTTCAGCCTACTTTCTTTCCCCTATTTAACCAGCTTAGAACATGGAATAATAGATTATTATATACAGCAGCCAAAATCTTCGTCCTACACTCAGTGACCAGCTTCATGAGTATTATATTTTATCTGTGTCCATGTGACTGAGGATATTATATTTTAGCTGTCTCCAGTTTGCTATAATTTGTGGCCATTAATAATTATATTTTGATTTAACTATCCTGATTTACAGCAGCTAGGAAACCAAACTCATCTCTCTTAACAGTTAGACTTATTCCAATCAAATTCCACTGCTCTTAAGCCAAGAACATTCTTTTTTATTATTATTATTTTTTAAAAAACTTTTTAATTTAAATTTAAATGTTGATTTAAACACTGAAATTAATTTCTTGATACCAGAAACGGAAAGTAAATTGCTTCCTCAGGTGAAAATTTCACTTTCATCAAAGTAAGGTAAAAAACCTCTCAGATAAAAGAACTTTATAGGCTCCCTTCTAGTGGGATAATGTTCCAAGAGTCACAAAACAGAACAGCTCAGAGAGCTTCCCTATGATATGGAGAGACTGAAGTAATTCTGTTTGTACAGAACCTTATTAGAAAGAAATATAAGAGGCAGAAAAAAAATTAGGATATAGAGGTTATTTCAGGATTTTCTTAATGTATAAATAGAAGGGTTGCTATTAAAAATGCAAAAAACCTATTTATAATCCTTTACACAACATATAATTAAACTTGCCAAACTTTGCCAAATGTTAAGTAAGGGCCAAGAGCAAAATATGCTTTCTTATTGAACCTGACATTTTAATGACCTTAATTACATTAGGGTAAAAACTGTGCATAAAGAGACATGAACAGATTATGTCATGCTTTTGAACACACATTTATCATTAACTGTATGGGACTGCAAAATCTTTCAGTAATTTCTCCGATCGTTATATTGTGCATAATTGCCCATTGGGGAGTTATGCTTTCCTTTAGAACTCCAGTTTGTGGCCATTGATTTGTCTCAATGAGTGGAGCTTCTCCCAACTGCAGTGATTTCAGTACAACTTACTTGACTTTTTGTAGATTAATAGAAAAAAATGCACTGAAGTGTTAGGAAGAGATACACACAGTGTCCTGATCCCACAAGACTAAAAAGAAAGGATTTCTAGTCCTTTCCAGAACCTTACTGGAAGTACTGCTGGTGCCCCTTCTTACTTCACTCAGCATAGAAAACAATAACATTTCATGGCCACTGTGCCCGAGATGGCCACTGACCACCACATCACCCACTAGTCCTTCTCTGTTCACAAAGAGCGGGTCTAGCAGGGCCCCTCCTCTGGTAGGCTCATCTACCCATGTGTCTTTCACACACTCCAGGAATCTCCTAGGCTGTTTCCTCTTTGCTGTGTTCTGTTTCCAGCACATATCTGGCAAGCTGAAGTTGCCCATGAGTACAAGGGTTGGCTACTTCTGATAAGCACTTGTACAAAGCCTTGTCAACCTGTTTACCTGGTAGGGTGGTCCCTAACAGACTCTCCACCATGACATCTGCCCTGCTGACCTTTTCCCCAGTCTTTACCCATGGGCACTCAACTTTGCCATCTTCATCATCATCAGTGTCCACAGAATCAAAACACCCCTAAGTGCAGTGTTACCCCATAACCCCTCCCGCTTCACCTGTCTCTTCTAGAGAGACTGTAGCCATCCATTGCAGCACCCCAGTAGTGAGAGGTGTCCCATCTCACATTTCTATGATAGCAGTGACCAGAGAAGGATACAGCCACGGTTTAAAACATGAATCCGTAAATGAACATTCAGGATTTGACTTGTGTAAGAAATTGAATGGGTAATTATTTTTTCCTGTAGTCCTCTCTTGTGTGGTTTAAAGCCAGATATATTATTAACTTGAGTGATATTACAGACACAGAGTCATAAATACCACCTTCCTCAGCTCTAGTCTCTTTCATTGTCTTGCAATAATTAAATACAAGCAAATTTATCCTCATGATAGTAACGTTACTCTGACATCAAGAAAAACAAAAACAATATATGCATTTATGCAGAAAAAAAATTTACTGCCTTTTTTGTTTGAAAAGCTTTAGCCAATAGAATTACTCACAACGGTCTTTTAAAAATGGAACTGGAGAATAAGCAAAATGCAATTCAATTCAAGGGTGATATCATAATATTGATTTCTTACTAAAATTGAATATGGTGCAGAAGAGAACTGATATAAAGTGAACAGTATATGTATAGCTGCACAGCTAACTTACATGGAACCCTCTTTAGAAAAATCTAAGAATAATTTTATTCAGTCAGTGAATAAATGTTGTTTCTTGGTTCACATAATCAGGGTGTTGAATGGGGGAAAACAAAAAGTCCCACAGGTATTCAGAGGCGAAGGAATAAAGAGGCTTTTGCCATACTCCTTTTTCTTCTAAAGAAGATGGATAGAAAAAGGCAACAACCAGCATTTTACTCTCCCCTCTGGAGAAGTGGAAAGAAGGAAATTAATTGGTCCTCTCATGGACATAATTCTAGTCTTCTTTGCAGGAATGCAATTGCACATTGCAACAGAGTACAGGTGAAAAAAGCTTATCCAACCTTTCATGACTTATGTTTTATCAATAAAAATTGTAATGACCTAGAGGGATGTATGATGTACTGGATGCATAAAATGTATTGTGACTCATTTGCATGAACAGTCATTAAGACAAAATCATTGTAGAGAATGGAGAGTAAGGCTCTGGTTAGTTAGAATCTTCATAACACCTCGCTTCAGATTTTACTTTTTTTGTTTGTTTGGTTTGGTTTTTTTGTTTTGTTTTGTTTTGGGTTTTTTGTTTTTTTGTTTTTTTGTTTTTTTATAGTGGCAAAGATATTGGTGCTACAATGATAAGTTCTTGAATGTAAATAATTGGAGACAGTCTATAACAAATCTAAAAAGCTTCTAGCTTTGCAACTAAGTTCATTACAACACACCTGTTTTTCCTTTTTTTGAACCAAATTGAATGACAACAGAAACTGTGAAGAGGGAGTTCAGATGACTCAAAAAGGAAGGGAATGTTGAGCATCTGTGGCAGATGTGTTGAAGGTCCTGAGAGTACAGAAATTTTGCCTAGAGCTTAGGAGTTTATAAACAGTGTTATGTAGGATAGAAGAGCAGAGAAAAAAAAAACAAACCAAACCAAACCAAACCAACCAACCAAAAAAAAAAAAAAAACACTGGGAGAAACTAAATGTCATCAAGGAATAGGACCAGCACCTGAGATATAACAAAAAATTCTCCAATACTCTTACAGTAGTATTAAGATCTAATCAAATCTCACTTCAGATGAAGCTTCGTTACCTTTTTTCCACTGTAACAGACAGGGTCCCTGTGGTTTATTGTAATAGTAAACTCACCCATTAGATTATACGATGTGTTACTCTCTTTGTGTTTCTAAGTGCCATGGTTAGTCAAAATATTCATTGCCCTCATTGTATGTCTTCCTTTGCTAGTCTCCTGTAATAATCACCTGGTGAATGGAGTGGAAATGAGGTGTGGGGGCAGTAGTCTAAGCTACTCATCTGTACCCTGGCCTGTTCCACTCATGAGTTCCCTGGTCAGTTTAAGAGAGAACTGCCGGGGAACCAAATGAAGATTTTGGAGCTTGGAAAGGAATTCATACCAGCATAAATGAGAAGAAAAAAGAAGCTC
>JAWWLT010000092.1:52898822-52914334 GCA_035040995.1 Premnoplex brunnescens
GTTGAGTTAGCTTCGGAGGCACTCAGACAAGGCACATGTTGCTCGGGAGATGGGTGGGGAGGGGAAGAGAAGAAGAAAGAAAGACAAATTTAACGATCCAAACCGATCAACCAAAACATTGCCATGTGCTCCGTGGCAGTAGGGGAGGGGCCGAGAGCATCCGCCGGCGGCCGTCGCAGGTGGGGAAAGCAGGCTCTCTCCTCCCCCAGGCCAACCCTGGCCGGGGTAAGCACGACTCTCCCCGCAAGCTGAGAGCCATGGCCAGAAGCAGGCAGTGTCACTGCAAGGAGAGCCAAACTCGGCCAGGCCGGTCCTCTGGGCGACTCCGGAAGCCTCCGCCCGCAGAGGGTCCCCGCTCTGTCACTAGCCCAGCTGCTTGGCCTCGGGAAACCCGGTGTACTTCTCCTTCTCCGCCTGGCTCGGGGCTGCGGCAGGACTGCGCTGCGCGCCGCACAGCCCCCCTGCCCGCGCTGCTCCCAGCCCCTCCGCTGCCGTGCCCTTGCCTCTCCCACCGTCTGCGGCCGGGACCTGTGGCCGGTCTTGGCCCGAGGAGGGGAAGGGGCCGGGCCGGCCACCGGCACTGAGCTGGCTGCCGCGTACCCCTGGAATGAATGCTTGACCAAATATATATATATATACATATATATATTTTTCCTGTTTATTTTTGTGTAATCTGTGTTACTTGTAAGTAAAGGGAATGTGAAATGTGTGTCACGTGAATGTAAGTGTCCAGTAATTTCTGAACTTCAACGTCCTACATTAAACGAAAATAGTGCTTTTAACAACTTTGGATATGTAGCTGATTTTCTGAAAATCCTATTTGGCCTTATTTTCGCAATTAAAGTGATCTTTGATCTTGTCTCCTCTTTGATCACTCCAAACCACATGTGTCGTAGATATTTCTTAAGTGCCGCCGGAGTGTCAGAGGAATAAGCCTGGAGCGATTAGGGCGCCGAAACTTCTCCTGAGCGCTCAGGTATCGGGTGGTTTTGCGAACACCCTGTGCCACGGGTGCGGCTGGGTAGAGCTGAATGTCACCCCGGGGCAGGGACGCGAGCGGCGGGAGGGTCCGGCCGCTCCGGCGGAGCGGCGGGATTGCTGCTGTGCAGCGAGATTTGCTCTTCTCAATTCCTCGCTCCCCGGCTCCCGCCGACTCCAGCAAGTGCGTTTCAGCACGTTTTGTCTTTTTGTAATTATTTTTTTTTCCTTCTTCCCCTCCCTGTAAACCTTTCTGTAAACTCTGGGCAACGATCCCAGCTGGGTAAACGTGGCCGCCCCCTGGGCCTGCACCACAGACCGGACGGGGTGTCCCTGCACCCCCGGGCTTGGCACCTGACTTCGGGGTGGGACGGGACGGGGCCACCCGACTCCTCCGAAAGCCCCAAGAGCTCGAAGCAGGGAACACCCGGAGCCCCATAAGACAAGGCTCCCTGTACCCATTTCGCCGGCCCGCGCTGCAGGGCGGGGATGGCGGGAGCACTGGGGTAGCCCCCGAACCCGCGCCTGGATGCCCCAGGACGGCTGGTGCGGAGGAGCTCCGGAGCTTGGGAGCGCAAACCCCTCCGTCTGGCATCGGGAGGCGGGACGCGCCGCTTCCCGTCCACCTCTGTGGACGCCTGTGTCCCTGTGCAGGTGTTCGCCCTCTCCTTCCAAGGGCAGGAAGCGTGGGAGCGGTCCCGCACTCCTGCTACCCTCCCTGGCAGGGCGTCCGCGGGAGAGGCGTCCTCAACCACCAAGAGTCTGCCTCTCCTCGGCAGGGAAAACAGCTTTCCACCACTCTCCGGCCAGTGGCATAGCCACACGGGCCGGACCCCGGAGAGAGCTATGCCGGGGCATAGCCGCGGTGCCACCGGCAGCTCGCATCGCATCCCTCTTCTTCATCCCGGCTTTGCGACTCGGCACCGGCCGCGACAAAAATGCCGACCCGGACCTCCGTGGGACTATTTCTCTGAACGGTTTTACGTTTCTTACTCCCTGTGTTGTCTCTTTTGCCTTTTTTTTCTCCTTTGAAATAAATTCTATAATGTGGGGGAAACGGCCTGCTTTAAAAGATGGGTCCTTTTGTTTCTGTTTTGTAGTTTTCAAATTCCTAATTTGATTTCTACCAATATTAAAAAAAAAACCCTAACAAAACAAAACACCCTCCCCTCCAACCAATTAACCTAGTGTTTTGTTTTCTTTTTTAAGGGAGAAATCAATTCTGTATTAAATCAGTATTTGTGATTAGTTTCAGTATTGTATTTGCTCCACTCATGAGCAACCTCCTCACAGTGTAGAGAGCTCCATTTCAGTTTTAAAGGTCCTATGGAAGTTCAAGAAATGAATAAAGAAGAGTTCAAATAGAAAGGAAGAGAATTTATGTTTTAAACAGAACCATAGAAAATTAAATTTTAACAACTTGGATCAGTGGTAACTATCAAAAATAGGCGTCAATATAAAGGCTTTAACCTTGCCTTCCTTTAAAAATACCTCTTTAGACTGCTGTAAAATAAGAAGAAAGTTTCATAACTTCGAATTTTCTCTTCTCTGTGGCTCCAATCCAGGCTGAATTTGTGACCCAATCACACATCTGACAAGAAGTGCTGGCAGAGCAATTGAAGTATTACTTACACTGTCCCACTGTACTTATGGTTGGGGATAGGTAGATGAAGGGGTAAGAAAAAAGGAAAGACATACAGGCTTAAGCTATATTGGTCCAAACTGCAAAACAGATTTTGTTAGCATACAATTTCATCTATTTAAATAAAAATCTTCCACATAAAATGTTTAATACTCCTTTTCTTTCCTCTCCAGTCCCATCCTGACAGAAACATGCTATAGGTCTGGTAGAAAAAAAAAAGACAAATCGCAAACCAGTATCCCCTAGTCACCTCATAATTAAAAAATCTGTTCTCTAGAACCTGCAGTTTCAAACATTTCTCAGGACAACATTGTGAATATTACACTGAAACACATAGCTAAGAAATTCATCCCTCAGAGAGAAGAAACAAAATGATGATGCGAGTGAATTTCTCTTTCATAACTGCTCAGAGATGCAGTTTTAGCAGAAGAAAAGGCTATGACCCCTCTGGATGAGGCTGTAGAAAACCTAAAATGGTTATCATGTAGCATATGAACAGTCATAGTGGAGCACTGCAAAAATCTAGAAACGATCACACCCTGCATAGTTTCAGAAAATAATGTATCTACTGTATTTCTGTATCTCAGTACAGGTCCCCCTATTTTGGTATGGGCTGCTATGAGCCTCACCTTATCTTGCTGCCCAGGGCTGAGCTCCTGTTCTCCCTGAGTAACTGGTGACTTCAGGGGAAATGCCACAACATGAAATACCTTCTGTTGGACTGAAAGAAAAAACTTTTGGTGAATAACCCTTTCCACAAGAAGAATGTAGTGTAAACTACGTGACTTAATTGGCTGGATTCTTGACTTGGGCAGTGAGTAACAGAAGATTTGTTGATGATTTCTTACCTCTCTCAACTAAAAAATGCTCAAGCACACAAAGAACTGGAGATTCAATGCATATGAATACTTATATGTGGCCACAAATCCCAGTCTTGCAAATATCTGTGCCCAGTTAGTTTGGAAGACTGTCAGCATTGTCCAGAAGAATGAAGATGAGGAAGGGAAAACAGATGGATTATAAAATATTTTAAAAATTACTAGACCTGAACAAAATTTGAGAGGGCTACCAAAACAAACAAACAAACAAACAACACAGTAAAAAAGCACATGACGATCCAGATAGTTTCTGCCATCTTCACAGACCTGTTGAGAACAGTGAATGTCTTAGAAAGGAAAAAAAACATTTCTTACAAACAGCTGAACTGACAGAAAAATTAAAAAAGGCACAGGAGTCATGTATTGAAAATGCTGGCCATCACAAGCACAGGTGAGTGTCAGCTCCTATTGTAGCACCATCTTATTTTATTGTTTGCAATAAACAGCACTTGTAGCATCTTTTTCTATTAAGCAGAGTCAATATAATCCTTTCAAATTGACATTCACATTTCAGAGCTATTTACACCCACTCTGCTGAACCATAATTTATGTACACAGGAACAATGAGAATCATGTAAGCTAGAGGTGTTATCTGTGGCCTATTTTAACTTGCACCTTGTTCCTACTTCTTGGCATTTCCATTGTGGTTGTTTTGGTGGGCAAAGGTAGGCCAAATGGATTTTGTACCTAATGGAGTGAAATGAGGATCATACAGCATATGCTATACCATTTCAGGCTTATCCTCACTAGTGAATGCCATGTGCAATCCAATCTTTGAAGTGAAATCCGCTTGGTAGGATGGAGTAGGTTTATACTGTAGTCTTTTGTTCAAGTAGTTCAGAAGGAAAATATCCTTTTTCAGTTTGATATCATTGTGACTGGTTATGACTTTTAATGATCCAATTCAAAAGAAAATACATACAATGGTTCTCTACTTGAACTACTATTGTCCAAGCATAAGTCTTTTGAACCAAAGTGAGCTGGAAAATGTTTGGGAAGCTGTTAAATTTGTTAAATGTAAATGCAATGTCTTTGAAGTCAAGATGTAGGTGTCGATTTCTGGTTGGCCTTTGGAAGAATTCTTCCAGATGAAGTAAAGGTGACTTGGATTTGAAGATACCCAAACCTTCAGAAACAACACCTGGACCACAGTCAGAGGTGTTGCCTGTACTCAAATTTGACTGATTGCCTGTTGTCCAGACACTGATCTTAGGAAGAGACTGTAGAAAATCGTGTCTCATGCAGACAAAATGCATGGCTGGGCATTCCCTTCAAATTTGTGGTTCTTCAGTTTCCATCATTTTCCAGCCTCTTTGTCTATCTTTCCATATGAGCGAAAAACATGGGTAAAGTGCAGGGAAAGGCCCTGGGGGAGAGCTGCTGGTGATAGTTTTTGGTATTTTTCCTGTAGGAGTTTTTTGGCTCTTTCAATGTCTAGAAGGCAAGAAAGGAGCAGTCAGAAAGGCATTTAGGATGGCAATTCATCTCAGCTTACTTTCATGGAGGAGGATTGACACCGAAAAGAAAGTTCTGCTCCCGGAATGAAAAAGGCTGCTTTCTGCCACTCCACTAGGCAGATTATTGTAAACCTCAGGCCAGGCCAGCACTGAACCAGAGGGTCTGATCTGGTCAAACTGCCCACTGAAATTTGCTTCCAGCACACTTTTCTCTTTGTCTGTTCTGTACTGACTGCTAAGACCTACTGCCAGATTAGTGCAAGCCAGGCAAAGGGGCTTTTCCACCTGCCTTTGAATGCTTTTTCATGGTCTCCCAGGTTTGAGAAAAAAAAATATCAAGAAAACTCTTTGGATTGAATCTGTCCCTTGAAGAATACAGTTGTCTTTAGAAGAATTGCAGGGAGCATGAATTTAGTTTATTATTTCTTGAGTCAGCTGACATGCTACCTTATTTTGACATAGTTCAGTGCATGTGCATTTAATCAAAACACCATACAGGTCAAAGAGGCAATTTTCCCCACTGTACTTCAATTACAGACAATTTTGGGAAAATCCTTCAGCTAGTTGCCTGAAAATGTCATTTGCAGTAGCCCTCAGAATTTATTTTACCCCATTTCCTACGGGCAAATCAGTCAATTGCTCAAAAATGCTGGGTAAAAGGTCTCTAGATTTCTAAATTACTACTGTTAAATTACTGTGAGATCTGTCTTTGAAGCCTCATTTTCATCTGCACTTCCTCAGAATTTCTAAAAAAATCAGATTCGCACAGATTTCTAGCCTGGCTTCAGGAAGGGAGACAGAAGGTAGCAAGAACTCTTTCTCTCTCTTCATCAACCCCCTTACTACTAACCAAAAGGCAGTGACATTTTTAGTAGATATAGGCAAAACATTGATTCCTGATGGAATTCAAGTAAATGAGTTTGAAATATTTTTGAACATGTTGCCAGTTTTCACAGCATCACAACAGAAAGTGTCTTGTTGTAAAAGATTACTGTAACAATATGAAATGAATATTCAAGTCATTAAAATGAAAGGTAGCATCTACTCTTACCTAGATTTAATCATCTCCTTTATGAGTCACTCAGAGGAGAGAAATATTTCAAGCAATGCAAAGTGGTAGCTGTGTTTAGTGACTTATGACAAAGTCATAGTATATGTCCTATAACACATTGCTAATATTGACAATGAAATTATGTGAAAATAGTCATGTAGAAGGCACTAGCCATGTTCATAATTGAAATAATTTACCAGTGTTACAGAATTTTACAGAATCTAATTAAAAATGTCATGTATTTTATACAATAGTGGTGTTTTGGCTAAACTGTTTTCTCCCAATCAAATTACTGCCCAGCCACAGTAATTTCTGAGGCAGCAGCGTTATTTACAGGAGATGAGCACTTTTGGATGTGCCTCTCCACTGTCAACCCTGAAACACACAGGGGCCCAAGCCCTGCCTTTGTAGGGATACCACCTTTGGTGTCAGTGGATGTGTAAAGAACCTGCTTTGAGAATACATTTTCTGGAGCAGGTTCCAGCTGCCAGTGTTACACTGCAGTACCTATCTACAGCTAAGCATTGATGTTGTGATGCTGTCCCCAGAAGATTGCATCACTCCCACTGAAAAATAAGATATTTACATATCTGGACAAGTAATTTGACAGTATTTATGAAAAAAATGTCAAAAATGTAAAAAAGAAATATATAAATTACATGTGGAATTGAAGCCTTTTGTAAATAAAAATGTTTTTACAAATTTTGTATTTACTTGCAACATCCAGATCAGTCCAGTGTTGTCCTAGGAAACTTCATGGTGCTCCTGAAGATAAAGGTGATAAATTGCTAAGAGAGAAAACCAGCAGTGGGTTATGAGCTAATCATAAATGCACCTGCATAGCAACAAGCAGAGATCTTCAATAGCCTTCTGATATATCACATAGACTGCTTTTCATTTCTCTTTAATACCTAAAATTCCAGCCATGAGTTACATTTTTGGTTTAGAAACATTTTAATTTTCAGTGTCTGTATTTACCACAGAAAAATAAAAGGTAGTAACATATACCTTAGGAGAAACAATCCTATTCTATTCTAAGAACTCCCTTCAGATTTTGATAAATAAAGAGAAAAAAAAGGATATAATTTCATTTGTAATTCAATCAACTTTTACCACTGTGTTTCTACTAGTAAGGATGGTTATGATCAGCATTCTCCTTGAATGAAAAGCTTCCTCTTTATGGAGTAGTTGAATTTTTCTTTCCTTTTCTTGGTGGATTTTAGGATTTGTTGTATGCAGAAGATTAGTAGCAGTAATAGTAAAGTGAAATAATGCAACACAGAGTAGATCACAATAAAGATCAAAGAAATTCACATATATAATCTCCAGTAGTCTTTACAACCAGAATAAAAATTGACAATTTTTTCCTTTTGTTATCTTTGTATAATGTATTTGTAGAGTCCTACCATTTCAGTCTTGCAACACTAAGTATGCTGGTAAATTTACAGTTTTAAAGCCAATTATTATGATTATTATTCTGAAAGGCTACTGGGCTTTGGCATCACTATTTATGAATAGGGACTATCACGTGGAAAGGGAGATTTCCTCAACTGTTACTGTTTGATTTGTCTGTCAGCACCCCAGGAAAGCTGAGACCCTTTTCCCCGACCAGTTGGTCAGCATCTGGTTATGGGGACTCTTCACTGAACAGTCCTGCTGGATTGGAGGGCAATTTGACTGCCCTTTTCAGGGAGCTAAGCCAACAGAGCGAGGAAGACCCCTTGATGTTTCCCCCTTTATTTAAGTGTTACCCACTGCTGGCAACTGGCAGCACCATGAGGGACTCACACTAAGTTTATGGAATAACACTCTTTATTAATATAAAATTGTGATAGATTACGGTTCGAGGATTGGTGGTGATAGCATCTGACTGCAAAAACATATTCAAAGCAGTACACAGACAAGCTCTAATCCCCAATAAAAGTATTCAGCATTTGTGGAGTATGGTTCTTCCACAATAGGTGTCCCTATGGGGGAGAAAGGTTCAGCCCATCAACTGATCCCGGAAGTTATGATAGAGTCTTCCACAACTTTCCTGCATTCTTAACTTATTTTTATACTATTTTTTCGTATTTAGGTGGAGGTTGACAGACTTTAGTTGTAAATACCTTTTTTGCTGATTGGTCTAAAATTCTCTCGCTTTGCTTTTAAAGACACAGTCAAAAAAACATAGAGTGCATGTCCAGTAGAGGATGGTCATACCTTGGAGACAAGTAACTTTGGAATAGGAGTGTGTTAATATTACAATTAGACTTTAATGAATGAAATTCCTCTGAGGAGAGAGATTTCACCAGTTGTTGGCTCAGCAGCTGGGCACCTTCTCATGTCTCTGACAGATGTTATCAGGTTTATCATCTGCAAAGCACCACTAAGTTCCCCTCCCTGTTTGGATTTCCACAGAGACTGGCCACTGTGACTCTACTCAGCTCCACCCTTTGTTCCATCCCTCTTAGCAGGTTCTTACTGTTGTATGGGGAATCATTGTGGAGCTGCCAACTGCACCGAGTTCCATTCAGGGAGTAGCAGCTGCATTTTACCCTGTAGTATCCATACCACTATAACTTCTTTCAGAATGTGAATACAACTTCTCAGTTTCCTCTACCTTTTACCCCCAGTCATCTCTCCACAGGGACAGGATCTGCTGTAAAGAAAATTTGTCAGTAAGATTGTAGATTGAATCCATACCACATGCTGCTTGTATCTTTGTCGAGAAGTCGTTCCCCAGGGAAGTGCACACAAACTGCCAGTCTGCCTAAATGATGTAACCTTGTCTTTGTTGTATTCAAGTCCCAAAGAAGGTGCTTTACATTGAAAAGTTTGCATCTGAAACCAAGCTCCTTGGATTGTCACACACAGAGTGTGTGTCACACACAGAAGGCAGCTCATCAGTATACTCATGGATGCTTCATTCCGGGCGAGAGTGTCCTGCTCTTGAAGCCAAGGCACCAAGAGCTGCAGAGCTGGCTGTCATTCTTCTGCAAGGTAAATTCTAAATAAAAGCACACCATAAGAGCTACTCATGTTAAGATATAGGTATGACAGCTGAAGTACCCCTGGCATTGAATATTGCAAAGTCCATGTACTGTATGCCTTCAGATGGAAGAGGAAGGGAGAAAATAAATTCTTTCTCCTTCATTGCAACTTCATCCTTTTTTTCCTGTGGAAGCACATAATGATCATGTCAGAGAAAGCCTGAATCCAAAATCTAAAGACAGCCACTTCTGTTGCACATTGAAATTGTAATCTTAAATTTTTAAAAAGGCATTTCATTCAGGAATAGTGTTAAAAAATATTTCTGTTACTTAAAAAATAAATCAGCTAGCTCTAATTAGTTGAGATCTAATCTAGACAAGAATGCAATTGCTCAAAGGTTGCACTCAATGACTTTGGATGTCTTTTCCAACCTTAATGATTCTGTGATTCTGTAATTGAGATAGTACTTCACCAGAAACATGACAGCACTTTGAGACTGTGTTGGTGAAGGTGATTTGACTGTGCTCTGGGGCTGCTTAGATACTCATCAGGAGACAGTCAGAAAGGCAAGAGATCTGCAGCAGATCCAGTAGGAAATGAGTTTTGGCTTGAACTTGCTTGAAAGCCTAAAAGACTGATGAAAAGAGTGCTGTTCCTGAAGTTTGAAGATATTCCTGTGATTGGAATCACAAGGCCCAGCAAACAAGTCATATTTAATCTTTTGATGTCAAGAATGGCCAGGACAGTCCAATGCAGCCTTCTTCCTTCCCTTATATTTCCCCATGAAATATGAAAATTGACAGGAATCTCAACTATTTTTTCCTTATTTTTTCTTTTTTTTCTTCCTTTTCCTTATTTTTCTGATTTTTTTTGTTTTGTTTGTTTGAGTGTGTACAAGAGCAGAATGCAGAAGAATATTAGCAATCAATCCCTGTCCTCAACCAGACAAAAGTTTAATAAAAAAGAATGTATTGCAACAGGTTGACATACAAATGTTAAACAGTCCCGGATATAGTCAGTTTCTAGAAGAAGGAATAAATTGCTTGCAGCAGATAAAGTAAGCATCAGTTTTCAAACATATCATACATGATGGCATTTAAAAAAAATCAGACATAATTAGTGTTTTAGAAACATTTTTACAGTGTTCTTTTATTATTGTTTTTATATGTTAAGGATATAATTTAATAAAAATTTTGAATTTAATCCTAGTGTGCATGAAACACGGTCTCAATAATGATGCCTGAGCTATAAAATTTTTGTGGCTCAGTTCAGATTTGATACAGAATTTTGCATAAAAGAATTTTTGGTGAGAAATCTCAAAGGGGTAGATGGAGCAGGATACATTGGGGAAAAAGTACAAAATTCTTTCCTCTGAGGAAAATTTTTCATCTTAACATTTATAGCCATCATGAGTGCAGAAGTTTAAAATACCAGGAGGGAGGAAGACTGCTCTTACTCTGCTACTAAATGTTAGGAAAAGAGTCATTCTGATGAATCTCAGTCCAAGCAAGAGAGAATCACGTAGTTTAGCTAAGACCAGGAGCTGGGCTATCTGACTGCACTGTACCAGGAGTCTATGGCTCTTTAGGTTCCTTTCTTTCTAATCATCAGCCTCATCCTTGCAACCTCAGTTTTACACAACCGTTTTTACCAAAAGATATGGGCTATCCCTCAGCACCATGTTGATGACAAGGAAGCAGTGTAAAATCATATATATGTGTGTATAATATACATATATGACGTGTGATATCCTGCAGGTGGGAATACAACCTTTGAGAGATGAATGATTTTTATCTGCAGCTAAATCCAGCTAGTATTTTCACAGAATAACAGAATCTCAGAATGGTTTGGGCTGAAAGGGACCTTTAAAGGTCATCTAGTCCTGTCCCCTGCCATGGGCACGGGCATTTTCAGCTAGTTCAAGTTGTTCAGAGCTCCTTCCAACCTTGAATGAACTGCAGAGACCTGGCATCTACCAATTCCCTGGGCAAATTTTGCAGTGTTTCACCACCCTCGTCATATAAAATGTCTTCATTCTATCTCATGCGAATCTACCCTCTTTTAGTCTAAAGCAATTGTCCCTTGTCGTATTGCAAGAGACCCTGTTAAACTGTTCATCTCCATCTTTCTTATAAGCCCCCATCAAGTACTGCAAAGTCCACAATAAGGTCTCCTCAGAGCCTTCTCTTCCTTAGTCTGAACAACCCCAACCCACTCTGTCCTCACAGGAGAGGTGTTCCATTCCTCTAATCATCTTAATGGCCCTGTTCTGAACTCACTCCAACAGACCCCTGTGTTTCCTGTGCTGAGGACACCAGAGTGTCACCAGAGCCTCAAGCAAGGCTCTCATAAGGGCAGAGTAGAGGGGCAGAATCCCCTTCCATGACCTGCTGGCCATGCTGTTTTTGGTGCAGCCCAGGGCAATTGGCTTTCTGGACTGTAAGCAACCATCACTGGATCACATGCAGTTCTTCATCCACCAGAACCCCTAAGTCTTTCTTGGCAGGGCTGCTCTCAATCCCTTTGTTCCCAAGCCTGTATTGATACTGAGGGTTGCTCTGACTCAGGTGCAGGACTTGGGCTCTTTGAACCCCTTGAGATTCACATGTCCCACTTCTCAAAGGCTCTGGGTTGCCTCCGCCACTCTGGATGGCATCCCATTCCTCCGGCCTGTCAAACACTCCACTCAGCTTGGTGTTATCTAACAACTTACAGAATGAAGGCTTATGGCTGAAAGACTTGGCAGACAGGCAGTCAGAACACATTAACTCAAATGGGGTCAATATAAAGTTGGCTGGACTGCACGGCTATCCATACACCATTAGATGCAGACTCTGATGGATGTGCTACACTGTCCAGATTTGTACTCTTCTGTTTGTAGTCCAAAATGGCTGTATCTGTAAGTTGTACAGCTCAAAAGCTGATTCTAAGGAATATGGCTAAAAAAACTCAAACAACCAAGGAGAATATTTTTCCACCTAGAATGGCAGCTGAACATAGACCTCTCTAGATTCTATTTTATCTTTAGTTTGCCTGGGAAATCATAGGTGTTTCACATTGCTATATCCAGATTTACTGTAATGTCTGTCAGCTGCATAATTTGAAGGTTTAAAATTAACTTGAAACTCCATATCCCTCTGTTTTAATTTTTGGTAAGGCTGTTTACAGTTTAATAGATTTGCAATGTCATATAATGAGGAGTTTTTTGCAAACAGTATTCTTTTGACTGGACTGGTATACAACACAACTGTACTTCTTCCAGGAATGCTTTATCAAATCTGGGCTAGGTAGTAGTGTATCAAAACTATCCTTCTGCAAACACCTAAGAGAGGTCAGTTAAAACTGGCCACTTCAGTTGAAAGGAGGTCAGAGTGAAGATCTCTTTACCTATGATTTAGTACTAGCAGGTATGGGGTGGAGGGGTAGTTTCTAGAGCAGGAAAATACGCAAAATGAACTTTTGAAGTGTTTTCATTCCTTATGCACTTTCATACAGTGGTTGAAGTGGAGGTACATGTATTATTGTATTATTGAGAAGAAAAACCAAAATGGTTATTGAGAACAAACTACTGATAATTTTTCAGTGTTTTTCCATTTTTTTTTTTTTTTTTTTTTTTGGTGGTGGTGAGTTTTTTCCCCCCACAGTTAACAAAAAATTAATTAACATACTCCATTTTAACTCAACATGACCTTTTTCTGGTGCATTCTGGTGTCTTTGCCACTGGCTTTGGAAAACTCACATCAGGCAGTTCCTCCTAAGTGTTTGATGAGTGAACATATTCTGATTTTGGGTGTTCATGAATAATGAAGTAGCCTATCTCCTGTTCTTTACCTGTGGATGCAGCTGATTGCCCATGTCACTTAGCATAGACTCTGCTTCAGGCTTAGAGGAGATTCTGTTTAACAAAGGCAGAGTGGTGGCATCAGCAGTTTGGCCATTGTGGATGGTACAGACTTTCTCTGAACATTCTTATAAACAAGATGTTAATAATTGATCTTACTAGCAGTGTAAAAATGAAAGTAAATAAGAAAAGGCAACTGAACTTTCTCTTACTATTAGTTATTTGACCATTGATGGGTTTTCTTCACAATATAGTTCAAGTGCATACTGTGTTTGCCCAACCACACCATCCTTTTCTGTGAGTATTGCTGAAGGCTCTTAGAAGCCATTTCAGTCAGCCAAAACAAACTGTGCTATAATGAGGGCAGACCAGTCCAGAAAACAAGTAAATTCAGCAGCTCTATCTTTAGCAGTCTGTCCTTTAATGCATGCCTCTCACACCAACATCAAGCCTCTGTGGCAGGTGCAGCAAGAACTAAATGGAGCAAGCACCTGAGCATATCTGGTCAGAGTTACTCTTTGTATGTTTGTGCAGCTCTCCTTGAGCCTGTGATATCTCCTGGCACTCGACAGCCTTCATCAACCAAAGGACAACCGACCACTTTTAAAAAATCTCCTGAGATGCTCTTCTTATTTTGAAAATAACCCACATAACTGTTCTTCCAATGCTCACAAAATACTGTTCATTTTCAAGCAAATATAATCTGGCACACTTTCAATATTTATTATTTTTCATATTCCTCAATTTTATTTCCTTCCCATTCACAGGGAGGTTTGAGTGTTTTCATAATATTCTGAAGTTGTAGCATTTCATAATTTATGGCCCACCAGTGATTCACTGCACACAGATTGATAAATTGCGATTCTTGGAGTTCCTTTTTTTTTTGTTTGTTTGTTTGTTTGTTTGTTTTTGGTTTTGTGTGTGTTTTTTTTGTTTGGTTGGTTTTGGTTTTGTGAATGTATTACTTTGGCTTTCAAAAATGTGTGGCCATCAAGATTAATTATTAAAAAACTAATAGCATATACTCTCTCTGTAGATTTCTGAACACAGAATAGAAAGCTATTTTGACTTGTTTTTCCTGAACAAATTCAACTGCTTTCTGCCATAAGTATTAGCTGATAAAATGAAACAATTTTTCTGATGGGAAAGAAAGCGTAGAACAAATAGGAAAATCAGTGGTGTTTAATATAGCAGAATAAGCTCATCTAGCAGCAGTTTCAGTCTCTGATGTTAGAGGAGATCATTGCTGATATGAAAACATTGAGGCTTATTTAATCGTGATGGTCTGCTTTCATTTTGCTGTAAGGTTATGTACAGTACAGAAGCTTACTAACTAGGCTATGGTCAGGAAAAATCTGACAAAAATTAACCAGTGCAAAGCATGTACTTCTCATGGTGCAGGTATATGGTGATGTGAACAAACACATTATCTTCATACACTGGCTGCAACTGCTGTAAAATTGGTGACCGACTTGATTCATGATTGTTAAAGAAACTGCTCAAGAAAAATTACCTGTTTTCACCTTTCTTATTACCTATTTCCCTTCTAGAAGAACTTTGTGGAATGACAGCTGTGCATGGGTTGGCTCTGTGTGACCTCAGGCATCTGCTGGCTGTCCCCCAGCAACTGATGTTCCTTTCTGTGGCTACTTGGGTCAGAGGATGGGCTGTTTTTGGGAAAGGCAGATGGCCTGGGAACAGCAAGGATTTTACCTGGCTTTCAACAGTTGTGTTGATATGCACTGCTGGAAGTCAACAAATATAAGAAGACAACATTAAAACAGTGTTGCAAATGGACAAAGATTTAGAGATAGACAATTCCCTTGGCTTGGGTTGGAATGGGTTATTTTTATATAATTTTGTTTTTTAAACAGAACAAAAATGATGAGCAGATGTTGTCCAGATGAGTTAGACTCTCCTGTAGCTGGTTAGAAATGGTCATGTCACTGCTGTGAAGCACATTAACCTGCTTGAACCAAAGCAGCACTATAAATGGCCATTTGCATCCATGTCTGTTATTTGATACTGCTACCATTTGTATTTTGAGGTACCTCATACACTATCAAATATCAGGAAACCTTGCATGAGTTCAATTGGAGAAGTAGGAACTTTTCCCCAGGCTTTCTGACCCAGAAATTAAACAAATTTTCCAAAACCTGGACATTTTTTAGCATAATTTCTCTGTTCACTGAAAACACAGCTTATGGAAGTAAAGGAAAGATTTGCTGTCTACATATCTGATATTTTAAAAGACAAATGTTTATTTTAAAATGTCCTGTCTGAAATGTTCTTACTTACATCTACTGCTGCCTCTCTCCTTCAATATTTTCTTCAGAAGAATTAGCTTAATTCTTTTATCCCCTTGTTACACCTTTTTCTCTTGCCCAAATCTGTAAGAACTCTGTTGTTTGGATGCAGACCTGCAGGCCAACAGACTCCTTGGCAAGTGCAGGTGCATGTTTTCTCTCCAGCTGGGCATTCTTTGCACAGCCACATTTGGTGTACTACTTTGAATTCATACTGTCTTTGTAGAATTACAGAATGGATCAGGTTAGAGGGACCACAATGGGTCATCTTCTCTGCTCAGGCAGGGCCATCCTAGAGCACATTGCACAGGATTGCATTCAGAGGATTCTTGAACATCTCCAGTGATGGAGACTCCACACCCTCTCTGGGTGATCTATTCCAGTGC
>JAWWLT010000092.1:52922665-52941117 GCA_035040995.1 Premnoplex brunnescens
CAACGTCATTGATGGATCCTTCACAACAATGTCTCCCACTGTCAAGGCATACCAAGCAGCTCTGCACAGGCTTCTTGTATCATGCAAATAAGGATGAAGCAAACAAGCAGTAAAAATGCAGGTTTTGTGTTGGGTTTGCTCCTGTTCTTTGCACCCATCCTGTTTTAAAGGCTGACAGAGAATTTCAGTTTTGAGTCACCGAGACTTGCTGGGGTTTCAGGAAGGCCTCTGCAGAAGATCCCAGTGGCTGAGGGTGGCCATGGACAGATTACAGGCAGAACATCAATATGGCTTGTCAACTGTCTGTAGTGTGGGAGTAATGTTTTAAAGACTGTTGGAAACTACACAGAGTCCTCCAGTGGCATTCAGTTCCACACGAAAAACAACATGTTGAAGACAGGAGAGACAAGTGACATTAGGGTCTCAGAACACAGAGCAGTGTATATTTGCACTACCAAGAAAAGTAATTGTGGGGACCTTCATCTACAGCTTTGGAGAATGCAGATGATCTCAAGATCTGCCATGCTATTTTGCAATTCCTAAGACCTAATACAGCAGTTTTATTTTGCTGTCCAGAGAATCTGTGTCTCCAAGTAGATATGGTTGGATGACACAAGATCTCTTGCTTCCTCTTCACTTTCCTTTATTTGCTTTTTTGAGTCCTTTCTAATACCTGGTAAACTGATGACATTGTTTCTTTTTGCTTCACATAGCTTTGCATCAAACCTTTTATTTGCTCTTAACTGCTTCACTCATGCCTTTCTTGTGGTTGGGACTTTCTGCTGTGTACAACACCCTGCTGTTCCACCAAAAACACTTGTGAAAATCCATCTGTTCTGTAAAGAAAAACATTATCATTAAACACTGCACTTTCTTGCTCTGCCCTGCTATAAGGGAGACTCTAGTATATGATGTTTATCCTTAAATAGGAGGGAAAGGTTTATTGTATTTACCTTCCATTTTCTGTCTACAGCAAAGCATCATGTGTACCTAGGATGCCCATAAATAATATGTAATAGAGTTTTCTTTAGCAATACTTTATAGCAACTTATTGGAAAAGTAATTACCCAAACTTAATGAGAGGAGACTGAGCTGTGGAAATTTATTTGCATTTTTAAGCATAGCAGATAATACTTGAGCTTGAACTAGCTGCAGGAGCACACAGAAGTTTAGAAACTCAGTGCTGTGTGTGTTGTTCACTTAGACTTGAAGCTGAGTCACAAAAACATGAATTTGGAAGAGAGGTTACCTGATTAGAGCTGGAGGGATGATCTATATGTTTAATTAACTTGTTCAATTCTAATGAATGTCATGTTGTAGTGTACAATAATGTGTAAATTTTATTACAAGATGGAAGCAAGCTGGCAAAGATGAACCTAGATCACTTTGTTATTGATAGGTGTGAAGTTTAGGATTAGGAATGCATATAGATACATCAAAAGAAAACAGAATAAATATGTACTGACACTGAATATTGTATGGTCTGTTTAGATCTGTAGTATGAATGGAAGGACTGAGAGGGTGAAGACAAAAAGGGGCACTGGGTGCTTGTCTCCTAGTTTGTGTTTTACAAATCAGACAGATCAAACTATTTCCTTGAGATGACTGATAGGGAGAACATTTACCATTAGACAACATTGTCTTGCAATGAAGATTTGATATGAAAATTTTGTTCTCTTAAAATAGCAAACTTGGTTTTTTATACATGGTAAGTTGCACATGTTAAAAACATAGCATAATTCAAACATGACCATTAAGTCACAAATAGAAATGTATATCTATCATTAAAAGTTTTTTGTGCTTGCATATGACTGTTTGGTCCTTCAAGTCTGCTTGATTGTCCCTGTGCTGCTCTTCCAATAATTAACACTTGATAATGTTATCTTCTGTGTGTGAACAATTTTGATAGGGACACATGCAGGGGCAGCAAAATCAGAAGTAATTAAAATGCTCATTTTTACTATCAGTAGCTCCATGGGAGATGAAGCTGCAGGTTGAACTCATCACCCCTGAAGTTTTCAGTAACTTCAGCAGAAACATGCATACTTAACCACTTTGAAATATTCTTATATGAAAACACTTAAGGCTTTATCACACACACACAAAATTCAGGAAAAAAAAATAATAAAAAAGAAAAAGACCAAAAAACCAAAAAACCACCACCACCAAAAAGCCACCAAAAAACCACAAAACAATCCCCCATCCCCTCCCCCCAACTCCCCAAAGCAAGGAAACAGACAACTGTCCCAAAACTTACACTCCTCATCAATACTTTGTTTGGACAAAATATGGAGCGAAAAAAAGGGGAAAAAAAAAAGTGTGTAGCTGCCATGTAAGTACACCAGTACATGAAGAGAGAAAACTGTGGAAAGAGGAGTAAAAAGAAATGCTGTGTGTACTTGGTAACTGCAGAAGGTGGCGGTGCTGAAAATTTTGTACATAAAACTAAGGCTATCTCCCAAAGCAACATGGCTATTGAAGACAAAGCACAATACTAATTAAACACAATTACCTGTACAGATAACAAAGCAAGATTAAAAGCACAGCTCCTCTCTAGACAAGAAAGTGAATGAACATATATCTCAGGAGACCACATATGTGGATAAAACCCAATCTCTCCTCAAGACATGCTTCAGATCCACTCAGTTCCCACCATAAACCTTTTTCTGAGCAGCTCCTCCCTTGTCCTGATGCCCTTTTCTCCCAAAATCATCCTTTAGCCCCAAGAATAAACCTTCTAATCCAAAGAGTTGATCTTACTTATTGTTCTGACAGTGAACTGTGAGCATTGTGTTTTCATACAAAGGATGTGAGGTACCTTGCCGTTTAAGACTTTTATCTCATTTGGCATTAAGGAATTAATTCCTGTTCTAATCCAGCTGCTTCTTGGTGGCTTACTGCCCTTTTCTGTGGTGGAACAATATATCAAGACAATCACACATCTACAGTTGAATTTTTTCAACCAAATAGTGTCAGCTTATGAAAAAATGATATCACTGTTACTTAATGCCTTATACCCCTTCATTTAAAACATATTGTGCAGCTGCCAGAGTTGTGGTCTAAAACAGATTAACAACAGCAAAAATATTTTGAGTTCTCACTTTTCTTGCTATAGAAACCTGACTTGGAGGTGAAGCTTTTTGGTATATGGAAATGCCAGGAAAACAAGTCATTTTTAGCTAATGTTTTTCCATTTGGTAAAGCTGAAGTATATGGTTTGCTTTACCATTTAATTATTTTTTAACTTTTAGTTTCACACACCACCATAGAGAAAGTCATCACTAAAACTTAGGTTAACCTAAGTGTCAGTTATGTTAATCCTATACTGCTTAGCTGAAACCAGTATTGGGTTCGTATGCACTTCCTGCTGTTGAATCTTGCTGTCAAAGGAGCTTCTGGCCCATCTTTCATGGGTCATGCTCATGTTTCTGCATAACCAGGAATGCAGTGTAACAAACTACCAGCAGTTCCTGAGATACATGTTGGATTGTCTTTGCTACAGCCAGCATAAGATAGGTCCACAAGCCTGTTACTCTAATATATGTGTGATGCTTTACCAAACTGGTGGACAATTCGTTTCTGTGCCACTCATGAGTGGAATGACAGGAAAAGCCGTGGCTTCAAAACTGATATATGTATTAGTAGAATTGTATAAACAAACAAACAAACAAACAAACAAATATCTTCAGAAATATGTTTCATAATATATGAGGGGGTTTGTATGTACAGCATTTCTTACTGTACGTAAGAAGTTCTTTTGGTTGGGAGAGCAATATTCTGTACAATAACTGTCATTTCAGAATGACCCTAGAAAACAATCTTTTAAATCCCAATGATATCTATCCGACAGGCTTTTAATGTCCGCAGATTGTTCGTATAAGCAATGAACAATCCTCTCAGGATTTCTGGCTCTCACAGCTCTAATTTGAAGAAGAATGCAATGTGCTGCAGGAAAAAAAGGGAGCTGCAAATTACTTGTTAAGCACAGCCAAAAAAATACAGACTGTAGGGATGCACAAATTTCTACCAATTTAACATCGTTTGTGACTGAGAAGGTTAGACAATTTTGACTCAAGAAGTGCATGACTATCTTATGAAAATTGAAAGTCTCTCCAGAAGGAATGGAGGACCTGTGTGAAAACCAGCCATTCATGCTGCTGACCTTTGAGCCCCGACAAATTCTCTTGGTCCTACTGTTTGAAGGGACAGTGACGGTGTGTTGTTGTGGGTGGGGGCTGTACTGCCTGTGCTCAGTCTGTGCTTGAGTGGAGCTAGGGATGTTCCTGTCTCCAGCTCTGTCTCCTGCATGGATCTTGGACGTGCTTATGGTTAGTGTGTTTCCTGAGTGGACCCCAGGCATATATTGCAGCTGGTCTCCAGTCCTGCCTTTGGACATGTTGGCAGGATGAACTCTGGACCCATGTTGCAGCCTTGCCTTCAGATGTACTTGTGAATTCATCTCTTTTGCTCCTGACTGAGCTCCTTGTTGTGTCTGGGACTGTTGAAGGACCCTGTCACTAAGACCTAGCTCTGCATGATGTGCTCAGCCTCTGTGGGGCTGTGCCCCATAGATTGAGGTACATATTATGCTGTGTTGCCCTTGTGTCCTTGTTTGCCTGCAGCAGCCCTTGCTATTCCTTGCCATGGAGCTTCAAAGCTTGTGCAGAGTTTAAGTGCTGCACGTGTCCTCAGTTTGCATACACACCTAGTCTGACAGTATAGGTGAGTTATATTTTGACTATCCAAAGACTTCAAAATGTAAGCCAGACATCTGAGTGACCTTAACCAGTCATTATAAACAATATTCAATCGTTTGCAGATTTGCCAATGTCCTTGAGACTTGAACAGTGGAGACCAGACTGTTGTCTCTGCTGAACACAGAAGATGGAAAACTTCCATTCAGTAGTGACTTTTTTCTTCTTGCAGTGTTTCATCCTGTTGTCAGTTCTGTGTTGGGACACTGCAAGGCCTGGTGTACTAGCTGTAGTTCCCACAATACCCAGACTCTACCCCTTTTTCATGACGGTACTCTGATATTTGCAATTAGCAGGCATTATTATAATCAGCTGAATGGTTTGAACTAAAAAGCTTCTCATAAACAGAGTGAGCTTGTCTGCTGCTTAAGTCAGTCATGGGCTCCAGACTGTGTCAGGATTTATTCATGCAAATTAAGAGATCGCACCACAGCAGGTAGTAGAAAACATGAGAACAGTCTCTTTATATTTTGAAAACCAAAACCGAGCAAGGAAGGGCTATAGATGGAAACTATACAAAGACCTATAGGAATAAAACTGCTTTCTTAAACTTTGTAACTGTTTTTTTCCAATTTCAGGCCAAAGTGGCAATCCCTGAGGCTTCTTGGCACCCTTGCATGACAGTATTTGAGTGTTTGGTATTTCAATAACCAAAGGAGGCCTTCAAGAAATACATAGTATGTCTGGAAGCTTCTCTGTACATGTTCTTCTGTGACAGAAAATTAAGTTTCTAACCATATTTTTTCCTTCTGCAAGACTTTAGCCTGGAAAATTTCCGTGCTGTCGACAGTTTCTACTTTGTATTACAAAAATGTTTCTATCATAAAAATATTGAAACAAGCCTCAGTTTAGAGAAAATTTTGGTTTGAGTCAGAATAGTTTCCTGCAGAAGATCCCTGTTTGGACTTAGTCTGTAACCACCACTCCCATTGCACCTTCCATCTTGGTGCAGCAGGGCTCTGGGCTGTCAAATTTACACACAGCTTCTTCTCAGTGGTCATCTTCCTCTGTTTCTTTGTGAGTTGAGCTCCTCGAATCCTCACTCTGACTAGGTTTTCTGCTGCATCCCCATGGCCCACCTCCCAGATTGACTTTGAAGGACATCCTCACCCTGACTGGACAAAGGCAAATAGTCTGCAGTGTCCTGCCCAGAGGTGATCCTTTGCAGGTGCATAAGACCTGACTGTGCCTGAGATCAGACAGACTCTGGCAACTCTTTCCTAATATTCTTATAATCCTTTCACTCTGGCAAGAAATAATGGGCATAAAAGTTAATAAATACATGAAATCCACATGGTCTAAGTTTGTCTGTACCTCATCAATTTCCAGAAACTAAATCCAGCAACCCTAGATGCCTCCAATATCCCTAGTGTAATACCACTGAAGAGCAGTTTCACTCAGGTATGTAGCGACAGATTGTTATTTTAAGCAGTTAGGATTGGAAAATTTGGAGCAAGTGTTAGGTCTCTTACTCTTTTTCTCCTGTCTCAACTCATCACTGAGAGTTGAATCACAGGAATGAGGAGTGAACTGGGGAAATCCAATCTATGAACTCTCAGAAAGTGATTTAAAAGGACTCATGAGGAACCACTACTGATGAGGTATTGTAACTTACATATATTCCTTCATTCTTTTTCACCAGTCATTTTCTTCACCAGACAGACCTCTGTTTGTAAGATGACTCAGAACAACACTGAAGAAAGTCAACATGAAGGGGCAAGTATTCTGCAGTAAGCTGTTTCTTTTGTGGGGAGAAAATTCCCTTGCTATAGCACATTATTGATTTTATCCAGGTAAGACCCACTCCCCCCCTTCCTTATCATTTCCCTTTTAATACTGTTTGAAGGATTTATAAAGCTTCTTTTATAAAACTCCTCTTTTTGAAGATGGACTGGGGCACCAAGTCAAGCTGAAGATGATACTAAATTGTCCCTGTTAACTCTTGGAAAGACACTGCCTGCTTCTAGGCCATAAATTGCAAACTAGTTTTGTAGGAAGCCAGTTATGTAGGAATATCAGGTCTTCAGTCCTGTAAAACTCTGACACTAACATTGATGTCTGCAGATAATAAAGCTGACAAACTGTGACGTGCTATGGAAATGGAAATTTGTTTCTTATCCAGGTTGAATTTTGGTACTGAAGAGTTATTCCACTATTAAAAATGATGTTTTGAGAGGCAAAATTATGAATTAGTTTCTTTAGACTCAAGGTTTTCTTGTTTTCCTGAGAAATGCAGAAATCCTTCAGCAAGGGGATTTTTTTAGTTAGCAGTCACTAGCCTAATCTAGTGTTTGTGTTAACAACCAAGTAGCGACTGGCTTTGGTGACCTTCCTTCCTTAATGTTTCTATGACATTCTGCTATACTACAGTTTTAAAAAGAGTTTACTACATCTCTTCAGTGGAAGTTAGTCAGTCTCATTTCCTGCACCATCCCAGAAGTCTCCCTCTCATATCCCATGTCATGTATTTTCATAGAATGGGTTTTGATTGGAAGGGACCTTTAAAGGATATTTACTTGAATCACCCTGCAATGAACAGAGACATCTTCAGAGTCAAAGAATCATAAAATCACAGAATGGGTGAAGTTGGAAGGCACCACAGTGGGTTGTCTGGTCCAAATTCCCTGCTTCTGGCAGGGTCACCTTAGAGCACATTGCATAGGATTGCATCCAGATGGTTCTTGAATATCTCCAGTGAAGGAGACTCCACAACCTTTTTGGAAAATAGGTTCCAGTGTGCGTCACTCACACTGTAAAATTCTCCCTCATGTTCAAGTGGAACTTTCCATGCTCCAGTTTCTGCCTGTTGCCTCTTGCCCTTTTGCTCAACAGCACCAAGGAGATCCTGGCTCCATCCTCTTGGCACTCTCCCTTCAGATGCTTATTGTTCTAGTTCCAGCTAGGATAGGGTTAATTTTTGCAGTAGCTGGGAGAAGGCATGACTACAACACAGAGATTATTCTATACCACCTCACATCATTACGGGGGCAGAGGAAAGGGACTGTTGCTTCTGAGGACAACGTTCCTTCTGGTTGAGAAAAAATGGCAGAGGAAACTGACTGATATTGTTTATTGTTGGGGGCTTTCCATATGAAATGATCCATTCTCTTATGCCTTTTGTTATTAATATTGTCCCTGTTACCGTTTGTTTTCTTATCTCATTGCTGTTTTCAGTAAGTTGTTCTTACCTCAACCTATGATCTTTGCCTATGTGCCTCCAGCTGCAGGAGAAGAAACATGCAGTTTTAACAATAGTACCAAATTGGAGAATGCCATTCCTAAACTGCAATACTTATATACATTCATGAGGTTCCCTCTCAGTTGTCTCTTCTTTAAGCTGAACAGCCCTAGTTACCTCAGTTTTTCCTCTTAAGAGAGATGTCCAGTCCCCCCATTATGTTTATTGCCCTCTGCTGGACCTGTTCCAGGAGCTCCATGTCTCTCTTGTTCTGAGGAGCCAAGAACTGGACACAGCACTCCAGATGCAGCCTCACTAGGACTGAGTAGATGGGTAGGATCACCTCCCTTGACCTGCTGACCATACTCTTCCAGTGCAGCCCAAGATACCATTGGCCTTCACAGAATAAAAGAATCACAGAGTCACAGAATTATTTAGGTTGGAGAAGAACTCTATTAGAGTCCAACCTTTTATCAATCACCACCTTGTCAACTAGCATGGCATTAAGTGTCTTATCCTGTTGTTTCTTGAACACCTTCAGGGATGCTGGCTCCAACACCTACCTGCCCAGTCCATTCTAATGCTTAATAGACCTTCTCATGAAGAAATACTCATGACAAAATACAACCTGAACCTCACCTGGCACACCTTGAGGCCATTTGCTCTCATGCTGTCACTAGCTGCCTGTGAGAAGAGGTCAGTCCCCACCTGGCTACAACCTCCTTTCAGGTAGTTGTAGAGACCAATAAGGTCTCCACTCAGCCTTCTTTTCTCCAGGATAAACAAGCTCAGATGTCTCAGTTGCTTCTCATAGAACTGACCCTTTAGACCCTTCAGTTTTGTTGCTTTTCTCTGAATTTGCTCCAGTGCTTAAATATCTTCAATAAGTGACAGACCTTGAGATGCAGCCTCTCCAGTGATAAGTACTGGGGATAATCACTGCCCTGGTCCTGCTGGCAACACTATTGCTGATCCAAGCCAGGATGCCACTGATCTTCTTGGCCACCTGGACACACTGCTGTCTCATGTTAGCTGCTGTCAACCAACACGCACAGTTTCTTTTCTGATGGGCAGCTTTCCAACCTCTCTTCCCACAGCCTTTAGCACAGCCTGGTGTTGTTGTCACCCAAGTGTGTGACCCAGCACTTGGCCTTGTTGATTTCATACAATTGACCTGGACCCACTCATCCCACCTGTCCAGATCCCTCTGTAGAGCCTTCCACCCCTCCAGCAGGTCAACACTCCTACTTAATTTAGTGTCATCTGCGAGCTTTCTAAGGGTAGATTTGATCCCTTTGTCCAGATCATTGATAAAGACATTAAATAGGACTGGTCCCATAGGGGCCACAAGAGCACATAGCTGGCTCATGAACAGCTTGCTGTCTACCAAGACTCCTAGGTCATTCTCTACAGAGCTATCAGGTTGGTCAGAGTTGGGTCCAGCCTGACCTTGAATGTTTCTAGGGCTGAGACACCTATCACCTCTTACAGCCTTTCATCATTCTCATAGTAAAAAATATCATCTTTATATCTACTCTGAATCTGCCCTCTTTTACTTTAAAAACAGTACCCCTTGTCTTATCACAACAGACCCTGTCAAAAAGTTTCACTCCCCTCATCTGTCTCATAAGCCTCCTTTAAGTACTGGGGCAATAAGGTCTCCTTTAAGCCTTCTCATCTCTAGGCTGAACAACCTCAACTGCCTCAGTTTGCCCTCACAGGAGAGGAGTTTCATCCCTCTGTTCATTTTTGTGATTGTTCTCTGGACCCACTCCAGTAGGTCCATGTGTTTCCTGTGCTGAGGACCACAGATCTGGAGGCAGCACTGAAGGTGGGGGTCTCACCAGAGCTGAAGTGATGGGCAGGATCACCTCCATCTACCTGCTGGCCTTCTTTTGATGCAGCCCAGGACAAGCTGGCTTTCTGGAATGCAAACACACATTGCAGGGTCATGTCAAGCTTTTCATCCACCACTACCCCAAGTCCCTCTCATCAGGGCTGTTCTCAGTCCCTTCAAACTCCAGCCTCTTTTGTTACCAGGGGTTGCCCTGACCCTTGCGGTTGGCCTTGTTGGACCTCCTGAAGTTCACAAGTCCCATTTCTCAGGCTTGTCTTGGTTCCTCTGAATGGTATCCTGTCCCTCAGCTGTGTTAGCCACAATGCTTAGCTTGGTGTCATCTTCAAACTTGCTGAGAGCTCACTTGATCCCACTGGCTATTAAACAATACTGGTCCTAGTACGGGCCCCTGAGGGACCACACTTGTCACTGGTTTCCAATTGGACATTGAAGCATTGATGACTACTCTGTGGATGTGCTCACTCAACCAATTTCTCATTCACCAAACAGTCCATTCATCAAATAGAACACTCCAATTTAAAGAGAAGGATGTTGGGCGGGTGTGCTTTGTCAAAGGCTTTACAGAAGTTGAGATAAGTGACATCTGTAACCCTTCCTTTGTCCACTCATCTACTCACTCCATCATAGAAGATTGGTCAGCCAGAACTTGGCCTCGGTGAAGCCATGCTCACTGTCACCAATCATCTCCCTGTCCTCTATGTGCCCTAGCATGGCTTCTAGAATGATCTGTTTCATGATCTTCCCAGGCACAGAGCTGAATGAGGGTGACAGGCTGGTAGCTCCTATTTACACTTTTGAAACATGGGTACAATATTTCCCTTTTCCCAGTCACTGGGGACTTCATCTGACTGCCATGACTTCTCTTATCTTAAGATGCTTGCTTACAAGATGCACTTAGTGCAGTTTTGCAACCTCCCTTCTGTGGTGAAATTGCACTTACCCATGGTAATTTTACCCCTTTCTTAATGACAGCTTCATTTTCCCTCTCAAATAGTTCTTCTCTTTCACTTTGTTTTTTTTCCAATCTATTCACAGACATCAGTCACCTTTTTTCCTCAGCCTTCAGTCTAGCAGACCAAGCGGTCCAGACAAATTTAATCTTATCTGCATGCCAACAGCCTTTCACATTACCTTTCATAGCTTGAGTTAATCTTCACATTCATGACAATACTGTAGGCAGAATTCAAGAAGTGCTGCAGCTCATTTCTTCTACAATGGCACTAATGATTCTGTCACGAAATATTTACTATTGTATCCTAGGAGAACATTTTCTTTGTTTTGTGGTTGTGTTTTACTGATGGTATTACAGAGTCTGGCATTAGCTAGTATGCCTTTGTAAATTCCAAATGATCTTCTCTGAGGTTAAAAAAGAAGTTCTAGACATTTACATTATTTTGCACCTTGTATGAATTCATTTAATCAGCCTGAATTCTCCCTGATCTTGAGGTCATGTAGTAATTCCTGCAGGATGTATCAATCTTCCTGCATTGTTAATGACTCCTAATATTATACCATGTGTACTTTTCTTTAACAAATCTATGCTCTCAGATGAGTTCTATAATGACCTTATCTTCACTAATTTTCTTGCAAACACCTTGCTGCACACTTTTTTCATCTCATTTCCAACATACACCTTTTTCCCTTCTATTTGCAAATAAATTATCTTTATGTCAATCTGCTGGTTGGCTAGCAGCTATTCAGATGTGCCCTTCAGGCTATTTTCAATGAAGGAAGTAGTCCTAAGAGTCAACTCAAACAACAGCCAAGTGAGAAGTACTAAAATGTCAGTCAGTTTTGTGGTCACACACTCACGTATGCTCATAGTCCTGTTCAGGAACCAAAAAGAATGACAAAAAAAAAAAAAGTTACTGATGAGCTCCTGTTCTGTTTTCCTGTTTATTTGCTGTGTCCATCTCCTCCAACACTCATCCTAAGCTATCATTCACATCGTTCACAGGCTTCCTGAGATGTGAACATCTTTAGTGTCTGTGTTTCTGTATTTATTTAGCATGGTCTTGAGAGCTCTCTTCTGAAGATCCCCACCACTCAATTTTTTAAAAAAATCTTCCTTAGAGTTGGTTGCAGCATTTGGAGTAGCTGCAGAGTATTTGGAGCAGGAAACTTGATTTGGTTCTGGCACCTAGCCTGAAGGCAGTCCTCTGGAGTCAGTATGTCTAGAATGTTTAGGGAGGTCATCTCTTCTGTTAAGGCCTAACCATGGCTAAGTGATGAAGAGATGAATCTAGTTTAAATATATAGATCCTCTAGTGTCTATTTAAATTACACTACTTCAGAGAGTGAATTGTTAGTTTTATTTTAGAGTTTCAGTGAGATCAAGGAGACAAATAGAACAATAATTGAAATGCACATCCTCTGCACTGTCACCAAATTGCTTTGGATTTTTGCTTGTTTACCATACAAACACTCAGGATGCAAGGGAAAATCTGAATAAAAAAGTTGCATATGACTTGCAGAGTCATATATACATCATGTGTAACTGATCATGCTAGCATCAAAATGTATCAATTGCCATTTAGATATGGAAAGTAATTGCTTGACAGAAGCTAGAAAGAATGGGCTTTTTTCCCTGCCTATTGATGGAGGAACTTCTAGCAGCACCATAGCATTGACAAATAGTAGGCTAAATCAGAATACTGGGATGTGTCATGTGGCAATTTATGTACTTATAGGAAACCTTTCATCCTGAAACTCCTGTTGTGTTCTATCTGGGAAAATTCACAACTTAAATTTAAAAAGGCTCAGTCTATCGTACTTAAGATTAAATATATCTTCTTTTTTTATTAGGATGGCATCTTTTGCTGCAGAGATACCTGAGGAAACTGAAGCTAAACTTCTTGATTTTGGTTCTGTAGAAAGGGAACATCACTGGCTTCAGTGGAACTGTAACTGAGCTGTACAAATGTAATGACATGAAAGTCAGTCCTTCTATAAGTTTCAGACTTCAGCTATAATGTTTAATAGCTCAATGAAAACGTGGTTTCTATTAGACTTTGGCAGGGAGTGAATCCATGAAACATGACTACTGCTCTTTGAAATACTATGGGGGTCATCTCTGCCTGCTGCCCTGGGAGGAGAGGGGAGCACTGAGTCCAGGGCTAGATAGACAAGGCTGTCTAGGAACTTCTCTGCTCCTTACAAGCCTAGACCAATCTCATTGCACTCTTGCTGAGGTTATGCCACTTTGGAAGCACTGCTCACTGCTTTCCCATCAGCAGGACAGCACAGGGCTCTTGCAAGGAGCTGAACTTGTAAATATTCCAGGTTGAAGCACGGCTACCATGTAGCCATACCAGCAGCTTCTTCCTGAAGGAGAAAAGAAGGTGTTTGTTCCCACTGCACTGGCCCGTGAAAAAAAAATACATTGCTTTTCCTAAAGGGACACATCAGTCCTGTGCCAGCTCTCAGACCTATAGTGTTTTACTTCCTGATTGCTAATACAACCCAGGGTCTCTAATTACAGCTGATTTTTTTTTTTTTTTTCAAGTTTGTTACTTAGACTGGAAGCTCTTGACCTTTACCATGTTGAGCAGTGCTTGTGATTTATCAACAAGACTGAATTTTCTTTGAACTTCTTCAAATCTTGCAGGATTCAACTCTTAAAAATTTCTATAAACAGGGATCTGATGTGGAGGAGCTAGACCAGCCAAAGGACTTGCAGCGAGATATGGAGTACTGTGGGGAATCATGAAAGAGCATAACTGATGGGGTAGTTCCCACTGCTTCATCCAAGGAGTCTAGCCCTATGTGTTCCCTGATTTGTAGAACAGAAAGTCTTAGTTCTCCTACCCAGTTACTTGTTGAGTAAACTTTTCTCAGAAACTGAAGGGTGACATATTGGTAAACGTTTAGGAGCCTGAGCCCTATGGAGATGTCTAAATGGTGGGCTGCAACTATGCCGCATCCACTGTTGCTGGAGAATTATCATGTATATCCTTCCATTTAATTAACTCAAGACACAGAAGAGCGATGTAACTGTTGTGATTTGTTTTAAAGAGCAGGATTATCCTAAGATGAGAATAATTACAAGTTGCCCCTCCAGCTACTCATGTGAAGGCAATTTGAATAAAGCTTTGAAAAAAGAGAAAGCAATATAGCACAGAAGGAACAGAGGAAGGTTATGTAATCACTAAACAGTTCAAATTAAAATTTCAAGGAGGTTAATGCATTTAGTCAAAGTCAATCTTCAATCCTCCATGTTTTCTTCCACTGCTGATGATTAGAGTTTAAGGTGAATTCAGAATTCCGGTGAAATGAACCTTTTTGTACTAAACATGGCTTAGTGGATAAAACTGCTTTGAGAAACCGATGTGTGTTCAGATGGATAATTCATACACTATAAAACTATTCACCTGACTAACAGAATTTACAATTAAAAAGATTCAAGACCTCATCCTACTTGTATTAAATCAATTATAAAGCTGTCCTGAACTTCAGTGGGAACAGAATCAGGGCATAAGTCTTAAATATTACTGTTTAAAATAGAAGATTTTTAAAACTAGGAATGAGCCAGCACAAGGCAGGCACTGGCAGCTCATAGCCTGTGGCCTGGGCCACTAAATAGATTGCTCTGCATCATTCTCATCCAAAGCTAACAGGCTTTGTGCTGGAAAATGAAGCTTGCACTACGCCTTCTGACCAGCTTTTTTGATGGGTGAGATTTCTTCTTTGAAGTGTTAAAAAATGAGTTTATGCCCTCACCTCTAAGGGGTCACTCAGCTTTTAGGAGAGAGGTGAAACAGGTTAAAAGAGTGTCTTGCTGACTTCAAATTCAGAAGTATATACATTGTAAAGGATTTTTCAGAAGTATATGCCTCAGACAGAGAATTACTGTGTCATTGGGGAGAAATTAGTAACTTATATCCAGTTAAAAGAGCTGACAAACACTTGCTGCAGAAATACGCCAGCACTTCTATCAGGGATGTGAAGAGGTGCACAAGTGTCTGTTTGTTAGGGATGTGAACCCTGGCATATGGTCCTTCATGCTTGCAGACTTGTCCATTTCCATGAGGTTGAAGAACAAGTCTGCAAACTGGTTGTTATTTGATTCTCTTGTTTTGTCTATGAGCCATTCCTTAGGGAAAAGAGGGAAGAAGACGACTTTTATACACCTGGAATAGAAACTCCTGTGTTTAGCAACTCTTTCTCTCCATTACTCTAATTGTTTTATTTAAAAGCCTCTCTGGACTAAGAATGTTTTCTAAAAATCTCAAACCTCCTACCAAAATTAGATTTCTCAGGGTCTCATGGTACTGTCTGAGAAGGACAATGGAAAAAGTGCCAGCAGAAATAGCTGTACAGCCTTGACTTTTAGACAGCTGAAGGCAAAAGAATACCAATGGATTCTGTTTAAAAGTATTTTCAAAAAATAATGAGAAATAGTAAAAGTGCACCAAAAGATACAGAGTGCCAATAAATTTAATAGCTTTTTACAAGATTAGTTTATGGTAAATAGCACACGCATGCCAAGAACTGCTCAGAGGCATTGGTCACTTTAATCTTAATGTATAAGGAAAAGTGACTCTAAAGCCTCTGTTTTTTCAGAAGAGTGAAAAGTCCAAGAGTTTACATCTCTCACCAGAGCTGGCAGTGAAGGAAAAATAATGTGGTTTTGCTTATAAGTAACCTGTATCTAGAGGGGCAATTAAAAGAATAAATAGGAGCTGTTGAAAATGTAATCTAAAATTTAAGCAGCCCTTCTGTGACATGGGTTTTTAAAAACATTTTCACTAAACAAATGCTAAAGGGAAAAGTCAATTACAGCAACGGTGTAAAAGGGAAAATGGTCAAAGAATAAGTTTCTATCAAAGAAGTGACCGGAATTTGTAAATTTTTCAGGCAGATCTCAAGGATACACCATAATAGCTTAAAGCAAATGAATCAACTCTCAACTGTAGTATTGGGTGGTATTTGAAAGCTCCATCTCTAAAACCCAGGAAAAAAAGAGCACTGTGAAACAAACTCCTACAGGACACTTCTCCAGAAAAATCCCTGCAAAACATGCACAGAAGTTCAATGCAATATGCTAGGAAAACAAGACATTATGGCCATTTTTAGGGGAATTTCTGCGTGAAAGAAAAACCTCTGAGAAAGCTCAATGCTACACTGTGCAAAAGACCCAACTTACTTTTCACCATGAGAATCTCTGGAGATGGAAACATTTCAGATCTTATAATCTGTATTTTGTTTTGGGACAGGGATTCCTTGTGACAGGAGGATGGGATTTGACAGAACAGTGCTGGGTCCAGGTCCTCTCTCCTCCATGATGTGTGTTCAGGAGAGGAGTTCAGGACCAAATGTAGGGGAGATGGCACTGTGGATCCTGCTTTCTCACACGTAGCTTTTGTCCCACCTGAAATGACTTGTTCTATTGTTAATACTGTAAGATTAGAACAAAATTTGACTCTTCTGACTGCAATGAAAATGGGGTAGGCAGTAACATTTATGAAAATAGATGAATAATGTCAACATGAATGATTTTGAATTGGTCACCTCAATTTGTCTTAGTATCTGACTGCCCCATAATACTCCTGAGAAATAGTAACACATATCCAGTTTGAAAATACTTGTTGTATTAAGTGGCTATTCTGTTTTTTCAGTGTGACTATCTCTTAAATTTTGTGTCTTGGTGAAATTTCAGGTCAAAAAGAATTAACATTCTACATACTGATCAGAGGTCTCAATTCAGCTCTATAATAGAAGTGTTTATAGAAACATATAGAAAGTATAGCACATTGTCCTTAGCACTCAGAGAAATTTAAATCCATAGGCTAAATACTTCTATGTCTCTTCAAATGTTAGTTATCTGTTAGTCGTGTGTGATTTACTGGGTCAGACTCCACATTTCTTATAATTTTCTTGGTAGCATAGCAGATTATTAAAATTTCTTTCTGCTTACTGGCATTTGAAATGTTTCCGTTTTTTTTTTTTTTTTTTTTTAATTGCAAAAGCAGCTTTAACATTTGGCATTTTACTTAGAAAGGACTTAAAAGTCCAGCAGTGATTTTACATGTAACTTCCAGAAACATCAACTGTAGCTGTTTTGACATGGATTACAATGCACCCTTCTGTTCATTTTATTTAATTTCATTATGCATTTTAATAGAATATGTCATGTAAATTTAAGGAACCAACCAAGTACAACAGAGCATAAAGTTGCCAATCACAGTGCATATTGACCAAGAAAGAAAATTATGAGCTACAAAGAAAACAAATCCTTTATGACAATTGTACTATACAGAAAGATGGGAAACCTGATTACAGTCTTGCTTCTTCTAATAGAATAACAACATTCCAGAGTATGAACTAGTGCAAGACCACAATCACATCAAAAGGGCTATTCAATATACACTGATATTAGAACCAAAAGCATGTCAGAGAAAGTAATATGAAGTGATTATCACATCCAGCAGATTATTTCATTTCTGTTCATTATTTACCTTTTTTCCCATACAAAAAACACTGACTCAAATATTTTAATTAAAAAAAAAAAAAAAAAAAAAAAGAGACTAATTCCACAGAACACTTCCAGAGAAGCTGGACATTATTTTAAGCTTATGGTACTGAAACTATTATATTCCCCAGTAAATCATCATTGTACCTCAAGTGAATATTTTCTTTTGCAGGTTGTTATCTTGGAGACCAGAAGAAGCCAAACATACTTCTCTAAAATTATACGAATGGGATAGAAAGTACTGCTGTTAAATCCCTTGTAGAGCCTCGCCCATTGCCATGGCCCACGGCACCCTTCGGTTGAGAAGTGAGAGGTATTTTGCTCTGAGTCATACTTCCTGTTCTGTGCAAGTGGTAACTGTGTGCATCCAGTTCTCTTCTCTTGGCTGAGGAAAACCACTTCAAAATGATACCACAGAGAACCAAATTCTCCAAAATATGTTCCATAGGCTCAGGATAAGGAAAGGTGAGTGAAAACATTTTGGAGTGGAGGGAATGCTGGCCAGGAGGAAGAGGCATTTTAGTCCCTCATTATATATTAGCAGTTGGTGTTAAAAGATTTCAGGACATACTTTTCAGTTCTGAAAGACAAAAAAAAATATTTCTACTTATATTTCCTCAGGTAAAGTTGTAGTCCTTCGTGTTAAAGCATATTTTTTTTTGCTAGGCTCCTGATTATGAAGGACTTTGGTCCTTAATTGGTTTTATGACTGCATGACCTATTTATATTGTAATAATCATACAAAGAATTTTGATATGAACAATTTTCACTTGCTTGCTTTTCTATTGCTGGACTACCAAAGTAGGGACAAGAGAGTAAATTTACATGCAGAATCATAGAATCATAGAATGAATCACGTTGGGAAAGACTTCCACGATCATCAAGTCCTTTGATCTAACCATCGTGCTTACTAGACCATGGCACTCAGTGTCACATCCAGTCTCGCCTTAAAAACCTCCAGGGATGATGAGTCAACCACCTCTCTAGGCAGCCTATTCTAATTCCCGATTACTCTCTCTCTAAAAAGTTTCTTCCTAATATCTAACCTGAACCTCCCTTGGCAGAGCTTAAGCTCGTGCCCCCTTGTCCTTTTGCTGGTTGTCTGGGATAAGAGACCAACCCCCACCTGGCTACAACCTCCCTTCAGGTAATTGTAGAGAGTGATGAGGTCTCCCCCGAGCCTCCTCCAGG
>JAWWLT010000092.1:52946156-52964423 GCA_035040995.1 Premnoplex brunnescens
GTAGGTGCTGTGTGATTGCACTCAGGATGATCTGCTCCATAACCCTGCCAGGCACCGAGGTCAGGCTGACATGCCTGCAGTTTCCTGGGTACTCCTTGCAGCTCTTTTTGTGGATTGGTGTGACATTTGCCAACTTCCAATCATCTGGGACCTCCCCAGGTAAATAATGGAGAGTGGCTTAGTGAGCTCTTCCACCAGCCCGCTCATCACTCTTGAGTAGATTCCATCTGGCCCCATAGACTTGTGAGGATCTAAGTGGCTCAGCAGGTCTCTAACTATTTCCTCCTGGAATACAGGGGTGCTATTTGGCTTCCTGTCCCTGTGCACCACTTTTGGAGGCCAGTTGTCTTGAGGACAACCTGTCTTACTGTTGAAAACTGAGGCAAAGAATGTGTTAAGTACCTCAGTTTTTCCCTCATCTTTGGTAACTATGTTCCCCCACCACGTCCAACAAGGAATGAAGGTTTTCCTTGTCTCCCCTTTTGCTAGTGATGTACTGTAGAAAGACTTTTTGTTATCCATAACAGACAAGGTCAGATTAACTTCAAATTATTCATCTCTCTAATTTTCTTACTACTTGACCTAAATATATTCCTAAACTCTTCATGAGTAGTCTGCCCTTTTCCCCATAGTGGTAAACTAGTAAACTATCTTTTTTTTCCTAATTTCTCTCAAAATGTCCCTGTTTAACTAGGCTGTTACTCTACCTCATGGGCTCACCTTTCAGCACATTGGGACAGCCAGCTTTTGCATGGTCAAGGCTTCCTTCCTGACGTAGTGTACAATGCAAGCGAATGTATTGAAATTTATGAAAGGAGAATGCAAATCAATTCAACAGTTACTGACTTTCCACCTATCAATGCTGCTTAGATGTAACAGAGAAGTTATAATGTCATCTTTTGGAATGAGCAAACCTGATTTTTTGTGGGAGGGAGATTCAGCAAAATGTTATCACCACCTGCATTTTCAGACTTGTGTAATGTGTACAGAAATCTTTGCTTCACACCTTGCCTTGATTTCCTGTTAAAATATTGTATCATAGGATGTATTAATTACCTGTTTCTACAGGCTAGTTAAAAGTTAGTTATCATACTCAAATGGCAAGATACTATTGAAATATTTTCAAGAGTTTAGGTAGGCCAGACTGGTGGGATGCCTGACTATGCTATCTGTAGGCCAGCAACCAAGTGAAGCAACAAACAGCATAACACTGCACACACTTCTGAAGGAGTGTGCCTTTAAACATATTCTCTGAAAGGGCCAAACACACAGTTTTGAATAACAATTTCAAATTAGAAAATTTTTCAGAGAAGAGAGAACCCTTTCTATAATGGAAAGCTTCCCCTTGTCTCCTAATAGAAATAAGGAAATAGTTTGCTGGAAATAATTTTCCTGAATAAAGCATTTTTTCCTGAATATGAAAAGCTATGTTACAATCTGCAATGCCTCTCTGTTATTCATTAACCATGTTCTAGATTACTTGGATTTTTGATTTTAAGTCTCTATAATAGTATTAAAGAAAAAAACAAACAAGGTTTTTGAGTCAAAAATAGGACTTGGACTGAAGTGAACTTGATCTTTGAGAACAGATGAAGAAAATCAACCTTACAGTAAAAAGAAAAGATGCCTTTCCCAGATGACTATCTCAGATTAGCTGTACCATTTGCTGTCGTAAACAAAGGTGTTTTCCTTCTTGGTTATCTTCCCTGTTCCTCTGAGGCAGAAGTAGGTGTGCACTCACATCTTACCTTCTCCCCAAACTGCGGTCTAATGATCCTGCTCTGACCCATTTTTATCATCAGTTTAAGCTAAGAAAGAAGGCTAAAATACATTTACATATCTCTTCAGCTATCCCTGTTGTGTGGGAAGTAACCTCTGGTAAAGGCACAGGCCAAGCAATCAGGAGTTGTAATATCTTAAGCCTTGAGAGCAAACAGAACTAAGGCTTGTCTTTCAGTTTCCCACTGGCAGCAGCACTGCTGGAGGAAGACTAACACAATAGTCAAAGTGAGCTGCTCAAAGATGTGTCAAACCCTTTTCAATATCAGGCTTCTTAAGGGATGGCTTTTTTGTCTTTCTGGTCAGAAACTCACAGCAGTGCTGCAGAGCAAGGCTCTTTTTTTAACAACAGGAGTGAAGTGATAAATCTGGGAAAGAAAAGTGTGAGGAATAAATTTCCCGCATCTTAAATATTATTTATGTTGATACTAGGATGGGAGCAATATTATGTGGAGTCTGTTTTCTGGCTTGGTTGGTCAAGATTATGAGGATGGGTTCTGGAATATATTTCAGCATCCTATAAGATGGAGGAAGAGACTGAGAAAGGTTGCTCCTTCCTGCTCTCCCTTCTTTCTGATACTGAAGTTGAGCTCTGGGCTGTAGTAGCAATAAATTATACTCATAATTTTCCACTTAGGTTCATTTCCAGACAGGATACTGAGGGGCCTTTTGCTTTACAAAGCCACAGTTCACCTTGCAAAATGAACAGAATGCCATCACCACCAATGGACTACAGAAATGCAGATTATTGCTAGGACTAAGTTGGCTTCTCTGCCTAATTTGCTGACCAGCCTAGAACAGTTTATATTTTAGAGCAAATTGCACTGCTCTAAATAAGCCAATGCTAAGCAACTTTGTCAGACAAATTCTTTCATTACTTGCCTAAATCACACATTAGTAAAGCCAGAGAGTTATGAAAAACTAACCAAGGAGCTAACTGTAAGATTTCTTGTTAGAAATGAGATCACAGAATCATAGACTGCTAAGGGTTCGAAGAGACCTTAGAGATCATCTATTCCCAATCTTCCCTGCTCTGGACAGGGACAACTCCCACTAGATCAGGTTGCTCAAGGCCTTATCCAGCCTGGCTTTGAACACTGCCACAGCCTTTCTGGGCAACCTGTTCCACTATCTCACTACCCTAGATATTTCTTCCCAATATCTAGCCTAAATTTATCATCTTTCACTTTGCAAGCATTGCACCTTCTCCTATCACTACAGTTCCTGAAGAAAAGTCTCTCTCTGGCTTTCCTGTAGGCCCCCTTCAAATACTGGAAGGTTGTAATGAGGTCTTTAAACAATCTTCTCTTCTCCAGGCTGAACTGCCCCAAATTTCTCAGCCTGTTTTCTTTGTAGGGGAGGTGCACCACTTCTCTTATTGACCTCGTGGCCCTCCTCTGGACTTGCTCCAATAATTCCATGTCCTTCTTGTGCTGGGGACACCAGAAGTGCACATAGCACTCCAGGTGGGGACTCACAGGAGCAGAGGGGAAGAATAACCTCCCTTGACCTGCTGACCACACTCCTTTTGATGTGGCCCAGGATTCCATTGGTGTTGTGGGCTGTGAGCACACACTGCTGGCTTATGTTGAGTTTTTCCTTTCCTATCACTCCCAAGTCCTTCTCTGCAGGGCTGCTGTGGAGGTTTGGGTTGGGTGGCATGCTCCATAGTTCTCATCTATGTAGGCAGAGTGAGACTGCTTTCTACTTCTTTTTCCAAGGCAAGTTATTAAGACTTTTAATTCTTATTAATCTGTAATACCATTGTACTGAACAAGGTGGCAGGAGGATTTTTCTACAAAGTGCCTGGTTTCTGTCAATTGTTAGATTCTTTTCAGTTAAATGTTGCCATTGCTTATACAAATCCCTCACACAATCCAAAACTTAACCTAAATTGTAAACACAGAAAAAGACAAAAGCTGAGAAATGAGAGAAGTATCCTCTTAAGTAAGTCAGTCTTGTTAACAAAGTTTTATTCCTGTAAATAACAGTCATTCTTTTGTTACAGATGTGGATGTTTTTCTTCCTTGTGGAGAAGGAAAAGGCCATCTGCAAGCCAAACTGCTGAATCTGTACAGGGTCTTGCCTGTAAAATATAGTCTGCCTGGTATTTTTTTTTTTTTTCTTTTCTCTGTCTGTAAATACCTGCATTGATTAAAAATGTTCTTACATGTCTCAACCAGCTGTCTCTATAAAGAGTAGTTCCACTGACTTTTGTCTTAGATCATATATTAATTTGCTTATCTCTGTATGTTATCTTATGGCTAGCTCCTTTGTAGCTAGAATTAGAAGTGTTAAAGGGAGGATTTTTAAAGTATTTGATTTCATGACCTCTCTCCCCACTACCATGCTTGTATTTACAATGTAATAAAGGTAATGACATAAATATTGAGGAATTTTTTTACTGTGGCTTTTTTCTGTTTATTTGGAATTTTTAAATGGCTTGCCCACCTACCTTCCATTTATACATAGTCATTTTGACTGATTATTTCATATACTGAACTGTATTTAGAAAAACTTGCCTCTAACTGTAGTAACTATTTTTTATTAGGCACAGTTGAGCACATGGGTTCATTTTAATATAGTTGGGAAAAAAATGAAAAAATGATCTTGAAAGTTCCTGAAATCATTTGGGTTATTATTGGCTTTCATTTTAAGTTCAACAGAGAAAGAATTGCTCATGGCCTCTCTTTCTCACTTTCAGTGTTGTTTGTCTTTGCTTGTTTATTTTGTTTGTTTGTTTTGTTTGTTTGTTACCTTAGTAGATATGGGCTGTAAAGGATTTATATAAAAGTTTTTGGAGATTTTCCGTGGACAGCTTGTCTTCCTGAAGATAAAAATCTATGTATGATAAGAAATGCCTTACCAGAAGCAACACTGGAACATTCTTGTCTTCTCTATTGTACCAGAGAGAATGTGGCCCTCTGTAATCCAATTACCCTTATACCCTGTTATGACTTGGCACAAAATCTTTCCAAGCTAGGTGGGATTGGGCTGCAATAACTTGAAGAAGGGCAAAGAGGGCCAGAGGAAGAAGTACTGGTCCCACTTATCTCTCCCTTTATCTCTACAGAGACATTGAAGAATATTTCCTCACGTCTAGGTGTGCAAGGTGTTTCCTAGGACAAGCATATCCAGAAAGCAGTCCTGGAAGGACATCCTTTGCAGAAGTCTCTGTGTTGCTGATACTGAAGTAACTCAACCATCCTAGTTATCAGAGAGAGAATAGAAAATACCTACTTCCTTCTGAAACTATTGATTCACCATGTAACCTGACATGACCTAATTGTGATCTGAAGTCCATAAAAAACTCTGTGGAAGAGAGAGAAAACTGAATCCCAAAGATATTGTTGCAGGACAATAAGAGCCATTCCCTGGCAACATCCTTGGTAGTCCTGTGTGCACATCCAGCACTCTAGCACTCATTCAGAACCAACCTCAGGACTTCATGATACACCTCACAGTCACAATTATTTTTTTTTCTGTGAATCAGAGGCCATACTGCAAGCATAGTCCGCTTCTAACTAACCACAGTCTGCCAGCTGGGATGGTAACAACATGAAAGTAATCTGAAGTGCACTTGACTGGTGGTGAGCCCAGAGCATGAGACTGGATATCAACAGAGAAATCAGGCTTGAGTTCCCATGGGTTTCTCCTCAGTAATTATGTGATAAAATGTTGGTATCATTACCCTAATTAGCTGAAAAACATTTTTGAAATTTGTCAATATTTCTTGCTCACCAGTTGACAAAGCATGTACAGTGATGTGACTGCTACTGCAGATGGCTGTATAACACACTTTACAAATGTCTTGATTATTTTTTTTTTATCTGTCAGAGCACTATTTATTCAATCAGTCTCTTCAGTGTTCTAATGAATCTAGTTATTATTCCAAGAGTTAATAACAATTTCTGTTCTTTACTGTCTGTTGCAAAGGACAAGAACTCCCTATGAACCTCTGTAATGCCTAATGTTGAATTTTTCAAATCAGTAGAAAGTTTATTGTTGAGACAAATGTACTTCCCTGAAGAAAGATGGTGTCTTGGGACAGCCCAAGGGTAATTTGCCTCGTGTTGTGATTAGCAGTGACCAGTTTCGGCCTCTAATCAGTAGTCCTGAATTTCCATTGTCCTGCTGTCTGTGTTGCCGGTAAGGGTCCAGCTGCATGAGAGAAGTCCTCCCTCTGCCTCTTGCCTTTGTAGTACTTCAAACAGTTGCTGTGTTGAAGAGGGTTTGGAAGGAATCAACAACCCTTAACTCAGTTGTGACTACTTTTCTTTTAGTGAGTGAAAAGTGATTGATTTGCTTCATCTCCCACTCAAAGGCAGCCACAACATCTTTATTCATACTGTAAACTAAAAGTAGAATGAAAAATATCAGATAAGAGGCAAATCTGAGGGTAGGTGTTAATTTGCATGGTTCTTTGCTTAAATTGGCTGCTGTTTTAATCAGGTGTTGGGTCCTCCAGGGGCTGCAGGGAGACAGTCTATCTACCCATGGTCTTTACCACAGGCTGCAAAGGAATAACCACTCTGGAAGCTGGAGCACCTCCTCCCCATCCTTCTTCACTGGCCTTGGTGTGTGCAGAGCTGTTGCTCTCACATATTTCTCATTGCTTTCTTCTCTGTCTGCAATTGCTTCTGTGCAATAACTTTTTCCCAGTCTTAAATATTTTATCCTAGAGGCGCTGGGATAAATGTCATTGAAGGACTTGGCCTTGGCCATCAGCAGGTCTGTCTTGAAGCCACCTTGCACTGGCTCTGTTGGTGTGGTGTTGTATGCCCCACCTCTGCTCTTCCCCCCACAAACTGCACTATGATCTCAGAAAGGCTTATTAGTCCCCAGCCTTGTCGAACAGCACCTGGGTTAAGCCCCTCTTGGGCTTATCAGAAACATTGTGTGTTCCCAGGAACTAGTGCTGCCTAACAAGCTCCTGCTTTTTAATGAACAGATTTGTAAACTTATTGTTCTTGCCTGAATAACACCCCAAGAGGAATTACATTTTTTTAAATCCAACTTTCAAAGAAGGTTATTGACCCAAATTGCAGCCAGGATGGGAAATTACTATGACTAAAACTCACTCTCTTGTGACTATAAAAACAGCCGTCCAAAGTGAGACCTTTGAGCTCTTCTGGACTGCAACAGGCTGGGACCAGTAACCTCCCTGTGAGTGGGATGCCTCTCAAAGCTAGTGAACATGTTTGTTGTACTCGGAGGATCACCAAGTGATGATGATGGATCCTAGAGTGATACCCCCGACTGCTTGAGGCTCAACCTTTCACCTGTTGAGAAGATGTAGTGGCATCTGAAGTGAGTTTTTCACTGAATTTTGGGAGAATTTTTACAGTTGTGTATCTGATACAGACTCCTTGTCTGTGTGCATGCAAGTGTGAATATGCTGTAACAGATGTCCTAAAAATATTCTCTTAGATTCTTCAGTATTTTAAATTTGTAGTAAGACAAGCCTGCATGTGAGTTGCTGTTGTGATATTTTAAATTCTATATGAATCCTTTGCTAAGTTGTTTAACTTAATTTATTGATTAAGAATAATTAAGTTTAAGTGTAGTAAAGTGCTGTTGAGCCTTTAAACATAAAACTGTTTGTCAAGTCTGGGCTCAATTTAGCGTGGAAGTCTCCTCTGAAACTTTTAATTCAGCAGGAGAGTCTTCCATATCACTTTTTATCCTTACCCTCTCCTATCTTTTTCTCTACCTTCTGCAGCCCTCCCACAGATAATTTTGGATTTATTTGATTTAGATGGATTGATTTTGAATTTTGGTTTGCTTTTTGTCTGTGTGTTTTAATCATCTAATAAGTAGTAGAGTGAACTTTGCCAACAAACTTAGTTGTGATTTCACTTTCATATTAAGTTTTTTTGCTGATACCCTTGTCAATGACTCTTTAAGCTACTTTAAAACACTAACTCACAACAGCTGGACATGTGTAAAACTTCTAGCAGCTTCTCAGAGAAGCCATCTCTGAAACCGCCCCCAGCTACCAAAACCTGGCCAGCCAAATCCAATACATTCCACCTTTGCCTCTGGGAATCATATATTTGAGAATTATCATTAAAATCCACATTCTTCATGAAATCTTCACAATCTTCCTTCACATGAACTGCAACAACAAACAAACAAACAAAATCCCTCACATCAACACTGAATGAAACTGAACAATTTGCACAGAATCCACTCCTTGTCCCTTCCCCACAATTACAACATAAATTTCTCTTGATCATTCTATTCTCTGACATTGTTCAGCTCATGGCTGTTATGTCTCCCAGTTACCAATCTTATCTCAAATTCCTTGGGCCCTGTGTTGGGCATCAAAAAGGACTGTTGGTGGTTGACCCTGACTGATGCTGGGTGCCCACAAAGCTGCTCTACCACTATCCTCCTCTCACAATGTGGGGAGAAAATGAAATGAAAAAAACCTTAATGAGTCAAGGTAAAAGTAGATTACAAAGCTGAAAAGTCACTTGTGTAGAGGCAAAGGAAAAAACCCAAAATATTTTATTTTCTACTTCCCACAGGCAACCATTGTCCAGCCACTTTCTGGGAAACAGGGCTTCAGCTCATGTAGTAGTTGCTCCAGAAGACAAATGTAATAAATAACGTCCACTTCCCCCTGCCCCTGTCCTCCTTTCTCTCAGCTTTTATGTCTGAGTGGGCATCAAGGCAAATGCAATATCCTTTTGGTCAGTTTGGGTCAGCTGCCCTGGCTGTGTTCCCCCTCAAAGTCTTTCCCATCCTCAGCTTTCTGGTGTGGAGACTGCATGTTGGAGAGAGTGTTGGGGCTGTGGAAGCACTGCTCAGCAGTAGCCAAAACATGGGTGTGTCACTGTCACCTTTATAGCTACCAATGCAAAGTACAGCACTGTGTGGGCTGCTATGGGAAAAACTAATTCCATCTCAGCCAGATCTAATACAATGTCTAAGGAACTATCAGGAAATGCAACCCATACTGTTTATTTACTGAGCTTTCTCACCACATGCTTATTTTATCAGTGCTGAAATGTGTATTTGTGTGTTTTTATCAAAGACTGTTACTGCATTGAAAGGATTCACAGGATTCCTGAAAGGGAGAGGCATTATAACAACTTATATTTATGAAAAAGTACAGGATGAAAATGAAAACCGTATTATATGTATTGAATGTCTTGCATATTTTGCTTTTAGGAAGTTGTATTTTGCTTATTTTAATACCGTATGGTGGGGTTTTTTGCTATCTTTTAATTGAGTAAAATATTGTTATTAGGAATATGCAGAAGAACAACTAGAGATCATCTTTTGTCTGGATCTAAAAACACAGAAAAAAGTCTTTACAGGTAGGAGTACTGCTTAATCAGTTTATTATTATATTTTATCAGAGACTGATGTTGCCCATAAACATAACAGCAACTTTTGGTCCTTATTTTTAGTATTCTAACACTGTCTGTCTCTATAATGGTGTGTATTTCAAGAAAAGGGAGGTTAAATCTGCTAATATGTTTCTAGGTACTAGCACAGAAAATAAATAAAACTTAGTAGCAGAACTGAAAACCAGGGTATTTTTATATTCTAGAATTAATCAAAAGGGACTATGAAAAGTCAGATGAAAAACCTGTGAGATTATATTAGTTTTCATTAGGACTCTAAAGAGTCAATAGATAATTTTCTGGGAAGTGAAACTTTCTGAAGCAAAACAGTATAATTTTGTTAGAGATGATTGAACTATTCATAATTATGTACAGTAAATCAGTTACTAGAATATTTTTAGAGTTATCTTAAATTGTTTGTAAACAGAGTGCAACTGGAGAAAGTTTCAAACATACTAATTTCAGGTTAAGATTTTTCTTGTGTGGTGTTTCTATGACTTTCAGCACTGTATTTTTATGGACAAGGCTGTTGATGGCCAGCGTTTTAAGCAGAGTGTGCTGCAGGACAGACCTTGTGCCAGAGAGCTCAGACCATAAATGAGTATTGAGACCAGAGGTGCAAGTTGTTCATTGTTTTCATGATGTTTGTGATGTTTCCATTTCCTGCTGGCACAGTGGTTACTGAACCAGAGAAATAGTCTTCAACATAGGTGTATGTAACAAGAAAGGGTCACTAAAGGCACTGTAGTCTTCTGTCATTCTTTTGTGCTTTCTATTCCATATGCAGAGATACATGTGTTGTTCCTGCCCCTTCTTGCCTTCATCTCTTCTAAACTGCCACACTCAGGTTTTCCATGCTGTCCTGAACAGTGTCTGAGGATGCTGCTAGTAATGACCAAGGGGTATATCAGAGGTCATCTGCTGTTCAGGAGTGAATTATCAGCATGGCCTTTCTGATTTCAGCCCTCCTCTTAAAACTGTCTAAGGCCCTATTGCATAGGATTCATAAAGACAGTGATGTCCAGGTCTGTCTCCCTGCTTTAGCCATGGGGTAAGGGATTAGCCATGACAATGATCCTTCCATCAGCCTGATTGGTCTGTGGGGCCCTACGTAGCTTTGTGCGGTGCAGAACTTTCTTTAACTTTGACAGAAAATACTGCTTTTGCTTTCTTGCTTTTAGCAGCTTGACATTTTCTGTGGACTAGGCTAAAACGAGGATATAGTAGCAAACAGTTCTACTTATGCTCCAAAAGAAACTATTCCAGCCCCACCCCCAGGAAAGAGCAGCAGTTGAGTGAAAGCATACATTTTGTGTGAAGGTGTTAGTGAATAGCTCATTGTGTTATACAGTCATCTCTGCGGGTCATAAAATACAAGCAGTGCAGACTGAGGGTAAGAACAATGGAAATACCAGACTAGCATTTGCAAGACAATTTTGTTTCCTTGTTAGCCCATGGGCTTCATCACTCCATCGTCCTACCTACAGATTCTCATTGTTTCTAGTCTTTGGAAGGATTTCGTGCGAATAAATACTCTGCAATATTTTCAGTGCCTAAACTGGAAAGTAAAATTCACACCATGAATATTAATGCCTAAGGGACATTATTATTTACTTCTTAATTTTTTATTTTTTTTTAATAATCATCATATTGATATGAGTGGTGGTGTGATTTTTAAGAGGGTGGAAAAGAATCCTATAGTAATTCAATAGTAATTTATTGGTCCCTGTGACTGCTTTTCAAAAGTTACCATTTAGATGTTTGGGTAGGCTTCTTGGGATTTGTCTTGTTTACTTGCAGTGGAAAGCACTCTTTCAACGCCCTACTGCAAAATTTGTTAATTCAATATGACTAATTCCTTTGTTTAAAGGGGTAACTGAAAGAGGCCTTTGGGAAAAGATGTCAGGCATTAGCAAATGTTAAAATTGAAAACTTTTGTTTACCAAGGGTGAACTTTATGAATGAATAATGATAATAAATAGGATCAATATGGACAGCTGATTGTTTCAGTCTGTACTAATAAGCCTTGGCGGCCAAAATGCTGCTTCCAACCTCTCCTGCTCACCTCAGGTGGGCTGATAGGAGCCCACAGAGGATGCTACAGCATGGATAATAAATACCTGCTGGCATTGTCCTGACTCGTCCACCTGCAAGATCATCGGCTGAGCCACAGCAAGGACAAGATAAATGAAATTAAACTTATCTGGAATCAGCTGCTAATAGTTACTGCCTTTGGCTCTTCTCCAGTTCCTCTTGAAAATTCAGTAGTTTTTAATCCTGTGGCCCACAGAGCCCATCAGAGGAAGCATTTCTGGAGCAGTGCTAATGAGGCAGGGAAAAGCAATTAAAGAAAGAGTCTATTGGCATTGCCTGTGTGAGCTCCTGGCACTTGCTAAGTCGTGGCCTCCAGTTGACAGGCAAACTGTAAGGTGTCATCAGTAGATGTTGGAAACACTTTGTAAATCACTGGCAGAGTCCTCCCAGGTCACAGCTTGCTGTGTCAAGTTCTCTGATGAATCAGAACATAATTTTTTTTGTATTCTACAAAATTTCTTGTGCTGTAAGAGAAAGCCCCTGACAGTGCTCAGAGTCAAAATGGGGAGACAACTACCAGCTTGCTGTGATTTAAGGAGTGTTCCCAGACTTGGAACTGGTTTCCCCTTTTGATTCTCTTCCGTATGGACATTTCTTTTTGGTCAAGGTGACACACCAAAAAGCTATATACTTAGGCACTCTGCACTAGTGAATTGGATTCCATTTAATTCAGCCCACTGGTCTTTATTCCAGTTTTGCTGTAACAGCTGGAAATATAAAACTACATTTTTGGTCCTGCATGTATTTTATGATTATTTACTAATGAATGTAATCCCCTCCTCATTAGCACGAATAAGGGAACTAGTGTGGGGACACATAAAATATAGTATTTTTGAGAAATAGATTTTCTGAGGGCAAATTTAAATTTCTTCCACCTTGTAAAGTACTGCTCCATGGCAGTAGTTTCAGCAGTTTAACATTACATATATAATAAAGTGGAGAGTATCCTCATCTTGAATTGGGATAGCTATCCAACTAATAACTTTTAAAAAATCGTAGTTTGATATGACTACGGACTGGATCATAAGGAATGCAAATTGCAGAATTTACAATCATGAAACTGTGAGTATTTGCTTGGATCATGACAGTACACATTTGTTTCAGAAGTCTTATATTTAAAACATGGAGAAACAGTCATTGGCAATTCCCATCAGTGTCAGGCTTAAGGCTGCCTCCGTAATAAAATTCTGCTGTCTGAGGCTTTGTGCTGTACCTTCTTTCTTGAGTAATGAGCTAAGGAACTTACTCTGAAAAATATCTACTTTTCCTGCAAACACATATCTCCAGAAAAGAACTGGAAAAACTTCTGTAGTTTGTAATCAGAAAAGGTATTGCTCTGCCTTAGAAATTCCTACTTGGTTGAATTGTAGTTGGGATACTTTGTGAGCACTGTAATTTCAGCAGGAACTGACTATATCCAGGACTATGAGACAGCAGTGCAGTTGAGCTGGGGCAAAGGAAAATTTTAAGGTCTGTTTGTAGTTCTGAAACTTTCCTAAAGAAATATGGGAATGTGAAAAGGGTGGCTTTTTTCTGTCTCATAGAATTATTTTTTAATTTTTTTTTTACAATGAAAGGGTAGCATAGACAATTTCAGATGAAACAATGTCTCCTTTTCAACAATGTCTTACACTGACTCTTAAGGAGAAAAACTCCTCATCCTTATTGCATATTTATAATGCAATATTTACAATGATGAGGCAAGGAAAAGTTATTTTCTTCTCATTGAAACACATACATTAGCAGCATGTATATCATAAATTGATGCCCATTATACACTTTCATTAAGTATGCTAAATAACTAATGCTGAACACTTGAATTTAATGTGAAAAGTTTTAACAGAGTGACCTGAATTCTAGTACATAGACTTTGGCCAGGTACATTATGTGCTGGTGCAGATCTGATCTATTATGCTTGACGTTTCAATTAATTAGGTTCAGAGAAATGGCTGTCATGGTTTAGGAATGGTATTCCCCAATTTAGTGTTCCCACTGAAATGCTCCAAAGCATATGCTGCTCGCTCACTCTCCCTTCCCCCACAGCAGGACAGAGAGGAGAATTGGAGGCTCAGCAGATAATGAACACACATTGAGATAAGAAAACTTTACTAAAAACAGCAATGGGATAAAAGATGAATGGTAATAGCAACAATATTAATAACAGAGTGTACAAGAGGGGTGAATGATTCACGTGTGAGTGCTCACCACACAGAGTCTGACATTACCACAGCTGCTTGCTGCACCACCAGCTCAAGCAGAAGGGACGCCGTCTCATTCCAACCCCTGTGTATGGTATGAGGTGCTATTTAATAACCTTAGGGGCCTAATCATGCCCTTCCTGGCTGCTGGAAAAACTAACCCTGGCTGGAACCAGGATAATGGGATATCACAAACATCTTGCTCTTAAGTACTCTAGGAATCTAGGAAGAAGTAAATATTAGATTATATTTAGTAGAGTACCTTCATTTCTGAAAATAGACCTCTTCAGTCTTTGTGAAGAATAGTCCAATCAAAAATCATGCTCAGTTATACACTTCTGCACAAACACTTTTGCCTCTTTCTAAACTTTTCACATCTTTTCCTATCATTATAGGAATTCTGATCAGAGAAAATATATCTGACAATCAGGATGAAAAAAGTACTTCTAAAGCCTTCACAAAATTATGTAGGTTCTTAACTTTAGGGTTTGTGGGTTTTTTTTCAGTTCTGTGACTGTTCTTTAATTTTAGTTTCGAGTTTAAGGCCCCACCTGAAGGACAGGTAATTTTTTTTCTTCTATGTGTTGAAACACTTTTTTATTTTATCTTGATCTAGGTTTTAGTTAAAGTACTATCTTGTACTCATATGAAGTTTGCTGAGATTTTTCACAGACAATATAGCAGGCAGAGAATGTGTTCTCCTTACACAAATGTGGACAAACCCAGAAGTTTATTTATTTTCCTCAGACTGGACTCAGCAGAAATAATTTTACAGGCACACTGTCCAAAGATTTTTCTCAACAGAAAATTTGTTAGGAAAAAAATTGGTTGCAGGGAGCAAAGAAAGATCAGACTTTTAATGGCAGAAATTTTAGACATTATATAAGAATTTCAGATTAGTATATACACAGGGAAGTTAAAATTGTTAAGGATTTTTGTCAGGTGTGATCACAACAAAGAGCTAGTGGTTTATTGAGCCACTTTTCCCCCAGATTAACTGTGAGACCAGGAATTTGTGGGGGGCTTTTAGATTCTGTTTCGAATAGAACCTCCTTAGCAATGAGGAAGATTGCCTTTCTGCCATTGCATGTGTTAAAAAGAGGCAATGTTGTTGTGTCAATCGACAAATTAATAGTGCAAATTGAATAATGAAGAAAACAAATCCTTCCCACTAGGTACTTAGCTTAGTTTCTGAGTTCCTTCAGATATGTCCTCATTTTACTCAAAGATGCAAGGAAAATTGTCTCAATGTATGTGATATATTTCTGGATTGGGCCACAGCTAACTCCCAGACAAATTCAGAAATCAGCTGAAATGTGTCTCAACCCAAAGAATCTGGATGCATCTGAGGAGCCAAGACCACACTGGCTGGATGGATTTGGACCTCAGTGTGCTCTGTACAACTTTTTCAACAGCAATTTCTGGCACATGTGCCACATTTGGAAACAGCAGGGCAACAGTGGGTCTTAAGCATCTGCAAATTTTTACATTTCTCAGACATCCCACCTTGAGTCTTTTGAGGGGGTAGGGAAAGAAGCATTATTTTTCTGACATATGTTCCAGCAGATGCATTGGAGAATAATGTTAGCTGTACAGCAGGCATTTTGAAGTACAGACATAGAGAATACATAAAGCCTCTTTGCTTTCCAACCACCTGTCTAAAAGCTCTTTTATAAGATTTTTTTTTCACCCTTGACTTATTGTATGCATTATGCAGATCCTAGTGTGCATTTGATGTGTTGTGACAGAAGAAAATAATCGATGCCAAAAATTAACAATACTAAGTTGTTCTGTAGAGTTGACTCACAACAGTGTCTCACTTTTCTGTGTGGCCATTTTGAATGAAAATCCTGTTTTGTTTCTTTTGTTTTTATCATTAATGTGCATGCATATATAGACACACATTGCAAAGAATGGTTTTAGAGTAACCTCCAAATACTAGCAAAATTTCTTATTAAGTCCATTAATTAACTCCATTAATTAAATCCATTCCTTGGAGTGGGAGGCAGTAGTGGCTCATATGCAAAGCAAACAAAATGCTGTGAACCAGAACAGCTGTTTCCAGAAAGCTTGAAACAGAATAATGTGCTTCTTGCTCCTCTCCAGCCCAGGGTGGGATGTTCCTCCAAAATGGAGGAACAACCCTCAAGATGGTCTGTACGCTTGTGAGACAGAGAAGAGTGTTGACTGACTCAGTGGTGAGTGTGTTGTTCCTTTCTCTCCCAGGTGCCATCTGGGGCTCTTTACCTACACTTTGGGAAACTGAACGGCAAGGGACAAATGCAGAAACAGCAGCAGCATCCAGCTCAGATGAGCACATTGCTAAATCTTTACAGCTTTGGTTTGCTAGTGCCAAAACCGAAGGCATCTGTGTTGAAGAGGATTCCAGAGAGGAGAAGCAGACCAAAGTGCCCAGGGGCAATGATGTGAAATGAAGAAAATAGGTTGAACTAGAGGGAGGAGAGATCTTGAGCAGCAGAATTGACATCTTGTGGGAGAACCGCTGAAGGGGAATGGCAGGAAGGAGTGTGAATGTGTCAGCAAGAGAGAGAGGTGTGTCCTCTCATTTTAGCCTGCTCCCTTTCTTCTCCAATCTCAGTCACTGGTGATTTTCTGCACCCAGACACCAAAAGCTGAGTGTTTAGTCTTTTTTTTGGTTATAATTATCTTTTTTATCTCATTCATGCCTGGAGGGATTTGTTTGTATTCACTAAAATATTTGCTGCAGCCCCTACTCTAGGATGATCATACACAGACAGGCTTTAAATAATAACTTCAAGTCCTTAGTGAAGTAACAGTACAATGTTTTCAGAACTTTAGTCATGGATAGTGCTGAGGAATTATTTTACAATGAATAATTTATCCATCAGAAAAATGTAATGTTCCCAGCAAGTTCATGAACAGATCATGAAATTATTATTTTATTTAAAATTATTTATTTCTCATTACTTTTTTCCACAAAATGATCCTCTGAATCTGGTACATTACCAGTTTCTTGCAATAATTCAGGTATGTGTTTTTGGCTTCATTGGGAGTTTTGTAAAATACTGCTTTTTCTGATCCCAGTTGGTTGTGTAGTTTAGTTACTGCCTTGAAACACTGTACTGAGAACCAGTCTACATAATATGGTCAGCTGAAAAGAAGATTAGATGGGTGTATCTAAAAAGAGAAAATGGAAGAAACCCCCACAATATAAATGTAGAAAGTGCTTCCTATAACACTACGTAAGCATGATTTTTAAAACAGATCTTGTTTTCATAATGCACTGTGTAAGAACAGTCTGTAACCCCATGTCTTTTCAAAATGAGGAGCATTTTTGAACCAAATCATTATTTATTAAGACAGATTATCTCAGTTTCCAGAAAATAACTTGATAGGCTCAAAGGAATGCTATGCTAGTCTGGCCTCATAAGGAAAATGCATTCAGAGTTAAAAACGTACTTCAAAGTGAGATTCCCAGGAGGATGGTTTGTATTCTAAGAGTAATACTCTATTTCACTGACTACAATAGTAGTAATCTGTTAACCTCTGAGGCAGCACAGCAGTGGGGCCTCATAAATAAAGCTGCAAAAATTGATGAAAACATAAAAAAATAATAAAAACCTCACAGACACTGCTGAAGAACTTATTCAGGAAACAGAAATCTCTTTTCAAGATATGTGAAGATGCAGGTAATGAAGTCTGAGATTTTTATATAAATACTGAATAAAACCATGCATTAAAAAAGAATTGGTGAAAGCAATAAACCAATACACCCTCAGTGGTATCTGGGACTGTTTTAGTAATCCATGACTGCTTTAGTCTTCCTCAATTACAGAATCTGTCAGATTACTGAGCAAGACCAAAGTGTGCACTTTTGCACTGACTTGCTGTCACTTTATCTCACTCTCTTATTTGCATGGTGCTGTAATGAACTCTATGTTCCGTCATGCAAATCCATCAAGTGTGATACTATTATACAACTGTTTGAGCTTGTTTCTGGTTTTAATCACAGCTGCTAGGAATCAAGTGCTAGATAGCCCACTTTCTTGGTTAGATTACCTAGAAATTAACCTTCTGCTGTAGTTTGCCTAGTTCCACTGTGTGCCAAAGAATGGAGTTTGACTGGGGGTGGAGTGGCTCTGCTTCACACCACTGTGGAGGTAGCGCTAAGGAAGTGCTTTTGTTTCATGGATGTGGGAGTCCTCTGGGTACTTCTGCACCCAGATAAGTTGTGCAATAAAAGCAGGTTCCTTAAAGTCAATGTTTCCTATAGAGGATTTGTTCCACCTTGCTGGTGGAAACTGATCCCTCTTAGGTGATGTCAGAATGAGAGTCTTGTGTTTGGTTGTGGTGATGAGAGTCTACCAGCTATTTTCCACTTATTCAGCTTCTGTGTCTAGCTAGAAACAAACTGTGTCAGCTGAGGAAAATCCCAGTCAAGTGGTGATAGCATCAACATTCATATTCAAAATGCAAAGGAAGCTGTTTAAAAGGAGAAGCATATAAGCCTCATGATGGATGATAGTCATGTCTGGCACAAGGAGGCCAAATTGTTTTCTCAACTGGTTTCTAACAAAGATTTTAATAAAGTAGAATTAGGAGAAGGCCCTAGCCAATTACTGTCTTTTCTAGCCATATTATAGGCATGAAACATTATAATTTGAAAACTGTTCTGTGGAGAACATTTCCAAAGTAAACCAGTCAATTTTAGTAATGTTTGGATTACATAAATTGAAAATTAATAGGTAAAAACAAAATATTATTTTAGAAATTGTTTTAGTGGGGGGGGGGGGGGGGGGGGGGGGGGGGGGGGGGGGGGGGGGGGGGGGGGGGGGGGGGGGGGGGGGGGGGGGGGG
>JAWWLT010000092.1:52964523-52982721 GCA_035040995.1 Premnoplex brunnescens
TAAAAAAAAAATTTTTTTTTAAAAATTTTTTTTTTTCCCCCCCCCCCCCCCCCCCCCCCCCAATTTATTCCTTTTCAAAAGAGCTGGGTCTGGGAGGTTGCACCTCTTGGCAAGTCCTTTGAAAAAAGGCTTTATTCCTGATTTCCCTTCCTGCACCCCCCACCCCCCACCCCCAATTTTGGATTCCAAAAATTTTGGAAGAAAACCCAGAATTCTTATGCAAAATTTCATCTACTTGCTTCTGTGTGCTTCAGAACATGTGGGGTTTTTGCTAGATTTATTAAAAACAATTCCAGGGCAAGCGTGTCTTTGAGAAATGTGAAGAAACAATGCATAGTAGACTGGGGCATTAGGTCATAGTTCAAAGCATCCAGATCTATAACTGTGTTTGATTTTGATCTAAGGGGGTGGGAAGAGAGGGGAAGAAAGAAAAAGCAGTTCCAGGTGGGTTAAAATTGATTTTAAAGTAGAAAACTACAGTGTTGAGTACAAAATGGTCATAAATCGGGTAGAGCAGAAATGACACAGGACAACAAAACAAATAATAGGTCTAATTTGGAGAGATGAACACTTGTACTTCCATTAGGGAGTTCAATTGTGATTTTTTGCAAAATGCTGACCTCTGGTCTGTTTGAAAGCCCAGCATGAAACAACCACAAGCACATTAGAAAGAGACTGACATTTCATTGCTGGTATGAGATGGGGCACAACTGTACATAAGAGGTAATAACCCTGTGGTCTTTTAAAATTTAGAGCTGATTCCACTCTCTGGATGAGGAACATTGCATGTGTACACATCCAGACATACGTCTGCATTCCAGGATTGGCCTAATTGTAGACTTATAGCCTGGTAAATGTGGAATTGCTATCACTAGTAGAGAGACAGCATGTTAAGCTAGCTCAGCAAGGTCACAGAACTTGTCAGGCTTTGCCTGAACTTGGACTGACTGGAGCTTTATTTGAGCCTGTTTAGTTATTGCTGCAATTTTTTTTCTCCAATAGTCAGGTGGCTAGTGCCTAATTTTTTACTTTCACTTATAATCATCTGGTATAACCATATATTTTAAATAACTAGTAATAAAAGTATTCTGTATAGAATAAAATATTTGCCACAGAATAATAAAACAGCTTGTGTTGGAAAAAAACCTTTAAATGTCACTGTGTCTAACCCCCTGAAATGGACAGGAACATCTTCAATTACATAAGTTTGCTCAGAGCCCCATCCAACCCGACCTTGAATGTTTCCATGGATGAAGTATCTGCCACCTCTCTGAGCAACTTGTTCCAGTGTATCACCACATTTACTGTGCAAAGCTTCATCCTTATATTTAGACTAAATATGCCTCTTTTAGTTTAAAACTGTTACCCCTTATACTGTCACAACAGGTCCTGGTAAAACATTTGTCCCCATTGTTCCCTGACAGGGAATAAGACCAGCCTGATTGATGAAGGAGCTTTTGTAGGGAAAAAAGAGAGAGTTTATGACCTTTAGAAGAAGGGGCAGGCAACTCAGGAAGAGTACAAGTATATTGTCAGGTCATGTAGAGGGAAAATTAGAAAGATGAATTCTCAGCTAGAACTCAATCTGATTACTGCTGTGAAAGATAATAAAAATGTCTTAATAGTAACATTAACAACAAAAGGAGGGTCAAGAAAAAATTTCATCCCTAATTAGATGCCTGTGGGAACACTGTCACCAGGATGAGGAAGAGACTGAGGTACTTCATGCCTTCTTTGTCTCAGTCTGGAACAGTAAGATTGGATATCCTCAGGACAACCAGTCATCCAGAGCTGGTAGACAGGGATGGGGAGCAGAAAAGACTCCCTGTAGCCTAGAAGGAAGTAGTGATATGCTGTGTCACTCAGACACTCACAAGTCTATGGGGCCAAGTGGGGTTCATCCCAGGGTACTGAGAGAGGTGGCAGAAGAACTTGTCAAGCCACTCTCTATTGTTTATCATCAGTCCTGGTAAATCAGGGAAGTCCCAGGCAACTGGAGGTTAGCTAATGGTCACAGCCACAAGAGGGGTCAAAAGGATGATACAGGGAAGTACAGACCTATCAGCCTGACCTTGGTGCCTAGGAAGGTCATGGTACAGATCATCTCGAATGTGATCACATGGCACATACAGGACAACCAGCTGATCAGGCCCAGCCAGCAGCGTCTGTGAATGGCAGATCCAGCCTGAATAACCTGATGTCCATTTATGACCAAGTGACCTGCTTAGTGGATGGGCAGAAGGCTGTGGATATTGTCTACCTGGACTTCAGCACAGCCTTTGGTACTGTCTCACACTGTATTCTGGAGAAGCTGCCAGTTCATTGCTTAGAGAGGTGTACTCTTCACTGGGTTAAGAAGTGGATGGGTGCAGAGAATGTTCAATTGGCAGCCACTCACTGGGTGTTCCCAGGGTCCCTGGTATTGGGACCAGTCCTGTTTAATATCTCTATTGATGATCTAGATGAGAGGATTGAGTGTACTCTCAATAAGTTTGCAGACAACACTAAGTTGGGTAGGAGTGTTGATCTGCTGGAGAACAGGAAGGCTCTGCAGAGGGATCTGGACAAACTGGATCCATGGGCTGAGACCAATGATATGAGATTCAACAAGGTCAAGTACCAGGTCATGCGCTTAAGTCACAAAAACTCCAGACAGTGCTACAGGCCGGAAGAAGAGTAGCTGTAAAAACTCTCCAGTTGAAAAGGACCTGGGGGTGCTGGTTGACAGTGGATGAACACAAGCCAGCAGTGCGTCCACGTGGGCAAGAAGGCCAATGGCATCCTGGCTTGTATCAAAAACAGTGTGGCCAGTAGCACCAGAACAGTGACTATCTCCCTGTACTTGGCACTGTGCAACTGTGTTCAGTTCTGGGCTCTCCATGAAAGGCATTGAAGTGCTGGAGTGAGTCCAGAGAAGGGCAAAGGAACTGGTGAAGGGTTTAGACAGTAAGTGCTATTAGCAGCAGCTGAGGGAGCTCAAGTTGTTTAGCCCGGAAAACAGGAGGCTCAGGAAAGACCTTATTACTCTCTACAACTGGCTGAAAAGAAGTTGTAGCTGGTGTGGTTTGGCCTCTTCTCCCAGGCAACTAACGACAGGATGAGAGGAAGTGCCCTCAAGGCAGGGGTGGTTCAGGTTAGACATCGGGAAGAATTTCTTCATGGAAAGGATTGTCAGGCATGGGAATGGGCTGCCCAGGGAGGTGTTCAAGTCAACATCCCTGGAGGTGTTCAAGAAACTACTATGTGTGACACTTAGTGCTCCAGTTTTTCTGACAATGTGGTATTCAGTCAAAGGTTGGAGATTTTTCCAACCTAAATGATTCAAAGATTTTATCATTCTTTTATGATGCTCTTAAGTACTGAAAGTCCTCAGTAAGGTCTCCTTGGAGCCTTCCCTTCTCAGACTGACCAATCCCATGTCCATACCATGTTAATGACACATAGAGTGGAACAGGTATGGTGTACACAAATTGCCTTGCAAGTAGAGGCACAGTGAACACAGCCTCTGTGTGTGGGATGAAATGGTGTAATGATAACCAAGGAAGCACAGCAGGGAAGTGGCAAGTCCAGGCTTCTCTTTTCTTTGTCTGCAATAATTAATTTATAATAACTGTAATAATAATAATAATAGTAATAATAATAATAAAAATGACAATTCAGTCAATTATTCCGCTGCTAAGGTTTAAATAACATGAACAATGCATTTTTTTGTTTAGTGTTTCCTTTTACCCTATGACAATAATTCGAGTTTAGTAAACTATCTGTGTCTAAACTTGAGCAGAGCTTAAATATGCCACAGGATTTAAGTCATTTTTAATCAAGATGTCCACTTATGTTTCACTTAAATTACAACACTACTACTATCTCAGCAGGGCTGAGTCCCAGTTTGCTGCACCACGTTGCTTCTTCCCTGACAGGATTTTCAGGGTACTGGCTTGTGTGCATTGTGGAGGTATAGGGCGGGAAGCAGGGATCAGGATGGTGCTGGGGTGACATGGTGAACACAAGACTGCTTGGGCTCCTTGAAGATATGGAGGTTGAGGTTTTAACCTTTTCTTCCCCAAAAATGCAGAGCTTCTCTTTAGGTCTGCACATGGCTAATTCTAAAATGAGGGGCTTTAGGGGGTGAGGGAGTGGGCAGGGTCATTTGAGTTTGAACATCTCACCAGCTCTCAGATCACAGGTTGACAGAAGTATCTGATGCCTTTCCATGAGGCTGGAGTTGACAGTTCTTTTGCAGAAGGGCTGCTGTGGTTGAAGAGCTGTGTCACCAGGTGAAGGAGCTACAGGAAGAAGCAAGCAGGCTTTGCTTATTCAAGTAGGCTCTTGCTCATTCAAGTGAATGAGTAAGAGGTTGACCCATTATTTTCAGAGACACTACAGTCTGAACACTCTTGGGAGTCCTGAATCTCCATTGTAATGGAGGAACAGGAGGACTCAGAACCTTGCAAGATAATTAGTCAAGGGGCTGTTAGTCAAGGGTTTTTCAAAAGTGAAGGCTGGAAGCAGGTCACTGCATGTACCGGCAGGAAGATTCCACCTTCTCAGAATTTGACAAGTAGGACTCATGCCTTCTACAACAGGTATGAGGCTCTAGAACTGATGAGGTGGGTGAAGGTCCTCTGGGGTAGTGGGGTCTCCTAAACCACCTGTAGCCTCCTCTGTCATGAAGAAAAGAAGGGTTGTAATAAGAGGCTCCTTTCTAAGGGACCAGACCCAACTCACAGGGAGGTCTGCTGTCTCCCAGGGGGTCGGGTAAGGGACATTACTGGAAAACTCTCCAGCCTAGTAAGGCACTGTGATTACTGTCTGCCACTGGTTGTTCAAGACAGCAGTGACAAAATAACAAGGAGAAATATGAGGGTAATCAAAAGAGACTTCAGGGCCCTGAGACAATTGGTAGAAGAATCAGGAGAACAGGTAGTGATTTCCCTTATCTTTCTGGTAACAAGGAATAATATTGATAGGAACAGATAAATCCATCAGGTCACTGTGTTGCTTTGAGGCAGGCGTAATTGAAAAACTTTTGGGTTTTTGACCATGTGATAATCTACTCAACACATGGTCTAATGACACATGATGGGATGTGCCTTTGTCAGAGGGGAAAAAGTGTTCGAGCACAGGAGCTAGTGGGGCTCACTGATGGAGCTTTAAATGAGCTTGGAAGTGGAAAGGGACAAAAACAGGTTTGCCAGTGATGAGCGATGGAATGGTGTGCCAAAACATGGGTAAACCAGCACTAAAGGAATCTCTCAATCTGCTTAAGGAGGTATTGGCCACAAAGTACCACATCTGACATGTTTCTACACTAATGTACCCAGCTTGACGAATAAACAAGAGGAACTCAAAGCTTTGTCTCAGTCCCAGAGATCTGACGTCAATGGCATAAGTGAAACCTGGTGGGATAAGACCCGTGACTGGAGTGTCCTGGGAAATTAAGTGGGTATACAACCACAGCTGGAACAACCCAGGCCAGAAGATTCCTAAAAAACCTGGACGACAACTTTATGGAACAGGTCCTGAGGAAGCCAGCTCAGAAAGATGCCCTCTTTGGTCTACTGCTTGTCAGCAGAGCAGATCTCATGAGCGAAGTGGAGATTGGAGGCTGTCTTGACCACAGCGACCATGATGTGATGGAGTTCAAAATGTCTGTTAAAAGGAGGAAAAGTGCCATGAAAACCTCAGCTCTGGACATAAGGAGAGCAGACTTCAGCCTACTCAGGGATTTACTGAGTAAGGTCATCTGGAAAAATGTTTTTGTTGGCATTGGGGTCTATCAATGATGGTCTCTTTTTAAACATCACCTCCTTAGGGCACAGAAGCAGGTAATTCCTAAATGTCAGAAGTCAAGCAGGTGAGGCAGAAGGCTGGCTTGGCTGAGAAGGGATTTTTTCTTGGAAATAAAGTAAAAAAGGAGGATATATGCCCAGTGGAAGCAAGGTCAGGTGACATGGGAAGAATACAGAGATGCTGCTTGCTATTGTAGGGAGAAAATTTGTATGGCCAAAGCTCAACCAGAGTTGAAGCTGCCAGAAACGTGGGGAACAAAAGAAAGGGTTTTTTTTCAAATATATTAATGGCAATAGGAAGTGTAGAAATGATATCGGCCTGTTACAGGATGAGAATGGTCACCTCACAAACAGGGACAGAGACAAGGCAGGGGTGTTTAATGCTTTCTTTGCTTCTGTCTTCAACATGGATGATGGAACAAAGGTGTTTCAGTGGCTTGAGAAAGTGGATTGTGACTGCAAAAGTGACTAGCTACCAGTCAGACTCTAAATTGTGCACGGTCTGCTGCTCCAGTGAGATCCCTACAAATCTATGGGGCCTGATGGGATTCATCCCAGAATCCTCAAAGAACTGGCTGGTGTCAATGCACATCCCCTCTTGATGATTTTTGAGTGGCTTTGGAAATATGGAGAGGTCCTAGCTGACTGGAAGCTGGTGAACATTGCCCTGATTTTCAAGAAAGGCAAGAAAAATTACCCTGGGAACTACAAGCCTGTCAGTCTCACTTCAGAGCCTGGTTAAGTTATTGAAAAACACCTGAAAGACGATGCTGTCATTGGTCATAACCAGCATGACTTCATAAGAAGAAATTCCTGCTTACCAAACCTGATTTACTTCTATGACAAGGTAACCTGCCTGGTTGATCAAGGGAAGCCACTTGATGTCATTTTTTTGCATTTCAGTAAAGCCTTCCAGTAAAGCTGTCTCTCATGGGATCCTTCTGGACAAAGCATCCAACACACAGCTGGATAAACACACCTTGTGGTGGATGAGCAATTGGATCACAGGTCGAGCACAGAGGGTAATGTGAATGGGGTGACATCAGACTGGTGACCTGTCACCAGCGGGTTCCACAGAGCCCCATCCTGGGCCCTGTGCTCTTCAACATCTTCATAACTGACTTAGACACAGGACTGGAAGGGATACTAACTCAGTTTGAAGGTAACACAAAACTGGGAGATGCTGTTGAGTCCCTGGAAGGCAGGCAGGCCCTGCAGGGAGACCTGGGCTAATGAGAGGGCTGGACAATCACCAACCATGGGGAGTTCAACAAGGGGAAGTGCCAGATTCTGCACCTGGGATGGGACAACTCTGGATCTACAGACAGACTGGGGAATGAGATGCTGGAGAGCAGTGCCATGGAAAGGGACCTGGCAGTCTTGGTCAATGACAAGCTGAATCTGAGTCAGCAGTGCCCTGGCAGCCAGGAGGGCCAACCCTGTCCTGGGGGGCATCAGGCAAAGCATTGCCAGCCAGCTGAGAGACATTTTCCTGCTCTGCTCTGCACTGGGGTGGCCTGACCTTAAATACTGTGTGCAGTTTTGCCTTTCAACCTGCAAGAGACCTTGACTCTTTACCTTCTGCGAGTGGGATGGACATGCTTCTCTTGACCTCTGCAAATAACGCATTTATGTTCCTAGCTGGGAAAACAGATATTATTTATCATTATCTTTTACTCTCTTTAGGGTGTTCAGATAGATGGCAGAATTATTTATGACACATAAAACCCACTAGCATCAACAGCTATTCGAGTAAGTGATTTAAACAAATCTGAACCTTTGAAACACTTGCACCTCCTAAGTCAACCCACAGGTGGAACTTTGGCTTATTGCAACAAATGAGCTTTGCTCTCACTTTAAACACCTGACAGCTCTGCTTCTGAGAGAATTACTGCCTTCCAGTAGCCCCAAACAGACAGTCTGGAGTCTTAGGAGCACAGCAATATCCTGCTTGGCCTGATACTCTCTCCTTCTTTGTGTAGCTCCCCACAAGATAAAGGTCCAGCCAGTCTCTCACAGATTTGCTCAGATAGCACATATTCTGTCTGGGGGTCCTGGGTATGTGACTAATCTATATTGTTTACGTGGGAAAAAGGCTTTTTCTCTTTGCCTTCACTGCCACTTATACCTATGACACTGAGATTAATCTGGCACAGAAAAGTAGTACAGGCAGCTTATTTTCCTGGGTGCACATAACTTTGGGCATGAGGCTGCATAGTGCAGGTTTACTGTCCTCTGTATCCTGAGGCCTCATCCACAGAGGCATAAGGAGTTTGACAGAAGAGCAAAGTGAGGAATATGCACATCTTCTGTGGTGAGCCAAGTCCCCATCTGGCAAAGGACAAATCATTATCAGGCCCTGATTTTTAGCAGTAAGTGTTTCCTGAAGTCAGCTGTTTCTACAGTACCTCAAAATGGGAAAGAAAAAAGTAAGAGAAGCTGCTTTCATAATTTTACCTTGTCATGGTTCGGCACATCTGATCAGGGATTAGACTGTTTCACAATCTCCAGGAAAATTTATATAATTTCTGAATTAATAGTTTCATTTCCATGTACACTGTACAGCTTCTTGTAAAGAGAGGACAGTAGTGGATATGTTTTTATGGCTTCCGTTTCCACATCTGGATTATGGACAGTCCGACAGCACTAAAAAGCCCCACTGGCTTTACAGCATTTACATGTGACCAGCAGACTGGGTTACAGAGAGAATCAGGTTTGGCCTCATGGACAGCTCTAGTTTCCTCAGAACAGGCACAGCTTCTCACCTAGAACACATATTCAGTTTTACAGTTTAATATTTATTCTATTTTGGCAGTGTCTTTGAGCAAAAATTCTGGAACAAAAACCTATTGCGTTGTTATACAAATGAAGAAGGCAATTCTGATTCTATTGCACCCAAAAAGTTTGCAGTTGATACAGCAGATGAGGTAACAGATGGAGATCAGATATTTGTAGATGTAAGAAACAATGTAGACATCATGATAAATAGACTAATCATTAAAGGGTTTTTGTGTGGAAACAATGGAAAAGAGCATTTGCTAGTGAAGAAGATTAATGAGTTAATTTTAACATCACTTCATAGAAGCTTCTCCTACACATATGCAGCAGCGTTGGAGAAAACACAAAGGACTCCTGAAAGCATGGAATAGACACATAGAAGTGTCAGGTAGGGGCTTATAATTTTTGCCCTAGAGTAGAAATGAGAAGAGAGAAGGCCTTGTGACATCAAAGAGGAGATAGGGATTTAACTAACTGTAAGAGGAACATAAAGGAGAAATTAATTTGACAAAAAAGGAGAAAGAATAAGGGAGAGATACAAAGACAGGAAAGGTACAGTCAAGGCAAGTGACCATCACAACAGTGTTCAGAGTAGACATGAGCAAAGCAACGGTGCATCCATCTAGGTCAGAGAGAAGTTGCTTAGTACTGTAAAGGCAGTTGGTATCAGCTATGAGGTTGCACCAGTTAAATCTCTCTGGGTGAGGAGAAAAGGCATATGCAGAAATGAAACAAAAAACTTGTCGATATCTGGGAAATGAGATATGGAGAGAGGTCTGAGACAAGGAAGACACAGTTTATGAACCTGATTACAAGCAGAACTGCAGCATTGTTCTAGAGCATCAGCGTGGATTGAAGAGATATTAAACGCTGTCCCTTGGCCATGTGCTGTTTAAACTGAAATCCAGGTTTCCATGTAAAGTGAGAGGCAAACCAGGATTTCAATCTGCCTTGAATGGAACGGGTAAGGATAAGAGAGGTAGCTCTCTGAGCTGTCTGTGCTTGAGATGAGAGCATTTCCGAGATATGCATAGGGTAGAGAAAGGTGGCAGGGACAGATCTTTTGCAGGAAGCTGAAAGGAGTTGAAGACCCTCTGAATAACATGTCACGGGGGTGACTGTGGAGGTGGGAGGAAAACAAGAGGATGGAATTTTGGGTGCTAAAGGCTGCTATTGTTGCAAGCAGATGACAACTCAAGGTCAATGAAGACAGAGAATTTGTGGAAAAATAATTCATTAGAGCTCTTCTATTTTTACCTGTTGTACCTGAGTGCAGGGAAAAAAGTCAACTTTGCAGAGAGCCTGAAGCTATTCCATTACATTTCTTGATACATTAAAATTAACACAGAGACCAGGTGTTTTAGAGGTATATCATAAATATGTGAGTAATTAAGAAGTATTTTTGAAGTAGAAAGTAACTAAATGACTTATAAATAGTGATTTCCTTATCTGCTTCTGGAGGACACATTTCAACTTCATGCAGCATTTTATGTGGCATCATAATTTTTGTTTCTGAATTTGCAATAATCGTATACATTCCCTATTCACCATAGAACAGTAATTTAAATAAATGATCTCCCCTAAAAGGTTTATAACTATTTTTTTTAAATACTCAGAACTTAATTAAGTAATTTAGAGGATTAAAGGATTAAAATAAAGTTTTATGGGGAGGCTGAAGGGTGAAATTCTAACAGTAAATCATTTTAAGCTTTTAGAGTGTAAAGGCCAGGGGGAAAAAACAAGTTGGTAAAAATGGAAAAGAAAAACTAACTAAAAATAAAATGTCAGGTAATATAGTAATTACACCTATTTATTTTACTTCTAATTTGTGTTATTTATTGGCAGACTATAATTGCCTACTTAGCAGGGCTTCCTTGTGCTATTGGTATTTTCAGTGAACTACACAAACATACAGTTTGTGCTAGAAATCAGTAAGATAATGTGACTTGAATTACTCTAGCATTCACAAAGTGTTTCATAAACTTTTGTGGTTAGAAGTCATGGTTATATTATGATTAAGTAGTGAAGCACATATGCAAGGCTGTATAGGAAGAACATACTAGGAGATACAACTTTTTATTTAGTGTGTTATTAAAGGTGAATCTGTACTGTAATCTAATACATTAGTGGCAAACCTGATTCACCAGGGGCAAGAATTCATCCTCCAAAAGTATTGTTTGATATGTTTAACTGCATGTGTATGCTAAATGCCTGTAACAGCTTAACATACAGTTTTTATACTGCTGCTTTTAAACAGCTAACATTTTGTCAGCCCCCAGGGTTTAGCTCAGGGTTTAGCACTCTGTAATTCTTTGTTAAAATTCTTGAAAATTGTATTGTAGAGGTAGGGACTTCAATGAAGAGGTCAGTCAAGAAGCATGTTGAGCAACAGTTTTTCTTATTGATACCTGTTCGAATACCATAAAATCTGATTTAACAAATTGGGCTTATCCAGAAACCTAGCATTGCTATCAACTTGCTCCACTGATGATCATTTGGTCTAACCTGCCCAACTCTAGAAAGGCACAACTTTGTTTATCACAATTTTCACCTTGAAAACAATTTTCCTGTGGTCCCTCAAGAGAGCACCACACTGTATTTTACAGTCTAATGAGCCAGTAATTGGTTAACCACTGTTTTATTTTCTTTATAAAGAAATGAGATTTCCAAGACCCACTTCCTTGTACTGAAGAAATCTGATATGCTGTATTTTTTTACATAGAAATTTCCTTCAGTACTATTTCCCATTGAAATCAATGCCAAGGATCTTAAAGAAGCTAACACAATGCTTTTGAAGCCATGGTGCATGATTTTATGTAATACTGCTCCTTTACAGCAATTATGTCTATTTTCCCTGAGATGCCTCTTCCCCCAGCCAAAATCCCACACATAAGGACTTAAATGATATGATTCAAATTGCTCATACAATTAAGTGACAGTGACGTTTACAGATAAACACAATACAACTAGAAGCAGGTTCTGGCCTTTGTTTTTTTGTGACACAGCTCTAAAAGGGAACTTTAGAGCTTAAAAACCATACTGTCAGATAAAGGCCAAGCAGTTTTCATATATTCATGCCAATGCTCCCAGAAGGGTTTTAAGATGGGGAACTCATTGTGAGCTGCTTTATTGAAAGTTTGTGGAAAAATAGCAGCAAACAAAACAACACCAGGACTATTGGAGCAAGACATGTTGCACAGCCCCCTTAGCCACATGACCATGGCTGCCTGCTCTTGTTGCTGAACCTGAGAAAAGTTCTAACAGCTAAAGCAGTAATGTGATTTGAATATATAACATGCTACTTTGGAGAAGCTCATATGAACTGTCTGACACAGTAGACAAACCTTCTGGTAGGTAAATAGTTTAAATTAATAAAGCTTTGTGAGCTTTCACCATTTTGGTAAGCACCTATTGGGAATATTGGAAATTCATACCTGAATTCTAGTTGAAAAGGTTTTATTTTTGTTTTAAAAGTTAGATTAAAATCAGTTTGTTTAGTTTGGAATTACAGTTCTTCAAAGTAAATTGCTTCCTTTAGAAAGAATAAGAACTTGTTTTAGCTATGGCATACAGCACTTGAAAAGGGCTCTATTTATTCGGTCATCATTTTAGGCATGTAATTTCCATTAGTTTCAATAAGATTGACGTGTTTCTATCAAAGGAAATAATTTCTTAATAGTGTCTTAAATAACTTGGAAACTAAGGTTAGAAGAAATATCTGATACCTCTCTAGAAATCACTGTCAAGCCTCAAAAAATTTCTAACAAAACTTGCTGACCATGAAACAGAAAATGTTCTGGCTCTGAAACATCTAGAAGTACTGTGGTTCTGGAAAAGAGCTAATTTTTTGAGTGTATTGTTCATGTGTCAAGACACCATTTTTTTTTGTGATCCAGTTAATGTGCTGACTGGAATCAGTATTGTTTTTCTTTGTTTGCAAAAATTATGTAGTCTGTTTTTGTCTCAAATGAAACAAATCTAATTTTACTCACGTGGGAAAATTTGAGTTAGAGGCAGTGACCATTCTTCTCCTGTCCTGCTCGGGGATTTCAATCACTCTGACATCTGCTGAAAAAGTAGCATGGCAAGCTGCAGGCAATCCATGAGTCTCCTGGAATGTATGGAGGATAACTTCTTAAGCCAGGTGATAAACATGCATACAGAGGGAACGTGATACTAGATTTGATGGTCACCAACAAGAGTGAGCTAATTGGAGATACCAGGATTGGAGGTAGCTTACACTCCAGAGATCATGCCTTGGTGGACTCTGTAGTCCAGAGCAATATAGGTCAGGTAAGGAGTAAAGTCAAACTCCTGAACTCTAGAAGGGCAGACTTCAAGCTTTTTAGGGGATATTGTCAGTGGGATTCCCTGGGAGATTGCCCTCAGGAGCAAGGGGGTGGAACAGAGCTAGTAGATCTTTAAGGAATTCTTCCATAGAATATAAAAGCTAACAATCCCCAGGAGCAAGAAACTTTTCATGGAAGCCAAGAGACTGGTGTGCCTGTCTAGGGATCTGCTAGTCAAAGTAAAGGGAAAGAAGAAAATGCACAAGCAAAGGATAGGTGAACTGAGAAGAGTATAGAGAAGTACAATTGTATAGGAAGGGGGTGAGGCAGGCCAAGGCAAAACTGGAACTGAACCTGGCAAGGGACACAAAGAATAAGAGAATGGGCTTCTACAGTCATGGTAATCTGCAAAGGAAGGTCAAAGAAAGTGTACCTTCACTTGATGCCAAAAAACCTCAGAGCAGAAGAACTGCTCAGAGACTTTGCATCTTTAAGCAGCAAGGTATTTGTTTTATTCCAACGTTGGGAGAGAGGCAGTTTGCACTGCACAAACTCGCTCATCCCAAAAGTGCAAACCAAGACATTTTAGATACACAGTTACACCTTTTAAACATGCATATTACTAACTAGGAGGAGCCCAGGTGGAGCTTTTGAGAATCTTCTTTTGGCTCAAATTTTAGGTTGTCTTCCTGTGTTTTGGCCTCATGGTGGTCGTTTATGAGTCTTCATCAGCAGAACTCTTCAACGTTCTTTGTTAGGTGACCCAGCTTGCAAAATCCTGGCTCTGGACCTCCTATATCTACTTTAAACATCTGGTCTACCTGTTTTATTGTCTGGTGGTCTATTACATACTACTCCTTAACATTCTTTCTGTAATGAGACTTTGGTTCAGTAAACAGAACAGAACAAGACATTAACCAGTGTTTCTGCAATGGTCTTCTAGCAAACAGGCAGGACAAACATTAGGTAATACCTTCTCTTGGCTCAGCAGGGCAAGGTGCCCTATCAACTAAGACATTGTTAACTCCTTTTGTGCCTTTCTCTGCCATCACATTGATAAAAAATACTGGTGAGCAGGTAACAGTGGCCGAGAAGTCTAGGATACTTAGCAAAGTTTTAACTCCAGTTTTCAATGGCAACCTCTCTTCCCACACTTTTAGAGTGGATAAACAACAGGATGGAGACTGTGAGATTGAAATCCCCCTGTACGAGAAGATCAGGTTCATGACCACCTGAGGAATCCGAATGTGCACAAGTGAATGGGACTCAATGAGGTGCATTCCAGGGTCCTGAAGGAACTGGCTGATGTAGATGCCAAGCCATTCTTTTTGATATTCAAAAAGTCATGGTATTCAGGGGAATTTCCAAGTAAACTCAAAAAAGGGAAACATGGTACCCTTCTTCAAAAAGGAAAGGAGGAAGGACCCTGAGAACTACAGACCTGTCAGCCTCATGCCTGTGCCTGGGAAGACCATGGAACAGATCATCCTAGAAACTGTGCTAAGGCAGATGGAGGACTGGGATGTGATTTGAGACAGCTGGCACAGCTTTACCAAGGGGAAATCCTGTCTGACCATACCAGTGGCCTTCTATGAGGGAGTAACTACATCAGTAGATAAGGGAAAAGCTGCAGATGTCATTTATCTTCACTTCTGTAGTCTTTGACATGGTTCCCTACAATATCCTTCTCTCCAAACTGGATTTAATGGGTTTACTGTTAGGTGGATTAGGAATTGATTAGGTAGTCATATCTAAAGGGTAGCAGTCAACAGAATCACAGTGGACATCAGTGACCTCTCAGGGGTCAATTTCAGGATAGCTGTTATTTAATATCTTCATTAGTGACATAGACAGAGGGATTGAGTGCACCTGAAACAAATTTGCAGATAACACCTGTGCTGCAAAAGGTAAACTGGTGGGAGAAATGAACCCAGCTCAAGAGAGATTATGAGTCAGAGTTACAATTTACTGGAAAATATTACAATAAATACAATGATATAGAGGAAAAACTGGTTTTAACCCACAAAAACCCCAGATGTATAACCCAGCAGCCTGGGGCACAAACAAAATTGTGTTCATTAGCCCCTGTGCTGAGCACCACATAGTCCACCTGAGTCAAAAGTAAAAGCAAAAGAAACCTGTTGGTGAGGATGATGGTCACAGTCTTGTTGAGAGTGCAAGTTGCAGTCCGGTTGAGGTTCTGGTCCTCCTCTGGATCTGATGAGTGCTACCAGAAGTCCCAAAACCTGAAGATTATGTATGCTCAGGTTCAAGTGGGAATGCCCAGTGCCTCCTCCAGAGAGGGATGTTTCACAATGGGCCACTTAACTCTGTGAGTCATGGGATATTTTTGGAATCTTTAATGGTTTAGGTCATTGCAACTGCCTATTTTGCCAGTCCATAATGGCCCATTAGCAGAGGTGACCCTTCAGGCTGGGTGTGAGGGTGCTGATGCCTCCCTGGAGGGGAGTTATCATGACTGAGTCACTGGTGTGAAGACAAAAACATTCCAGTGCTCAAAGCTTGTAGTCTGAGGTGTCAGGTGTGACCTGGGCAGCTGCTGCAAACCATCTATTAGCAGTCCATCAGAAATGACACAGAGGGTGTAGAATATACAGTTTTGGTTATGTCCTCATAATGATAAACCAGTCCTGGCCCCTATAACTAGGACAACACCAAACTGAGTGATGTGGTTGACACCTGAATAACTGGATGCCACCCAGAGAAATCTGGACAGGCTCAAGAAGGGGATGCATGGGAATCTCACGTGGTTTAACAAGACCAAGTGTAAAATGCTGCATTTGGGTTGGAGCAATCCCTGGTATTAATACAGACTGGGGGATGAACTGATTGAGAGCAGCCCTGCGTAGAAAGACTTGGGGCTGCTGGTGGATGGGAGCCTGGACATGACCCAGCAACATACACTCACAGCCCAGAAAGTCACTTATAACCTTGGTTCCATCAAAAGGAGCACAGTCAGCAGGGCAAGGGAGTTGATTCTGCACCTCCACTCTAGTAAGACTTCATGTGGAGTGCTGCATCCAGCTCTGGGATCCCCAGCACAGGAAGGATACGGACTTGTTGGAGTGAGTCCAGAGGAGGCCACTAATGATCTGAGCAGGGAACACCTCTCATAAGAGGAAAGGCTGAGAGAATTGGGATTGTTCAACCTGGAAAACAAGAGGCTTCAGAATTACCTAATTGCAGCCTTCCAGTACCTCAAGGGACCTTACAGGAAAGATAGGGTAGGGCTATTTATAAGAGCATGTAGTGACGGGACAAGGGAAAATGGTTTCAAATTGAAAGAGAGTAGGTTTAGATTAGATATTAGGAAAAAAGTAATTACTATGAGGGTGGTGAGACACCAGAGCAGATTGCCCGGGGAAATTGTGAGTCCCTAATTCCTGGAGGTGTTCAGGGTTGGATTAGGCTCTGAGCAACCTGGTCCCTGTAAATGGCAGTGGAATTGAAACTAGGTGATCTTCAAGGTCCCCCACAAATCTAAATCATTCTATGATTCTATGATTCTCCCCATCCAAATGACCAAGGAGATTAGACTTGTTTCTTCTTTCGATGTGTTCAGTTATTAGATTTAATTGGAAATAACTATGAAACTGTATTTATGAACCCGAGAAATGCATTGGCATCTATGGCTCTTTAGTACTTCTTAAGATGAGATCAGAAGGTTTTTCTCCAAAACATGAAATAAGCAGAATCCAAACTGTAATGGATCCTTGATCAGACATTCTTCCATTTTACGTCTAGTGAAAATTCTTGTACACCTAGGAATTTGTGGGCCAGCATCTGCAGTCAAGAGCACTGCAGCTGACTTCCTGAAAAATTGTCTACAAAAAGATTCAGTTGAAGCTGGATGTACTGGCACAAGCTGTGCTGTATGCATAGTGTTGCCTCAAATCAAAGTACCATCCTCAGAACTGCCCCGCTGCAGCACTTCCAAGGGTTCTGGGCCTTCTATCTTGTTTTGCCTTGTTATTCTGGTCCATGTGTGTGTGTCGCAAACATGATGTCCTTGTTGCTATCTTGTCTATTGAAAAGACAGTTAAACAAAATTCAGGAATGTGCCACAAATCGTGAGAAACTGTTTGAAACTGTTAGCTGCTACCTCAAGGGTGAGAAATGATACAGCTATACAAAAACCTACAAATACATGTAATATTAAAATCTACAAATATATAAAAATCCTAAGGCATCAATAGGATTTGGTTGTGAATCTGACTGAAGTGCTGAGTTGCTAAATTCATCGTTCTAAAGAAGAAAAGATTGGTTTTGTACTCTACATGATACATATTTAGAGACTGGCTCTTTGGAATATTACTTTGGATATGGTGATTTCTGAGTTTAGTTGTATCCTGAAGGACAGGACTTTGAATCATGGTCATGGAAAAGTCTATTGAGATGACCCACTACAGAGGGCAAGGGAAACCAGAATCTGAGCCTTTCACAGAATCAATATGCCATAGATAGAATTAATAAAGTTTTGGCAGGTCTGTGATTACTTATGAACTCTGCTCCTACTTTGGCCTAGAAACAGTATTATGGGTGCAGTTATTCTGGTGATGCTATTTTTAAAAATCACATCTTGGTTTTGACTTATCAGATTTTCTTGTGGTAAATTAATATTACAAACTAAAGACTTAAGGACCATGTTCATTTATCTAAATGTCTTCAGATCAGAATTATTTCAAGAGAATTATTTGTGTATTTCAGTGAAAAACTAACACAAGAGAGGGAAGGAAGAGATGTGTTAGTAAATTGCGTCAAAAAATACCTTCTTAGTAACTGGTCTGCTTCTGAAGCTCAGAATAGTGTATATAATTTTGATTAGTGCTTCAAAATTCCTCATTTGCTGTAGTGAAATCTGCCTTTAAATTTTGGAAAACATTTAGGATATTCTTGTTGACAACTTTTGTATTAAGTAAAACATACTCAATAAAATAACTTTGAACCCATTAAAATTTAAGACCCAAAAGAGAACACTGAACACTTTCAAAACCTTGAATCTTGGTGCGTTTGTGATCTTTCATTAGAGCACTGTTGCTCAGGATGTTGCACTGTTGAACTTCTGATTTACATGTAGGTAATAAGACAATCAATATGTGTCCCAACATGTTACAGACCCAAATTCTGCAGTGATCATCAAATACAGTCTGATCTGGGGCTTTACACTATGTGATTCAGGCAAATCAAATAAGTCAACAAAGGCAGTTGCAGATCCTACATCTGTGAAGATACAATTTCATGCACGAGTACAGGCTGGGGAGTTGATCTGCTGGAAAGCAGCTTTGTGGAGAATCACCTGTGGGGACAACAAGATTTCCGTG
>JAWWLT010000092.1:52992486-53012398 GCA_035040995.1 Premnoplex brunnescens
GAGCTTCTTTTTTCTTCTCATTTATGCTGGTATGAATTCCTTTCCAAGCTCCAAAATCTTCATTTGGTTCCCCAGCAGTGAGGGCATTACATATATTAAATTCAAACACTTGGAATGTATATCTACAAGCATGTTTGTGTGTGTACTGATGTGTAGCTGTGTCTTGTAGGGGAGTAAGTATTTCTACAGGAATACAGGTGGATTGCATGTAGAAGGAAACAAAGTAAGTTTGGATCCTCTTGGTAGAGAAAAGGGAACTGAAACTGATTGCTTTCCTTTGAAAGTAGTTTATCTAATTAATTTCCTTTGGTAGTTTGCAAGCAAGCAAGTGACTTGATGAACCCAAATGTATTTAGTCCCTTTCTAGCTTTACTTTTCAAAAGCGTGGACTATTTCCTGCCTCTGTACTTTGCCAGCCATTCTCAGTGAATAGCTTAGCCCTAGGGTGCTAAAGGCACGGATGACTGGAGGAGATTGGCTCTCCTAAATTAAATTTCTTTCTGTAGGGTGGGATTATTTGTGGATGAGGTTTTGCAGTGGAGCTGTCACTTTCAGCAAGATAGGTTATTAATCAGCTCCCCACTGCACAAGGCTTTGTCTGAGCACTTCTGCCAAACCAGCCTCTTAGCCTGAGGGAAGACTTGACACAAGCAAGCCACTACTCTACCAAGCTGCTGTGAATCTGCCCCATGCAAACACCATCTTTTCTGATTTCTGTCTCACTGAGAATAAATGGATCATACAAGGGAGTAGTCCTTGCTTAAAACATACTTGCTGATGTTCTGAGTGGCTGGCTATAATCTTTGAGGCAGGAGCTATTCACACTTGGCTGGCTGCTATCTAAAAACTGCAAAATGTCAAGCTGAAGCTGTAGAGACACTGCATAGGGATCAGCTGCTTGCTACAACTTTGATCTTGTATCTGCTGGTAAATGTTTGGCATGCCCACGGTAACTAAGTATAGGGAAGTACTCAATTTAATTAAAAGCTGTGGTACTTAGCTTCTCATGCAGTTTTGAAATTAATTAAAGATCCTTCAGCTACCATTCTAATGGTTCTGCCCTTGTCTAACACTGTCCTTTGCTACCACGATTTTGCTCTGAAGTTCATTTACACTGAGGTACAGTAAGCTGGTACGTGTGGCTACAGTCTCAAGGGACCCAAGTCTCTGATGGTCTGTCACCTGGTCCACCCAAAGCTGCACCTTGAAGGAAAGATGCTGTGTCATACTATGCTGCCAGAACAACATTCATGATACAGGTCAGGCGACAAAGTGAGAGGATCGGTGCTTTCCTTCTGTCCCTTCCTCTTCTCTCTTCTGGTTCCACATTTCAATAGCTATTCCTTTCCTTGCAGCTTCTCTTAAAAACATCCTCATGCTTTCCTCAGCACAGTAGTCCTTCAGCTGTGTGGAAGTGCTGTTTTCCATGAAAGATGCTTTTCCTCCCAGACAGAGTCACCAGTGAGCCAAACTTTATGCTGGTGGGTGCATGAGCTGAAGTGGGGAAAGTATGTCACCTAGGATTTCCAGTGGAGGTGTCAAGACATTGCCTTCCAATTCCAACATGAGATTAAAAGGGATACTATAGCAGAAAACTTTTTGTAGTCAAAAGCAACTTAATGTAAACTAGAATTCTGAATTTTCTGAAAAACCCCCAAACCAAACTGATACAAAATCCAGCTGAAAAGAACAAAGTTCTCAATGAAGATGGCAGTGACCACAAAATGTAATAAAGGGAAAAACATTTACCCCAGTCACTTTGTGATACTGTAGTGTACATTTATTAAAGTTAATGAACTACATCACATTCCATTGATATCATTTCAGTGTACACATGGAGCTAAAGATAATAATTTCTTTTTTAAATTTCTCAAAAATAAAAGAGCTATAACCTAATTTATTCCTCAGTTCATTATTGACATGGGTGTAAAAAAACATGACTGTGTGAAACATTTGATGTCCTGAGATCTGGTTTGTTCTCCTGTCACCGTCCCATTTTTGCAGAGCTTTGCCCTAGAGGCTGCTTGTTCTTCATGCTTGTGTGAGTTACCAGTAAACACTGGTGTGGTGGATCTCTAGTTATTTTCCTGGATTGTTTGTTCCTTTGACTTTAGAATGTTATTTTAGCATGAAACAGGAACATGTAAGCTTTTTATCTGAGCTATCTGAATCAACGTACTCATGCTCTGAGCACAGTGTAAGCCAATCAGCCAGAATATGGTAAAAACCTGCAGATGATGAACATAATTTTGAGTTGCTACAAATGTAGTGCGAGGAGGTGACTGGTGACTGTTACCTCCAAAGGCAATAGATATGAATCAAACACTATAGAGAGGGATGAACCACAGCTGTCAGTGACTACAGGAAATGCGTGTTACTTCAAGGCCTTTCACGTTTCTTGTATTACGGTCTGGACTGATGCCTGCCACCAAGTGTGAGCTGACTGAGGTCAGGAAAATGCTTCTAGACTTCAGACTAAAGGTGTCTCTTATAATGTTGGTTTTGATAATCCTTTCCAGAAAGATGCTCTAGCCTGATTCTCTGTGCAGGTGGCTCCCAGCAGTTCTATAAAAAGTGGCTGTCTATGATCTGGCCCTACTGGGCAAGCCTTTCCTTCTCATGGTCATCAACTGATGCAATCACTTTCAGAAACTTATTTGTTGCTCTTTTGATCTTCCCTTTAGCCTTCCCTCCAAAGCTTTCCACACACAGTTTTGAGAGTTTATATAAATGCCTTCCATCAAATTCTGGTTATATTCTTACAGTAAAATACACTTTAAGAGAAACAGTATCACAGCACTTGTAAGGAAGTAATTTGTGATTCAGATGTCCTAGTTGTACTAGGAAATGCTCTGGATCTTCATGTGCTGCATCTTTTGAAGAGTCAGCTTCAAAGATGTTCTTGAATCAGGGACTGTTTTATGAGTAAATAGCTGGTGGGAGTTAATGATAAGTTCATTTAAAAACATTTTATTTCTGCTACAGTACTGTGGGAATAGAGTTTCTGTGTTGGCATTAACACTCATAATCAGGAAGACTGAGAGCCAATCTAATCCTTGGGATTTCTTAGGCACATTTGAGTGATCAAAAGGGATTTGCAGAGATTATAGTTTCTTTGTGTCATGCAAATCATGTAAATTAAATGAATTAGGAATCAGAGCAACTCAAGTAAGGCTACGAGTGCGTCTGTGAATTTCAGATCAGATATTTAGAGGGGCATCAGGACATGTGCCTGCAATAAAAATAGTGCTATTATGAGAAGGATCATGTTCCCAATCATTGATCCAGACTACTCTGGACCAGAATGTGGTCCTTCTATGCTTGTAAGTCAGGACATACTAGTATTAGTGACTGTTCACAGTCAGAAACTTATTTCAGTGACACCTGTTACCAGTGAAGCATGAAATAGATATTTACTTTCAGCCAGAGACAAGAAGATATTATTCTATCCCCAATGAGGACCCAAGATAATACTCCTATTCTGTGAGCACTATGTCCTTTCATGATGCTTAACTGCAACCACTGTGACATGGGACATTTAAACACTGCATAATAATTTAATTTCTAGCAACTGTAGGGCTGACCCATTTACATCTTTGAATAATAAAAATTAAAATAATTAACTTTAATTTCAAAGTTTCATGGTCTCAAAAGATAAAAGACTAGGGATGCAGGGCTGTATTACAATAAAAAGATATCACATGGGTGAGATTTGCTCAGTTTTTTAGATTTGAGACCTTGCTACAAGAGATATGACTCTATACGATCCTTTACATGTCTTTTTTTGGAGGTATATTATTCAGGCTTTTCACCTAGAGTATTACCACATCCTGGCTTTGTCTATGATAGAGTTAGTTTTCTTCCTAGTAGATGGTACGGTGATGTATTTTGGATTTAGTATGAGAATAATACTGATAACACACTGATGGTTTAGTTGTTGCTAATTATTGCTTACTCTAAATCAAGGACTTTTCAGTTTCTCCTTCTGTGTCAGTGAGAAGGTGCATAAGACCCTGGGAGGGAGCATGGCTAAGAGGCCTGACCCAAATTGGCCAAAGGGATATTCTATATCCTAGAAAGTAATGTCCAGTATATAAACTGGGAGGAGTTGTCAGGCTGCTGCTGATTGCCCTGAAGGCTGGGTCACTCATCAGTTGGCTGGTGGTAAGCAAATATATTGTACATCTTGCATTGTACTTATTTCTCTTGGGTTTTATTCAATCTCTCTCAATCCTTCTCATTATTGTTATTATTAGTATGGTATTATCTATTATTGGTCTATTCACAACACTGATTCAGAGAGTCCCCTGGAAAACAATTCTTAATAACAAAGGGGTCCAGGTAGTCTAGTCATGCTTTAAGAAGGAGATCTGAAGGGCACAGGAGCAGGCCATTCCTATGTGCCAAAAAGCAAGCATCAGGGAAAAAGGTTAGCCTGGAAGAATGGGGATATTTTGCAGGAACTCAGGAAAAATAAAAAGGTTTATGACCTTTGGAAGAAGGGGCAGGCAACTTAGGAAGAGTATGTCTTTAGGTCATATAGAGAGAAAATTAGAAAGGCAAAAACTCATCTAGCACTCAATCTGGTTACTGCTGTGGAAGATAAAGTGCTTTTAGAAATACTTCAGCAACAAAAGGAGGGTCAAGAAAAATCTTCATCCTTTATTAGATGTATGTAGGAACACTGTCACCAAGGATGAGGAAGAGACTGAGGTACTTTATGTCTTCTTTGCCTAAGTCTGGAACAGTAAGATTGGATGTTCTCAGGGCAATCAGTCCCCTAGAGCTGGTAGACAGGGATGGGGAGCAGAAAAGATGCCCTGCAACTCTGAAGGAAATAGTTAGTGGCCTGCTGAGCTATTTAGACACTCATAAGCATATATGACCAGATGGGATTCATCCCAGGGTACTGAGAGAGGTGGTGGAAGAGCTTGTCAAGCCACCCTCCATCATTTATGGATGAACCAGGTAGGTTCCAGATAGGTGACTGGAGGTTAGCCAGTGGTCACAGCCACAAGAGGGGTCAAAAGGATGATACTGGGAAGTACAGACCTATCAGCCTGACCTTGGTGCCTGGGGAGGTCATGGAACAGATAATCTTGAATGTGATCACACAGCACATACAGGACAATCAAGCCAGCACAGGTTTGTGAAAGGCAAGTCCTGCCCGACAAACCTCATCTCCAATTATGACTGGGTGACCTGGTGGATAGAAGAAAAGGCTGTGGATTTTGTCTACCTGGACTTTAGCAGAGCATTTAATATTGTCTCCCTTGGCATTCTGTTTGAAAAGATGGCAGTCCACAGCTTGGAGAGGTGCATTCTTTCCTGGGTTAAAAACTGTCACTGTGGTTGGGCACAGAGAGTGGCGACGAATCGTACCTCATCCAGCTGGTGGATGGTTACTAATGGAGTTTCCCAAGGTTCAGCATTGAGATCAGTCCTATTTAAGATCTTTGGTGATAGTCTGGGTTGAGTGTATCCTCAGTAAGTTTGCAGATGACACTAAACTGGGTAGGAGTGTTGATCTGCTGGAGGGCAGGAAGGCTCTGCAGAGGGATCTGGACAAGCTGGATCAATGGATTGAGGTTCAAAAAGACCAAGTGATGCACATGGGTCACAGCAACTCCAGACAGTACTACAGACTCAGGGAAGAGTATCTGGAAAGCTGCCCAGTTGAAAAGGATCTGGAAGTGCTTGTCAGCAACAGCTGAATGTGAACCATCTGTGTACCCAGGTGGCAAAGAAGGCCAATTGTATCCTGGCTTGTATCAAAAACAGTGTGACCAGCAGGACAGGGGCAGTGATTGAACCCCTGTACTCAGCACTGGTGAGGATGCACTTCAAGTCCTGTGCCTGGTTTTGGGCTTCTCACTTCATGAAAGACATTGAGGTGCTGGAGCGTGTCCAGAGAAGGGCAATGAAGCAGGTGAAAGGGCAGAGAGGGTAAGTCCTATGACGAATAGCTGCAGGAGATGAGGTTGTTTAGCCTGAAGAAAAGGAGGCCCGGGGAACACCTTACTGGTCTCTACAACTACCTGAAAGGAGGTTGGAGCCAGGTGGGGAAAGGGCTCTTCTCCCAGGCTACTAGTGACAGCATGAGAGGAACACAGGCTTAAGTTATGTCACAGGAGATTCAGCTTAGACATCAGGAAAAATTTCTTCACGGAAAGGGTTGCCAAATATTGGAACAGACTGCCCAGGAAGGTGTTGGAGTCACCATCCCTGGAGGTGTTCAAGGATCGACTGGATGTGGCATGTAGTGCTGTGATCTGGTTGACAGGGTGGTGATGGGTCAAACTTGATGATCTTAAAAGTCCTTTGAAACATAAAATATTCTGTAATTCTATGATTACCATTAGTATTCCTAAGATACTATTTAATTTTTTTCCCAATTATTAAACTGTTCTTGTCTCAAGATGAGGGAGGTTGCTGGCTGGAGTTAAAACATAACAGTCCTTTTTGGCTCACCAGTGAGGAGGAGAATTGAAATAAGTAGTAAAACTGGTGGATTGAGATAAGAACAGTTTAACAAATGAAACAATAATAGTAATCACAATAATTATAGTGAAAAGGAGACAGAAAGAAGAATAAAACCCAAGATAAACTAATGATACAAGATAAGGTCCCCAGCAATGATTGGCCTCTACTGGCCAACTTCCACTGGTTTATGCACTGAACATCCCAGATGGCACCATGACTGCTAGCACCCCTCTTTCCTTTGGACATTAAGGGTGTAATTAACATGAACCTGTGCAGTACAGATATCTGCATAAACTATTTGCCCTTATCACCTGCAGGAGGAAAATGGGTACTTTTGAATATAATTTATTGTGTTTTAAAGTAACATCTACACTGAGATAAAGGACATGGTTATGATCTAGACAAGTAGCTCAAACCTAACTATCTATATTTGGCCAGAAGAAGTTAATCTAAGGCCATTAATTTCATTTGCATCACAAGTGTTTATATCCTGAAGACAGGAAGAAGAATTATTTTGAGGAAAATTAAAGTATTACTAAAAATCCTACACTACTTTTCTTTGCTTTAGTGTTATGACTTGCATTATTTTGATTGAGTCATATATCCAGTAGCATCTGACATTTGGGAAACAAACCATAGAATATTGTTACAAGCTAGAAAAATTCTCCACAGGTTTTGTCAGTATATTTGAGATGCTGAGCAGGAAACATAACACAGCTAAGCTTTGAGACGCAACTAAGCTAATGGATTGCAGATAAGACTGTTTTGAGAAAAGTTACAATAATATAAAGTTTGGCCAAATTGAATAGTCAAAAAAGAAATAGAAAAAAGAGACAGGACATAGCAAGGCACAAGAAAGTAAGTATGTTAAATGCAGAGTAAAAATGTACCTATGAGATATCAAAATGGAAATGTGCATTTGACTTTAGTTGAGTGACATTTAATACGTCAATATAGTAGTTATGCAAAGTGGTAGTTTAAATTTCTTAGCACAGTAAGTGTTCTGAAAACTGCTGAGACTCAAACTTTTTGATTTAGGCCTGAAAACAGTATATTAAAAATAAGTACATAAAAACATTACCTCAAAATACAACATTTAAAATGCAGGTCACAAAGCCTTTGAACTAGAAAGAGATTATGCTTAAGCCACTCGTCAGTCAATTTAGCATATTGGAAAAGCTGCAACAAAATCAATTTTTAAAAGTTCAGATTTTTTGACCTTACTGATCCCTTTTAAAAATCTTTCCTAATCAAATGTGCAAAGGAGTTCCAACTGAAAGAATAATTTTTATGATAGGAATATGTATTGAATAAAATCACTAACAACTGTGATACCCATGACAGTTAGAAGACAGCTTGTAAAGACACAGATAAAACTTTTGGTGAACTTCCATTCCTTTGATGAAAATTTGATTAATCTTTTTTTACCTGGAAATGAGAGATCTACTGAAAACTCCTAAAGGAGGACAGACCTGAGAAACAGAATTTTTCCTTCCCCCTTTTTTTTTCAACTTAATTTCATGTCTGTGGAAAGAGCACACTGTGAAATCAGTTAGCCAAAACCCTCTTTAGCAGAAAGTCATAGAAAGGAAGGAACCACTGGAAGTCAATCTAGTCCCACCTCTCTGCTCAAGCAGGGTCCACCCGAGTATATTACTTAGGAATGTGTCCAGACAGCTTTTGAATATCTCCAGGAAAGGAAAATTCACAACCTCTCTGTGCCTCCAGTGCTCAGTCACTCTCACAGTAAATAGGTTCTTTCTGATGTTCAGGTGGAACTTCCCGTGTTTCAGTTTCTGTCTGTTGCATATTGTCCTATTGCTTAGCACCAACAAGTCAAGACTGGCTCCATCCTCTTGGTACCCTCCTTTCAGATGCTTAAAGACATTGATCAGATACTCAGTCTCGGTCTCTTCTCAAGGCTGAACAGGCCCAGCCTCCCTCAGCCTTTCCTCATGAGAGATGCTCCAGTCCCCTCACCATCTTTGTAGCCCTCTGATGTACCCACCTCAGGAGGTCCTTGTTCCTCTAGTCCAGAGGAGCCCAGAATTGACACAGCAATCCAGGTGAAGCCTCACCAGGGCTGAGTAAAAAGTCAGGATCAGCTCCCTCAATCTGCTGGCAATGCTCTTCTCAGTGCCGCCCAGGACACCACTGGCTTTCTTGGCCACAAGGGCACACTGCTGGTTCATGGGCAGCTTGTTGTCAATGTCATGGGCAAAGTAAACAGACCTTTTCCTGATATAATTATCTAGTCTGCCTTTTGAAGCAGGATCTATAGCCACCTGCCTTTTGGACTTCATATTAAGATTGGTACCAAAGGAGCTAATTAGTGGTTACAGCCAGCAGGTATCTAGGCACCTGAGAATATATCTGGCCTGAATGAAAAGAAAAAGTAATTTAAAATTTAAAATCTAAGTATAAAATTTTTCAGGCCCTGTTAGCAATCCCTTATAACACCTTTTTTTTTCTGACTTGGGACGGATATAGTTCATTATGAGAGATACTGATTGAGTATTGTTAACCTGGAAAGGCTGGGCATCTGAATCTGCAAACCAGATGGCCTGTGTATTCTAGATCTTGGTTCTTAAGTTAGGCCCTGAAATTTGGGATGACTGGGACTGGGTTCTTTGTTTTAGGGCAAATAGCTGATGTTGATCCGCAAAGCACATTCTAGGACATAAATAGCTCAGCATTACGGTTGCTAATACAGACTACTCATCTAAACAGTATTTTAGGAGATAAAAGTATTCAGAGATATAAAGAGGCAGAAGTCTACATCAGTCAGAAGTCTGCCCTTTCTTTTTATTTTTGACAAACTAGGCTATTAATAATGTTAATTTTTTTTTCTTTCCTTCTAATTCTGCAAGTTTCTCCTTATCACTCTGTCCCATTTCCTTCCACCTGCCATGCATTGCTCTGTGCAGAGACTTCACCTCTTTTTACATTTATGTGTCTTCTGCAGGAAAGTCTGAATGCTGACTTGATGCAATTTCAAGTTTTTATTCTCTCTTTCCAATAACATTCAGTGGATGTCATTCTTGGTGCCCCAGGATTCATATGGCCTATCAAAGCAGCACACCATTACTGAAAGTATTCTGCTCGCTGGCTGCTCGGCAAGAATGGGAGGGAGCCTATTACAATATCCTTTGACAGGAAAAGGTCTGACTAAATTAGTAGCTCTGGCAGGCCTGTGGCAGTTGCTGAGGAGTGTCCAGCCCCATAGGACAATGCAGTTCATGTAAAGTTCTATGTGTCTGACATTCGACTGTTCCTCAGAGATATTCTGGCCAGTAACAAAGCTGCTGCTTATTCCCATGCACTGTTTGCAAGCATTGTTAAATTGGATGGTAGTTGTAGCTAGCAGGTGGGGCACATGTTCCAAAGCATTGCAGTCAGGTAGCACTGTAGAAAGAACAGACCATGTATTAAATTCTCAGCTGGGGACAGCAAAATTCTTGCTTCCAATGTTATAAAACAAGAACTATGGAGAGTAAGGGCAACATGAAAACTCTGTTAAAAATGACTGGGAATGACATATAGGTATATGATTTTGAAATAATCACACAAACTATGTTTGCTGTCACACAAACTGCTATTGAAGGTTCCTGACATATAAGAGAGAAATGATTTTCCTTTTGGATAGCTGAGATATCCTATTTCTAAGGATTAGCATATTGTTAAGGACTGGTACTATTAGGCATGGATAGAGTATTCAAATATTAGAAGATGTGTATGAAAAGAGGAAAACCCCTGGTGAATGAGTTTCCACTTGAATAGCTGATTGTATTTTCATCAATAGAAAATTAACATTTTTTGCAGCATTCAGAGATTTAAAGTCATTTGGAAAGAACAGTTTGTTACCTTGTTTCTTCTGACACTAAATGTAGGGAGTTCAATACTTAGGTATTGGTGTAAAGTGCCTAAGATTACCTTTCATATTTTCTGCTGAAAAACCACATAATGCAGAAGTAGGGAGATATCCTGGCTGTGCACAATGGTGCTTGGTCATGGTGATGAGTGTATTCTTTACAAGCCAAGAAGGTAAGAGCTGACGGAGCTCTTGGGTCATGCAGCCAGCTGGGGCCAATATTCCCAATGTCTCCTCCTATCCTTGCTTCTGCTGTAGCAAGAGCACTGCTTCAGCATCTGTGATGTCTGTTAATGTACAGCTCACGTAGCTGAGCAAGTGCAAGAAGACCCTTGGCACATCAACATTATTTTTGGCAAGCCAATGTGTCCCTCATGCTTTTGCCAAGAGCTGTAAATGCTAAGTCTAGAAAGTAACAGTTCCTTAGGCAATGAAATGAGATCCAATCTACAATTTCAACCCTGTAGAGCCTGATGCATGTGAATCATCCAATGCACATAAAATCTAGTTGCAATTTTTCTTCAGTTCTTTATTTATGTTGAGAAATAAGTGTTCTTTCAATACATCTGTGCTGACACATTTTATTTAAATGTGTGTGAGAAAACATAATTATTGATTTCCTCTTTCAAAAACCTTTCAAACATTGTGAGAAGGTTTGTTTCTCTTTTCCCTCTACTTATTTTTTCCTAGTGAAACGTGTTTTTTCTTAAGTACCATGAACTGTATGATTAAGTGAAATTTTTTTGAAGTTTCCAACAAAATTTGTTTTATTGACATGAAAGACAAGTGAGACTTTTAGTAATAATGAAAAAGTGTATTCTTCAACTTTAAGGATTTATGTAACTTCCCTGGTGTGCTGGTTTTGGCTGGGGTAGAGTTAATTTTTTCACAGTGGTTAATATGAGGCTGTGCTTTAGATTTGTGCTGAACACATAGTTGATAATATAGAGGTGTTTTTATTACTGTTGAGCAAAGCTTACCAAAGCCTTTTCTGCTTTTCATACTGTCAGCTGGCGAAGAAGTTGGGGTTGCATGGAAAGCTTGGAGGAGACACAGCCATACCAGGTGGCATCAAGTGACCAAATGGATATTCCAGACCATATGACATTATGCTTGGTATATAAAGCAGGAGGGACATTTGGAGTGATGGTGTTTGTCTTCCCAAGTAACTCTTATGCGTGAAGGGGCCCTGCTCTCCTGGAGATGGCTGAACACCTGCCTGCCCATGGGAAGCAGTGAATTAATTCTTTGTTTTGCTTTGGTTGCATGATGGGTTTTTACTTTCTCTATTAAATGGTCTTTATCTCAACCCATGAGTTTTCTGGCTTTTATCCTTCTCATTTTTTCCCTGATCCTGCTGGTGTGGGAGTGAAAGAGCAGCTGCTTGTAGCTTGGTGGTTGCATGGGATTTAACTATGACATTTGGACACTAGATTTTGTTATCTATTGCAACTGAGAAAACTAATATTAATTTTGAAAACAACAATAGGACTTGAAGAAGAGGCTCACACAATTATCTTGCACTTTCTTGTAATTCACAGAAAGAGTAAAGACATAAAGGAGAAAAAGACAGTACAAAATACACCAGATGAAATACTTCAAGAAAGTAAGAACACTAGATAGGCAATACAGGCAGTGGTGATAAAAGAACATCATTGAAAGACAAGAGATTGAGATTTTTAAACTATATTGGGATGGGATAGAATTAACAGACCTATTATAATCCAGAATATTTTTTCTTTACCTCTTCACTTACTAAACCTTTTTTAACTCAACTCGTGAGTTTTTTTCACTTTTGCTCTTCTGAATCTTTGCCTCCCTCGTGCTAGGGGTAATTGACAGCTGGCTCCTGTCTGGGGCAACTCACCAAAGGAACAAAATGAGTTAACCAACTCAAACTGGCAATATTATATTATATTAATCCAGTAGTTTTTACTGAATTTGAAATTACTAATACACTAAATCTTGTGTGTAACTTATTGCTCATAAGCCTGACATTAAAGGAAAGAAGGGTTCTCAGAAAGGAACCTGAGAATTTCAGGTAATTTGCTTTTATTGTGATCCTATATCCAGAAAAATGTGAAAGTGATAATAAAACTTTCATTATTTCACAAATAAGTAAGTACACTATTTTGGCTCCAGGCAGATCGCAGCACTACAGGGTGTGTTTATATTACTACAGTCAAAGGCCTAAGGGTAAGACCCCTACTCCCAAACCAAGTGATGGGAAATGGGACAGGTCTATATTGCTGGAGGCTGTTGTGGACGGGCAAGGAAGTTCCTATGGCTTCTGCTGGACAGTGTGTCGGAAGAGGATTAGTGTGTGCCCTGTTATATTAACTAATCACAACAGGTCAAAAAGGATGTGGGTACTGATTTGAAATGGCCATTTGTCATGTCCTACACCTAGTACAGACCTATGTCTTCAATAATATAAAGAGATTGAGTACCAAAAAGAACTAAATAGAACTTCTGGTAAATAAGAAACAGTGTCATGACCCAAATACAGAGGCTGAGTGATCTGCAGTGTTCAGGGAAGAAAAAAATAAATTAAAGAAGGGCAACATTATACACTGATCACATACTATCTGTAGGAAACACAGGTGACAGGGACAGATGTAAATGCTTTGGAAAGGTTGATGGATAGCTACCCAGCCCATACTGTCTCTTTGGATGTTTTGGAACAGTTGACTATCAATATGCCTTTTCCACCCTTGTCTTGTGGTAGTAGATTTTTGTTATGGATATATTACTTGAAAATACTCACAGAGAGGTAAATGTAACCATGTTTTTATTTCCTAGATAAAGATTCAGGGGAAAAAAAGCTGTGAACAATGATTATTTAAACTTAAATTAAATAGAAAGACAGTCGCTAGTCTTTTTTTAAATTTCAGATGAAAACTGATAAAACTTCTAACTTTTATAGCTGAAAATGCAAATGTTTTGTAGCATTTATATGGATTTTGTTAAGAGTCCCAAGTTTACTTAAAAGACCACCACAGAAAGGATTTTATGATAAGCAGATTGACTAAAAGGAATGCATTAATGGATTAGACAGAAACTCATTCCAGATAGTGTGGCATCAGTGTGACAATTTCCTAATCAACCTCTGTTTAAATCATGTGATGTCAGCTACCCAGAGACCTATGGAAGAAAATCAGCCCAAATTTTCTTAAAATACTGGCTAATGAGTCACAGTTTATTTTTATGCATGATCATCTACCTTTGAAAAGTTTTCACATTATTTTCACATTTATTTTGTTTTTTTTTTCTTTGTTGTCCTTAATATTCAGTTTTTACAGCACATTATTTCAGATTGAATTTTTTTTCGCAATGTACAATTATTGTTGCATTCCTCTTTGTTTCTCCTGTGTGGCACTTCACTAAGAGTGTTTCTCGAAATGCTCCAGAAATTGATATTGCAAAGACAAGATGTGCAGTGGATAAGGGTTTTTTACCCAGAAAATATTACACTGGGTTGTTGGGCTACTGAGTGTATTGGTATGAAGATAATTTTTATTAAGACAATAACATGACTGACACAAGAACAAAACCCTCCATATTGTTTACATGATTTTTGAGAACTAACCTATTTTCTAAGGAAAGATTTTTTTTTGTCTAATAAAACAAACCTGGGGCACAATTTCTTGTGTTTCAACATTAACATGAAATAGTGTAGAAGATATGGGCTAAGCTATGCATATTATTAAACTGCAGATATCACTGCTTTAGCCCCAACATGCAAGGAGAAAAATACAGTAATATCTGTTTTGGATATGTGCTGATTCTGGCCGGGACAGAGATAATTTTTTGCAGTAGTGTGGCTGAGGGTACATGACCAGGAGCTTGTCCAATGCCACCTCGTGTCGTTGCCAGGGAGGCAGGTAGGGGAACCACTGGCTTCTGAGGCGAAGAGCAGGGTTTCTGGTGAGAAAATGTGGTGGGAGGGGGAAGCAGTCCACTGTTGTTCGTTGTCATGCAGTACTTTTGTTATTAATATTGTTGCTGTTACTGTTTGCTTTTTTATCGCTTTGCTGTTTCTAGTAACTTTTTCTTATCTTAGCCCTTTGTGCCTCTAATTCTCTACTCCATCCCTCTGCAGCAGTGAGGGGGACGGGAAGGGGTAGTGAGAGACTAGTGTGTGGTGTAGGAGAATCTTGATGAGGGCACTGACTTAGGGAGCACCATTCCTAAACACGACAGGTTGTCATTAGCACAGCTTTTATAAAGGGTATTTCCTTCAAAAGGTAACAGATACAACTAACAGTAAATGAAAGGGAAAATTTGGCTCCAAATCACCACAGCTGTACTGATGTTTTTTGGTTGACATCAAGGGAAAGCACGTCTGCAGAACCTGTAAATTTAAGGGCCAGTGTTCAAAGTAAAGATGTTGTCAGGATCTCTCTGAGAAGGACTCAAGGACAGAGCTGGAACTGTGTTTGATTTGCATTATAAAATGTCCAACTCAGTGGTGCAGAAAGCTACAAGGCATTGACATAGATTGTAATTGATATAACAGCTGAGTACCTGACATCTGATATGAAAGAAAACTAGATCAGATCAGTTGTTATGCCTCAAATAGTTCTTTCAGCTACTGGCATCATAAGATGTAACTAATCAGAGTGACAGAGACACAATTAGACATAAATTGATTGTGGCAAATCTTTCTGCAGATGAATAATAAAGGAAAAGCAAAAATGTAAGCCTTTCGGTTACAGACTTCTCTTCATCCTCAAAGAAGCCAATGGAAAAAACTCCCCAGAATCACAGATCCTGTGGGTGTTTCTTGGGGCAAAAGGTTCTTCAAAAAGTGGAGGCAGGAGGCAGAGAAAAGTTGTCCATCACCACCAGAGCTGATTTTGAAGGCCTGATGGAGCTGTAAGAAGTGTAAAATGCCATAAATCCTTGCTGACTGTAGAGCTGAGGTTGCTAATGTGGTTGCAGTGTAAATCCAGGACAAAATCAAGGTGCAAGCACAACAATAGGCACACTAAGTATACTCTGGCACTCACCTTCAGTCTTGTGTTCAGGACATTAAGTAACAACAGTGATAATATACAAGTGGACACCCACACAATGGTGTGGTGGTTTGTGTTTTTTTGTTTTTTGGTGTTTTTTTTTTTTTATTTTTTTTTTTAATTGAAGTGCTGTACATTTTCTGGTTTTCTGTGTAAATATGGAACTTTGTTTGGATTAGGGAAAGCCAACACCCACCTAGTTCCATAAATACTATCAGTACAGTTCCTGAATAATTTTAGACCCTTGAGTTTCAAAACTCCATGTGAATGTCACTCTCTGAACTCAGAGCTCCTGCTGTAGTTTTGAGCCCTGTTCACTCTGGAATGAAAACTAAAGAGCTGTCTCCACTACAGCAAGTCATGAAGAAGTTTTCTTTTACAACCTTCAAGTATACCCTAGCTCAGCTGCTTGGACAGGCAAGGTGACAGGGCTAACTGCCAGGGTACTTGGAAGTCCCTGGGGCATTTTAAATAATACATAGTGACCAGTATGAATGTGGCTATTAATGCTTCACAGATGACTTCTGGTGAAGCTTAAACATCTCTCAGCACTTCAAGCTGCCTTTTGATGGGTGGTTTTAAGAAGTGTTTGAACTTTATTGTGATAATTGTCCTTTGACATCTACTGCTCCTGTAAATGCATACTACTCTGTCTCATTGTTTCTATGAAATATTCCTTTGGCTTTGTAAAACTTTTATATCTGGAGCATAGTCAGTGTGTGTTGCCTACCTAGAAAGTTCATGAGCCCCATACTGTACAGTCATGGAGTATTTTTACAAGTATCTTTTGTTTTATTGTGAGTAATTACTATCTGTGTAGCTCTTGGAGATCTGAAGTGAAAATGTCCTGAAAGAAAATACCACTGATAGATGGTTGTTGGGGAAGGCATTTCCATGAATATGCACTTAGTCTTTAGGCAAATTTGATTTTTCAGTGTTCTTCTTGTTTCATATTTGTTATCCATTAAAATATGAAGTGAATAAATGACAAGCATGACTACAAATTTATACAAAACCATCTTCTCAGAAAACAAATATTTAACTCTTACAAGTCAGCACTCATGCTAGAAAGGAGAAGAGAAACTTAGCAAGTATCACTAACATTTTAAATGATCTCATGTATGTCATAAAACTTTATATGTTTTGATCATTAGAGACCAAAGAGCAGTCTGAAGATCTATATAAAGTGATTAAATACAGTTTATTTATAGCTAAGACAAGCTTAATAATGTTTCCTTTTAGAAGGAAACTATTATAAATGTACCACCTAAAAACTAGAAGCAATAGCAGGAAATTAGTTTTTATAGAACTAGCATACCAATACTATCCCTAAAAAGCAACAGAACATGTTCCAACCAAGAGCCAAAAATAACTACCTTATCCAAATCAGAACCAGAAGTACAACAATTTTCAGTACTATAGTGCTTTCAATAGACTTGATCATGTGACTCTGGTGCTATATGGAGGTTTGGAGGAGAGAAGATCCCCAGGTGGGCAGGGAGCATGAGGTGGGAGTGGAAAGCCATGATGAATGCTTGCACTGGGTGTCTGGAAAGGGATGTATATGGGGAAAAGGCATGGCTGGGACCAACAGCTGAAGAGTGCGGAAAGGGATGTGGCAGGAGGAAGTCCATGTGGAAAGTACGTTTTTCATCCCTCCCAACTCTCATCAGCATTGTGATGCCACAGTCTCCTGTTGTAACCTGTCATTCAGTGACTCTAGAGGCAGTGGAAGGTGTGATGGACACAGAGCTCCAAAACATGGAAATAGCTCTTCAGAATCAATATGATATGTTCAAATAGGAAAGTCCAGTATGTGCTTTCTGCTATTTTCCTTATTATTTTATTAAAGATAAACAAGGATGGAAATATCCTTTTTAAGCTCAGTTTATGTTATTATTAAGAGTGCAGAGCAATTTGGCAAAAGGCTGCAGAGTTTCACTATTAAGACTGCAAGCTTGGCTGACTTCCACACTATGAAAATGCTACTTCATATAGCTTTTATTTCATGCTTAGTGTTTTTCCTCATTCGACCCTCTGTCACAGTGAGCTTGAGCACGGAGTTTTCTATATGCGTAAACAGTGATGACATGACAGTAGGAAAGGAAGGTAGAATTCTCCCTCTCATGGGGCAGGGTTAGGAAGGCACCTGCTAAATGAGACAGCAGCTTGTAGGAAAAGGTTGCATCCTGATGCAGCTGGAGGTTATTTGGAAGAAATGGCAGATAGTCTCCCTCTGTTTCTGATGCCTTATTTCCTTCTACACTGCTGACCAAACCTTGATATTTGGTAGCTGTCAGCCTTCTGTGGATACTCAGTTCATCTTGTGGAGTCCTATCTGCAAAACATCTGATGACACCTAAACATAACTGAAATTAAAATTATGTTTTTTCCATACACAGTGAGCAAAACAATGCAAAACTCTCACAAGATAAGGTCTCCTATATTCACAATTTTTATACTTTAAATTAGTGGAATGTTTTGACCTTAATATGCCCCTTTCTGTTTTCCATCTGTAAAATGAAGGCAGCAGTATCACTTAGTTTAGGGACTTTATGAAATGGTAACATGATTTACAAAGATCATCGTAGAAAACATGTGACTGCTAGTATCTATACAATTGGGTCCTAAGAAGTAGATTTTTAACACAACTGGTGATGAAGAGTAAAATCCACTAGTATTGTCTGTTGGGAGCATTGAATGACATAGGCATCTTAGAGAAGAAATTTCTATGATTAAATATAGCATAACAATAATGGATAATAATAGATAACAACTTCACATCATCCTCAATTTAAAAAATACAATGCTGTCAATGTTGAAGACTTTAGAAAATATTCTTTAATCCATGTGAATACACTGAGTGTTGAAATAGTTTTCCTTTTGATCATTGGAGATATGCATTTTGTTCCTCTCCTGTAGCTCTACTCAGACTGGGCAAAATATTAGTCTTAAAAATTTTTTTATCAGTGAAGGAATACCTCACTTGGGGCATCTAAAATCACCAGAACCACATACGCTCACTACCTGAAAGAAGACAAACCCAGAATCATGGTTTTGCTTTTAATAAAAATAGAATATTTTAAAATTCATAATAACATTACAGCTACAGTTTCTAGTATGGTATATATCTGGTTACAGAAGAGAGTATTTAAGCTCTTGTTTAGACAGCATCTGTATTGTGACAAACTTTTAGCAGATACTAATAAATGAATAAAACCAATGGAATATTAACATCCATGTGCAATTCTAAGTTGCTGCAAGAATTGAAGCTAGTGTCTTCACTTCATTTGAAATATTTTTACTGTGAGAAGATATGAACTTCTATTTGAATTTCTTCTACTAGTTAGGGCAAACATTAGATACCAATTTTGATTCACATCTCAAGTCTGCTAAAATATGATTTTTATACTTAAGTTTATTTGTAGAATACAATATCTGACTTAAATATGAAGCCCATGAAGTTAGTGACTTACAAGTTTTCTGAACACCTGAGAGTTTTGGAATGATCCTTTTAGACAGAAATAAAACCTATTGATTGCTAGGTATTCCTACTGTCAAATATGAAAAAAAAAAAATAAAAATTGTAATTTGCAGCATTTACTTTCAGGTGTGTGAGCAGTTTTATCCAGAGTTAGAAAAAAAAATAATCAATGAAATGGTTTTCTATAGGTACATTACAAACAATACAAGTACGTGGCTAGCTTAGCAAAATAAGACTCCTAAAACACTTGAAATCAAATGTTTTTCTTTTAAAAGGTCATTAAACCCATCCTGCTTCTTTACTGTATCTCTAATTGCAGATGTAGGCTGTTACTTTGTCCTTATTGTGGGTGGGTTCAAAATCTGGAGAAACAGAATCATAAATTGCTGTGGGGTTGGAATAGACCTTAAAGATCATCTAGTCCCAAACCCCCTACTAGATACACCCACACTAGTTCAGGTTGCTCAAGGCCTTATCCAACCTGACCTTGAACACTGCTAGGGTTAAAGCACCCACAACCTCCCTGGAAAATGTGTTCCAATATCTCACCTCCCTCACAGTAAAAAATTCTTCATAATATCTAGCCTAAATTTCCCTTCTTTCAATTTGCATTCATTATTCCTTACCCTATCACTACAGTTCCTGATGAAGAGCCCCTCTTCAGCTTCTCTGTAGGCCCCCTTCCGATACTGGAAAGTTATTATAAGGTCTCCACTCAGCCTTCTCTTCTTCAATCTGAACAACCCCAGGTTTCTCAGCCTTTTCACTTTGTAGGGAAGGTGCTCCAGTCCTCTTACCAACCTAGTATCCCTCCTCTGGACTTGCTCCAACATTTCCTTGTCCTTCTTATGTTGGGGACACCAGAACTGTACACAGCACTCCAGGTGGGATCTCAGAGGAACCAAGTAAATGGGGGAGAATCACTTCCCTTAATCTGCTGGCCACAATCCTTTTGATGCAGCCCAGGATTCCATTGGCTTTGTGGGCTGTGAGCACACACTGCTGGCTTATGTTGAGTTTTTCATCTCCTATCACTCCCAAGTCCTTCTCTGCAGG
>JAWWLT010000092.1:53039596-53054724 GCA_035040995.1 Premnoplex brunnescens
AAAAAAAAAAAAAAAAAAAAAAAAAAAAAAAAAAAAAAAAAAAAAAAAAAAAAGAGAAAGCCATCGTTTCCAATCAATGTGCATTTTCTAGAAATCATGAAAAAAGGAAAAATATAGGAGATCCTGGGAGACATGCATTTTTTAAAGGTGCAGGGAATAATTTTATACAATGCAAATAATCCTATTTCATTTACCTAGCCCTGCTACAGTTCTACTCACAGCAGTTCTCTCTATGATGAGTTAGGGCAGCCCTAAGATGTATATAAGCCCCAAGTGGCTGACTATATGTAGTTTATAAGGAACTGGAGCAGAGACATTCCTGCTTGTTTTTGCAGTCCCTTTTACCTGTTGTTCTGTCATGGAACAGTTCTTGTCTGGCATCTTGTCACTGAGATCCTCATTTCCCCAGGATAATGCTGTCAGGGCTGCCTTGCAGGGAAGAATGGCAATGTGTTTACAAGAGGTGTACTGTGCTGGAAAATCCAGTCCATAAATTAATTTTGCATCCCTGGTGTCCTATATAGCCATCTCATCTTCAAGGCCATGTTCAATTCCCTTTATTTACTATACATTTCAGCTTGTTAGAAAAGTCATCAAATAATTTTTCATGCAGCAATCACTTTATGCTAATTAACTTGTAATTCTGAAATAATTCAAGGTGAATTCAGGGTAGTTTATCCAGATTTACATTGCTTTAATAATGATAACAAAATGATCAGGAGTCAGAAAAAGCTATGCAAAACCTTAGTTTCCTTTGTTAATTGATTTGCATAGTAGATGAAGGGTGGACAAGTCACGGTAATGGCATATTGTCATATAATTTAAAACTATCTGATAAAATACAAAACATGTAACCTGGAATTATTCATCTATGAAATTAAATCACTATCTCTCACCTTCATTCTTTTAAAGCACATTCATGAACAACATAAGGAATAAAGGGGACAGAGTCAAGGTTGTTCTTTTTCTTTTAGACGTTAAATATTAAAAGGCATTTAAGAAATTGGAATGCCTTAATGGTTTTAAACCTATGGAAATAGGGTGATATAATCTCAAGGGTAATTTGTCTAAAGAGTTTATACTTTTTACTTTTGGAACCTGAATTTTAACAGCTTTTGTCATCCCCAGGTTTCTCATTATGAAGACTGATTGGTAATATTCTCTAGAGTATCCAACATATGTTAATTGTTTTGCTTATGAAAGTGAATGTAATTAGACACTGCCAGTCCCATGCTCTGTCACCTCTTCTATGATATTTATCAACATAGGTGAATAGAATCACAGAATCACAGAATTGTAGAACCATAGAATGGTTTGGATTGGAAGGGACCTGTAAGGTAATTTAGTCCAACCAGGCTTGAAACATGCGGGGGCATCTTCAGCTACATCAGATTTCTCACGGCCCTGTCTAACCTCATCTTAAATGTTTCCAGGGGTGGGTCTTCTACCATCTCTCTAGGCAACCTGTTCCAGTCGTTCACCATTGTCATAGTAAAAACTCACTTCCTTATATCTAGTTTTCAGTCAGTCTTGTTTGTCCCCTTAGGTCAGGTAGGACTTGACCTTACTGAAGCCATGATGAGTGCCTCAGACCACATGCTTGTCCTCAATATACCTTGGCACAGCTTCTTGGAGGATCAGTTCCATGATCTTTCTAGGCACAGAGATGAGGCTGACAGGTTGTTACTTCCCAAGGTCCTCCTTCCTTTCTTCCTTGTAAAGAATGGTTGTAATGTTTCCCTTTTCCCAGACATCAGGGACTTCACATGACTGCCATGACTTTTCAAATATCACGAAGTGTGGTTTGCAACTATGTAAGTCAATTCCCTGAGGACTCTTGGCAGAAACATACCAGTTCCCATAGACTTATATATATATTCAGGTTCCTCAGGGGATCTCAAACTTGATGTTCTCTTACATTGGGAGGAATTTTGCTCCCCCATTCCCTGTCTTGTGGTCTGTCCACTCAAGAGAGGTGGAAAGAGGTTGCCAGAGAAAATGGTGGCAAAAAAAAAAAAGTACCTCAGGCTTCTGCTCCACTGTTGTTATCAGTTTGCCAATTTTGTTCATCAAGGGAAGTATATTTTCTTTAACCTTCCTTTTCTGGCTGACACAGCAGTAGAAGCCCCTCTTATTCTTCTTGTCCTTTGGCAAGTTCATCTCCAGCCACATCTTGGACTTCCTGACTCAACTAAGCATTATCCCTATACTCTTCCCAGGATACATGCTTCCACTGTCTGTGAGTTTCCTTCTTTCTCCTAAATATTATTCCAAACATAATATGTATCAGTTACCCCTCCTCTTGAGAAAACAGTAAAGACCTTGACAATTTCCCTGGAATTTATTGATTTATAAATATTACATGGTGCACTACTCTATGCAAAAATACTGTTAATACATTTCTTTTTAAAAAAGGTTTTATGATGACTATTCTTAAATCTAGTATTTCTGAAACCGAGTTTATAAACTAATGCAAGTCCCTTTTTCTTCTTGTGATTTAGTAGGACTGAAAATATACCAGAGAATGCTAAATTGTGCTAAACAGTAAGTATTCTACAATGCTTTTCAGTTAAGTGTTTCTTTGCAATTTATCCAGAATAATTTCTTAAGAATATGTGTTAGTAGCCATACAGGAATACACACACTAAATAAGAGGGATTACACAACAAATACATAAAAGAGCAAAATAAATATAGTGACAAAACATAGGATGTTCTCAGCATCTCAAAAATGTGTGTTTGTAAACAGTGTATGAGAGAAAATTTTGAAGTTAGAATCACAGAATCATAGAATCATTCAGGTTGGAAAACACCCTTAAGATCACTGAGCACAACTGCAAGCCTAACACTGACAGTTCCACCACTAACCCATGTCTCCAGTTGCCGTGTCTACATGTCCTTTAAGTTACCTTCAGGGATTGTGACTGCACCACTTTCCTGTGCAGCCTGGTATAATGCTTGAAAACCCTTTCAGTGATGAAATTTTTCCTAATATTCAATCTCAACCTCATCTAGCACAATTTGAGGTTGTTTCCTCTTGTCCTGTTGCCTGCTACCTGAAAGAAGAGGCTTATCCACACCTGGCTGCAACTTCCTTTCAGACAGTTGCAGAGTGAAAAAGTCTCCCCTGAGCCTTCTTTTCTCCAGTCTAAGCAAACCCAGCTCCCTGAGCCACTCCTCATATGACTTGTTCTTTAAAGCCAGCATCAGCTTCATTGACCTCCTCTGGACACACTCCAGCACCTCAATGTCTTGTATCATTAAACATTTAGTGCCATTCATGATGAACTCCTCATGGGGTTAGTTGTAAAAAAAAATGCAAAAGTCTCCTAAAATAAATAGCCAGGGACTCCTAACCTGCTTCTCAGCATGAAGAAGAAGACTGTTAAACAGTGTAAGGCAGAAAGCTCTCCTGTTTGGGCAACTATTAAAAGGCTCCACTTTCTGGGTTACTCTGGTTTATGATAGAAGAGCATTCCATAACACTAGGGTTTTAAGATGTCCTGCAGAGCCAGCAAGATATTTTGTTTATCACATATCCCAGACAGCTGGTGTTTCTAAAGCTCTTCAGCTTATATCTAGTCTCACTTGTAGAGCAAAATTCACTGCTTTTACAGCTTGTAAAAATCCTCCTTTTGTTTGTATTGACCCCAGTGGACCCAAAACCACAAGCCTCCTGAGTCATCTTGTGAGCATTTAGCCACTTTCTTATTGCTTGAAAGTCTAACTGGGATCCCTTTTACCTTTCAAAAGGGCAAACAGAAGTGAATCTGCTTCCTCTTTGTTACTGAGCTCTTTGCTGTCACGGTGAGCACAAGTGCTGTAACTTGATTTAGCAGGCTGCCTCTCGTGAGCTTTAGGCGAGTCTCCACTTATTTTTTGGGTACTGACAAGATTTACACAGGTGAAAGGTAGACAGTTGCTGAGTTGAATCGCTTCTGCATATGCAGAGAAGATATAACTGAGCATGCTTACGGCACTTTCAGGCTAAACTTAAGAGAACTTGAGGAATCCAGTCATCTCCAGCAGAAGGTGGCTGCCAAGTTGGGAGATTGCATTTTGCTGAGTTTTTTGATTTCTCCTCAAAATATTGTTTGTTAGTTTTGTTTTTAAGTTGGCCTTGTATATTTTAAAATTACTAGAGTTAAAACCGTCAGCATAAGAATAGTCACTACCCTTTGTTTTCTAGTATGTCGTAGAAAGGCTTGAGTTAAGGTAAGCCACTCAATACTATATCCATCCCTGCTTCAGCAGACATTCAGTTGCTGTTTGTATTTAATTGCCCTTGGACAGTTGTCAGCTACTGCATAAAATGCCAAGAAACTTCTTGTTTAATAATTTGATAACAATAAATAGAACTCTGTATTTGTCAAAAGTTCTAGAGAGTTATGATTTCATTTTATATGCTAATCCACCTCTATTTTATTCACTCACAAAGTATCTATTTTTGTGAATGACACTGTGTGCTGGGTGAGAAAGTTGTGATCAGAGCATACATGTCATGTTAGACTCAAGATATCAACTTTACTTATCAAACAGTGACCTGTCACTGATCACTAATTATTTTGAGTGATGAGTTCTTTTCCTTGTATGTAACATTACATATATTGGGGCTGTAGAATATTTTTTTAGTTGTGCATGTGGGCCTTTGCTTGGGTCTGAGTTGGCTTATATGGTTATTTGACATCAGAATTTAAAGTAGGAGGATAAAGGCTTCAAAACTACATTTCTAGTGACTCTAACATCTTGTTAAATTCAATCCATTTTGGTTATGTTTGGATGAAACCAGTATGTATGCATCATTGGTCTGATAATATTTCATCAGAACACTTTTTTGATGTAACCGTAACACTTAGATTGTTGCCTAGAGCTTGAATTCTTCATTAGTCTTCCTATATGAATAAATTCTTTGCTGAATTTTTACTGTGGCTATCAGCTAGATGCACAACTTACCTTCTTTAAATGTGCAATCTATGCTTTTGTACCTTCATTCCCTAGAGAAACAAAGGGTGTTGGACCCCTATTTCCCAATTATGTTAATATGGCAGAACTAATTGTATCTGCTTACTGGAATGCTTTCACTCAGGAATCTCTGGCCAGAACTCTGATTAGAGTAGTTTCAGACTAGTGTCTTTAAACCAAATAATTATTTATTTCTTTCTTCAACACAAAAAACTGTTAATGCAAAATGCCGTTCAAAAAAATCAGTATCTGGGTCTTTCATGCTTGCTATTAGGTGCAACAGAAATCATAGGTGAAAGCAAACTTTAGTAATGCTTTGAGTGTTAGTAGTGACCAGCTGCACCAACCTTATTATTTCCTTTGCCATCCAAGGCACATGATGTCTTTAAAATCTGTGCATCAACACACATATTACCCAGGGACAGAAAGATGAAGTAATCTAGTTTTCAGACTGAACGTGCTGCTTTTGAGGTGATAGGACTTTACATCACTTAAAAGTCTGCCAGTTTTACTTGGAGAAGAGCTAAAGCAAACATGCTAGGGACAGTCCTCCCCAGTGCTAGTATGCACATATGTGAGGAAAATGCAGCCAATGTCCTGCAGCAGTGTCTGCAGTTGCCTAGACAGAAGCTGAAGTCTACACTTGAGGTCAGAGGGGCCCAGCTTTCTGCACCTCCCTGCCTTGTTGCACTGAGCATATTTTTCCACACCCTACACAATGCTATGCCATGGTGATGGCATGCCTTAAAGTACCCTGTCTTTTTATATAAAAACCATAAAAGAAAATCTCCTTACATATGTAAGCTGAAACAAAATGATCAAAACTGAAGTTGTTGTGGTTTACCTGAAGTCTTTTTACCCGATCCCCTCTCCCCGGTACAATATTTCTTCTGAAAAAAAAAGAAAAATCTGCAAAAGCAGCTCTTGTTACTGAAAACATGAGTTTACAGAAGGTGGCACTGTTTGGCCTAACTCTCCCTGCTTCCAAAATATGGTCAGATGGTATTATTTTCGTCTTGCTGCGACTGCCATTATTGTGAACTTTTGACACACATAAAGCTCTTGCATAGAAGTACATGGGCATGTTTGTTTCTTAGAGATGTAATTTATGATTGCATGTATTTCGACCTACTGGTTCACCATTGAGACAGACAGAATGTACTGGCTCACTTTTTCAGTTTCATTCTGTAAATCAAAGACCAAAAGTAGTTTTAAATACATGCTTTCAACTAGATGAGAAGTGAAATACTATTCAAAGATAAAAGAACATATTTCGGTTTGAGAATTCAAACTGGAGATCACAAAATTATGACACACAATGTCAGTTGTAGAGTATCTTAACTTTTTGAACACTGCAATTGGCATTTTTTCTTTATCCTATATGCAAAGACAACAGAAAAACAAAAAGTTGATTCTTACTTAGGCTGTTCCTTCAGTCCCCTTGGCTCTGGGCCCAGAGGATGCCAGCCACCCACACCTGGGCAACTTGGTGGCCAAATTCCAACATAAACTCTTTAAATATTGAGCTTTTCAGGATAAAGTTACATGTATCACAATGCTGAACTAATTAGTTCAGTTGAGACCTCTGGTCCACGGGAAATGTGTGGCCAGATTGTTTTGGAAAACATAAAACTCAGAAAATTATAGGATCTCTTAGGATCTGTTCCTTCCTATGACACAGATGCCCACAGATTCTGCTAATATCCAGCAGGGTTTATTTCTTTAGGCACAGCATTGTCTATGTTGACATAAGTTGCATTTGCAAAGCCAGCCCAAGTTAAATGTTGCTGTGCTTTGAGGAAGACATATGAGTTCAGGTGTGGCACCAGAGATACTCACAAAGTTATTAGACACCTTGGGATTGGAAAAAGGGAGCGTGGTCAAGAGCTGAAAATGTCTACAGAAAATCACTCAAGCAAAGGCAGGTTCACATATTTTTGATCTGGCTGGACATTTCTATTTGCCTCAGCTAATTATCTCCATGGTGTCTGAACTGGCTGCATTCCCAGAGAAAGTATGACATCATTGCTGCACACTAGCTCTCAGTGATTGCAAACCAAGAGCTCTGCATGCAACAAAGGGAGAATTAACTGCATGTAAACGATTGAGATCCTATCACTATGAAGGCATATGTGAGACAAATCGCACCTCTGATGTGTTTCATCATTTAAATAAGGAAGTTAGGAAACCAAATACTGTGTTGATTCAATTACAAATGCAGACTAAATTCATGTTCTGAACTCTGCCAAGCTTTGACACGCCTTAAACACAATACAGTCTATTCTCTGTAACATCCAGGTCTTTTTGATTACAGGTGGAGTTAAGTTTCCTTTCCTGGTTTTACTGTCTTGGTTGTGGATACAGCTTGCTAAATACTCTCTATTTTCTACAGCCTTTTTGAAAGAGAAAGCATATTTACTATTTGCCAGGTACTTAAAATACACATAAATAAGAGAGACCTTGAGAGATCATGAAGGCATTAAAATATTGGAGAATTTCAGACAAGTGATTTGCGCTTTGCCTTTGTGAAAATTGAAGGTCAGAGTCTTTCTGGTTTTCCTGGGCCCTTGTTCTTCCTGCTCTTTATACAGTAGAGGATTGGGAACATATAAGTTTACAATCTTTATTTCTTTTTAGAAAGCACTTTGGTACTTGTGTTAGCATCTTGAAATTGAAATGTCCACATGTCTTGGACACACCTTTGATCCCAAAAGCTCTTTCTCTCATGCTCACAGGGGAAAGTTATTGCTCTTGTAACTGTAGATGATGATAAATTAGAAGGAAAAGCTGACACAGACTCTCAGAACTGCTTTTGCTGTGTGGTGAAGGTGTGAGGTGACTTTTGCAAGAAGGATTTGTAATGGCCATCCACACAGAGAAAGTGTGTCCTTTGAAGCCTTTTGTTGCATTCTTTAAATTGATTTTCAGCTGTCTCACCTCTTCTTTCCAACAGAGATGGTCTGCATGTGTCATCAAGAAAAAGAAAGGTGAGGTTAACCTGCAGAAGTAGTTTCTGACTCAGGTACAAGGGCATAGTTTGCCTGTCCAGGATCCCACCCAGTATTTGCTGCTGGACAGAGTATGAGTCTAGCTTTGTTAAAGCACAGTGAAGGGAGCTCTGAGAATTAGTTACACAATATAGCTCAGATATTGGAAAATAAATGTTCATTCAAACTATTTCAAACAATCTATGCCACATACTTCTGTGATGGGTTCCATTAGAAATATTTGATAAGACTATGTTAGTTTACATACAAATGAGTATGACTGTGACATTAAGCCTAAAGGATTATATTTTTTAGGAATGAAAAAACAAAGCAAGTCTCCAGTGTTGACACTGCCACAACATCAAATGCTATTCTAAGAGCCATTCCTTTAGTATTTAAATCACTCTTGTCTTCTCCTCTGGGTGAAATTTTCAAAGCAGATTATGTGAATGGACACATTTCCTCTGAAATTACTGGCAAAACTCCCACATAGTTCAGTGGAAAGAAGATAAGACACTATTTGTAACATGGTGACTTTTTCCTATTACAAATATCCCCTATGTTGCTCTGCCAGTCATTGCACTACAGATAGTCTGAGCTTTTGAATAGATAGTGAGTCATCAAAACTTATCAAACTAAACCAGAAGAACATGCAGAATTACTATAGTAGTTTTCATTGTAAGTCTCAAAGTCCTTTGTAAGCATTGGTTAGTTTGCCATCTCTATTACACAAAATGGGGTCCAAAGTAAAATAATCAAAGCAAAATATTAAGATCATAGCAGGAGCTAACACAAAGTAGCATTAAGGCTGACTTTTTTTAGTTTCCATAGCTTGATGATTTTCACTGGGTATGAAGACCTATTATTCTGTGTTATCCATAGCTGGGCATTAACTATGTCTTGGTGTTTTCTCTTCTGTTTAAATTCAATTACATGTAGAAGTAGATAGAAGAAAACCAACAGACAGACTACGTCTTTGTTTTTCAGTGAAACCTAATATATTTAGGCCAGATGCTGACCACAGCAGTTGGAGTTTTGCCTACATAGAGGGCATGAGACAGTCCCAGTCTCTGTATGATTCCACCAGGCCTACATTAGCTCTATTTCCATCTCTTCAGTAAGAATTAATTTGACAAAATCTTTTTTTATAAGCAAAGTAATCAGAACAAAAAAAGTTCTGCAAGTGCTTCCCTCTGTGCTCACTCACTCGAATAAAAACCCCTGTTGTCATGAAAGTACACTGAGGATACAGAAATACTTTTTAATGAACTAGTTTTTGTGGCAGCATGAAGTCTTGGATTAGAAATACAGTGTTATTAGTCTTATTTGTGTCTACCTAGTCAGTCTTCTGTTACTTTTATCTAATTTTTATAAATGTTTAAGCTGGCAATGTAAATTATTCATTTTCTGGTAATGTAAATTATTCGTTTTTGTTTCCTGTGGTGCTCTGAGAAGCAAAAAAAAAAGCCCCAAAATAATCTCAACTTCCAACAATGATTTGCAATCAAGCTCCAAGGTTTCAAATTGCATCACACGATTCTTCCTAATGGTGACAAAAAGCTCCAGGAATGGGATAGTGTTGGGGATTATTGGTCACAGTGATCAGTTGTTGGGAAAGGCTCTGTATAAATAGTGATGGATATGCTGAAGTAATTTGCTAGGGAAGACACCAATGTTTAAACACGCCGTGTTTCCAATATGCTGTGTAATGCGTCATCTTATTTTTGTTTACATTATACCCACACAAGCAAATATTGGCAGACAGGACAGCATTTTAAAAGACATCAGGTAAAATGAGTCTGTCCAGGGTCAGATCTACCCCTTGGTCACAGTAATTCTCATCCCAAAACTCAGTGCAGCACATGGTATTGCTATGTGAATGCATGATCTATATGTACATTAAAAAAGAAAAGATATTTGTCTTAGATTTTTTGAGCTTTGACTTAGATGTTTTGAGTTCTATTTATGTTGCATAGGTCACTATGTCCTTTCTAGAATTAGACAGTACAACACAGGGTTTTACAGAACTAATATTATTCCTCACAAGTTGTACACATTTAAGAATAATGTTTACAGAAACCCATGAGTTACATCCAGATTCAGTTTTCTAAGACTGTTTTGGCCTCATTTTGTGAGTATAATTTAAATTTCTAGCTGTTGTCCTTTTTTTTGGTAATTCCAAATTAACATGCAGCACTAACACTGCCTGCTTACATTTCAAGTTTTCAGCACTAAATCCCTAGAATATTTGGTTTTAAAAAATTCAAAACAACATCAATATTTCTTTAATGCTCTTTAAAGATGACTGAATGTGTGTTCTGACTGAAACCAATACATTGCCTACTACGTGCAATATTTGTTCTCAGATTTCCCTTGCACTTAGGTCAGTGGGGACCAGGAGTTGTTTTGATGCAATTTTTTTTTTTTGTGATCCCTGTTGGGAAACTCACATTGTGGCATTAATGAGGAAGCAGAGTTCAGTCCTCTTTGATCAATGGCAAATGCAGAGTAAGCTATGTTGTGTTTGACAAAATCTGCAAACCCTCTAAGAACGCAATTTGATATTTTCCCCTGTATTGTCACCGATTTTCATACATTTTGATTTTGGTCTGATCAGTATCATTTATGAGCATCTTTTCCTGACTGTAGCTTTCCCATACATTTCTTAATTAATGGTACAGAATGTAATCACCACTGCCAGACTGCTGTTCTGTCTTTCACAATGCTATGCTAGTGATGTTTCCTTCTGGATTTTGAATCAGGTGCTTGCTCAGTCAAATACAAGATTACATTATTCCCTCTGGATTCTTCTTCTCCCAGGCCAACTGCCTGGCAGACTCCCAACTGGAAATTCTTGTCATTGCTTTTCTAAATCCTGCTTCTGACTACAAAGACTTAAGATACTGTCTCATCAGTATGCAGATGTACTTCACTGGTTCTGTTTAGATATTTTCTGAACACTGACTAATTAATTTCCTGTTTAAAACATACCTGATCAGAATGTGTAACTGAAAAAGAAAAATCTGAAAAATGTGTTGGCGGCAAACTCCTTACTTTCTAAGAAAACAGAAGGGATGTGTTTTGCAAACATTTTCAATCTTTGTATCTGATGTTCCAGATGGCAGTGTCAAACTTAACACTTCTTGGACTCACCAGCTTGTTCTCCTGCACGTTTTACTTGGGACTGTGTGATGTCGTTCAGGAAGGAAGGAAAGACAGAACGAAAGAAGGAAGGAAGAAAGAAAGAAAGGAAGCAAGCAACCAAGGAAGCAAGCTAGAAAGGAGGGGAGGAGATAGACACTGACTGGTTCCTCTGCTTGTTTTGTATTCCCCTTCTTTACACTTTTTTATATTTATGATTTTGTTTAGACATGACTTGTGGTTTCTAGAAAAGTCCGGCTCCCATTGAAATTTCTGCAGTAGACCTCCTTTACGTGGTGAGGAGCTCATCATGTCACTCTACAGTTACTTTTTATAGAGGTCAAAGAATGAAAAAATGTTGGTTGCATACATTAGTGAAGAAAGAATCTGTCACAACACAATGAGGTGTGTCTAATTTTTAAAATAAACTCTAGATTCCCAGCACAAATAAAAACAAACTACCAATATATCTTCTTCGGAAAAGTCTTGAATTTTTTGTTTCCTCCCCAGATTGCTACTCCATATCTAAATTTTTTTATTTACTTTCTGAATTCTGGGGTGAACTTGCTACCAAAACCAGGAACTCTCTCTCATGTAAAGTGCATTTCTTCTTTTAATCTGAATGGTGTCAATACAATGTGCATAGAAGAAATAAAAGATTTTCAAACACTTAGAAGTTAGGCAAAATGAGAAAAAAGCTGCAAAAAGGAAGTACTAATTTCAGAAATGTCAAAGATTCTTCAAATTTGATAGAGAAGTTACTTTTCCATGAGTCCCATGAGGTTTTTCAAGGCTTTGACTCCCTTAGACCAACAGCTACACAGACCCAGTGTTCAACAGTCCTTGTAAAGTGTTTTTCATTTTCAACCATGTTTATCAGGTAACACTTTTTCATTGATAATATTATAGAGGCTCTATTTAAGGATTTTTTTTCTAAGTACAATTACTGTAAAAAGTGAGCTGGGAACTCATGAATAATCTATGAAGGATTTTTTATAGTTTGTTCCCCAGAGTTTCCACAGATCTCAGCAGTGACAGTACCATGAGGATATGCAGAGGAATGTAACTTAGAGACCTTTGCTTCCTCCCAAGAAATTCTTAGCAGTCAGTCACTCAGTTGAAAGCCATCAGATTTTATCTTACTACGAAGGCAGGACTGGGTGCAAGAAGACATGTTATTAAAAGGTATACAGACCGAATGTGCATGTGAGCTCACAGGCATCTGGCCTTAGTTTTCTCATGCCAAATATGTCCTATCACAGTAACATTCCAAAGAAATACATAACCATATCTTAGTACCTAAAAATGCATTCTTTCAGGAGTCACTGACTCCATGTGCAGTCTTTCTCCTTTTCCCCACCCCAAAACAGGGGCCTTAAACTAAAAATATTTTATTCTTGTTAATTTCAGGATAACAATGAGCAAAGAACATCTGGGCTTTTGGGGTGAACACAAAACTGAAACTGTTTGTAAGAACCCATACAGTACAAATGTCACTTCCAAATCACTGAAGATAAAAAAGATTCCTTGATAAAGTGTTTTGACCAGTCAGTGTTTTTAAAACAGGTTCTGGAAATATGTGCACCAGTTTTTCAATCTCTATATGTTACAAAGACAAAAGTACAGATCAGTTCTACTCATTTTGATAGCATTCCTGCATGTTTATAGAATAATCATCACACTTAAATCTTTTATTGTAAGAGAGCACTGACCAGATCCTCTTGAATTAACTGTCTTTCAACAACAGGTTTCCAGATTGCTGGTCTTGCATTGCACACTAAACTGTGCAACACTTTCCTTGTGTCAGCTACAGAAAAGAGCCCTTTGAGATAATTTTTGCAGACAGTCTGTCATTCTGTGTCAAGAGGAGAAATGGTGGGACATGAGGCATGAAAACAGTGTGTGTACTAAAGCAAGCAAGCCCAGAAGCCTGGAGATACAGCAATAAAGGGTGAAGAACATTTGTGGTGAAAGATTTACTCTAGCCAGCCCAGGAGGAAGCTTTTGCTCCTTCATGGATGATCTTTCTTACATGCCCAAGGGATAGACATGTTTACTGAGCTCCCTGCCTGGACTTTGCTGCAATGTTTGAGACTTTGTAGCCCAGATCAGCGAACAGATGGAAGATAAAACTGAGTAGCTGTGGGAACAGGAAAATACGGGATGGATGCATTGATGCATTGAGCATGGGAAGAACCTAGGATTAACAGTGCTTGGTGACATGCAGGAACACTCAGAGCAAACAAGCATGGAACATCACTGATCTGCCCTGCCATGCTGACATCACATTCACCATGAGATGATTATGTTTCAGACAGTTCCAGTGATACCAAAAAGCAGCAGAAACAAACTTCTTAGCTCCAGTTTGTAGGTGTTAAAAAGGCATTCTTTATTCAGCATGCTGGACATTTGGAGGATAGCTGCTTTAATCAAACATGCCAAATGACAGACAGATAAGGGGTTTTATTACACATGCTGTTCACATATTCGTTAATATTATTGTTTACTTAATACATATTCATTAGTTTGCTTTACACAGTCATCCCTGTATTTGAGACTTTTTTTGTCCTTTCTGCTCTTCTTTGTCCTCTTGACCTCAATTCTTGAGCAGGCACAGCATCATAGTGTTTCACTACCAAAAACTGTAATGTTTGTCCATTATCTTATTTGGGTACGCAGAGCTTAGTTTGCATCCTGTTTGTTCAAGTTACATCCCTTATCTAATTCTCTAGGATTTCTCTAAGATTATATTGTTCCTTATTTGAGCATTCCAGGATACTGTGAGTAAAATTTCTATTTCTCCTATCACCAGCTCATCTAACCCTCAGCATTTGATGGAAAAAGCTACTGGCCTGTTTGAAAAGGTTGTACAGTGAAAACAGCTTGATCAAAATCCTTTCACCAGCTCTCCCTCTGTCTCGTTCATTCCTTGTGAAGGATGGTTAATGTGAAGGACCATCACCAGTCATTTAAAAAGCTGCTGACAGATGTAAGGAAATCCATGTGGGTGCTAGTCTGCTCTATGTAGGCAAAAAATCAGTTGGTGTGTAAGGCCAACTCAGCATCTTTATCATTCTCATATTTATAGCTTGATTGAAAGGAACAGACAAACAAAGATTCCAAGAAAACAGAACTGCTCTACTATAATATTCTTAGTCTTTCTCTGCAAAGGAAAGATTCAGTTCAGAATGAAAACTATTTGACAGAAGCCTTGTCAACCCTGTGAGGAATTCTAGAACACCATCAAAGACTTTATATCACGTAGATTTCATATGGTTTCATTTGCAAGCATAGGGTGATGAAAACATGAGTGAAAATTTTCTTCTTCCCCACATCAGGGAGCCAGCACAATACTTTACTGACTATTTATTTCTTTCCAGCTGAGAAAATTTCCTAGTACAGAAACAACTATTTTATCCAATGAAGTAACTGGAAAATTGTTGTAAACCTGCTACAACTGTTGGTTTGCTGTTGTCAACTAAATATTCTCTAAATCTGATTTTGTCTGAAGTCAATTAAAGGGAACTTATACCATAAAACAAATACAGGAGTGTGACAGGTTGTGTTGGCTTACTCCTGGAAGTCATTCACTGAGCAGTTAAAAAAATTGAAAATAATTGCAAATTTGCACATGCTTAAGGGTAGTAGTCAACTCCTAAGTAAACCTAGAAAAACTTTTGTTCAGATTCCCATTTAAAGACAACCAGCCAAAAATCAGATGGTGGTCAAAGAACCACTATAAATTAAACCACAGCTAACAAACCAGTTCTCTACAGTGCATTGCACTCTCAGAGTCACAGAATCAACTCTAGGAAATTGTGAGGACCATTAAAAAAGAATTTGCTGTGGTTGACAAGTTCACAGCAATCTTTCAGGTGAATGATAAAATGATGAAACTTCCTGAGTTTTCAGTGTTTCTACAGCTTTTGGTATAAGTGCAGTTAGTTTTGGAAGTCTTGTGCCTTCTAAAAATCAAGTGTTAGGGCTAACCTTGTTGTCTCCCCTTCTTGAATGCTAAGTTGGATAAATAATCTGTATT
>JAWWLT010000092.1:53070896-53082023 GCA_035040995.1 Premnoplex brunnescens
CTTCTGTAAGACATGGCAGAGTGGCTCAGGGGTTGGCTGGTATGGGTCCAGCCGGGAATGAAATGAAATGAAAGGGAATCCTTTTGGATTAATTTACTCTGCATGTTTGAAGCGGTGGTGCTTGGAAAGAGCTCATATGGTATCCTGAGGCCGTGAGTTCAACCTAGCACTGGTCTTTTCTATCTGTTGTCAGCACGTGTTGTACTCTTTTAACTTTTATACTCTTTTATACTCCTTTATATTCTATACCCCCAAACCCTATAAGTAAAAGAACTCTTCTCTACTTTACCCACATAAAGTTGCCTTGGAAGGTTTTTTTCCCCCTCCTTAAGGCAACAATGAAATGGGAAGGAACATCCTGTCTTCTCTCACATTGTCCAAAACTTGCTATTTAGAAATGTTGTCAAGCTACACATTAAAAAAGAAATTTTTTGTTCTGTACAACTTGTGTCAAAAGACCATTTTCAAATTATAACCTAAAAAATTAATTCTTCCTTGTAATTCCCAGTCTGAAATATTTTCTTGATCAGTTTAATTCCAAATGTTTTTGTAATATTTTTATAATAATTATATTCTTTTACATTTTTAGGATGTTTTCCAGAAAGATGGAGACCTGTAAAACTGGCCTTTATGATTTTAATTCCTGGAGTCTTTTAAGAAAGGACAAGATGAGCCGGGGACTGTCTCACAGACAGCATTAACCTATTAATCCTGTTGAAAGAAAAGCATTTTGCTAGAGGTAAGAGGCTCCCACCATCACAGCAAGACAAAAGAGGCTAAGCCCCTTTTCACTGTGTTTGATAGAAGTCTATCAGCATGTCTGCATTAACACTAACATGCTGTTTTTTGCTCACATTCCAGCAAGAAGATGTATAGAGCATGCAAAAGGGGCTGCAAGATACTGGTGAGAGAGCTGGACTATGGAAGGGAAAAGAAAGGATGTGAAGGCAGAAAGAGATAAAAAGATTGCAGTAGGACCCTCAGCAGATGTGATAGAAAGAAAAATTGAGGTATAGCAAGTGGGATAGTGAGTACTGTGAAAAGGAAATGGAAGAAAATAAACCTACAGGAGATGAGATTTCAATAGCTCCTTTAATCTTGGGGAAAATGTGTTTCTTGAGCTGTCTCCCAAGCTTACCTAAACAATACACAGCAATCATGTCTATCCCCACCTTTCATTACTCTAGGTTCAATACAGAATGCTTTTTCTTTCTTTAATAACTCTTTTGGCAATTGTGAGACTTCTTATATACCATACATTTCTGTATGTTTTATACTGCAGCAGAGGAGGTAGCAAGTTTCCCTGCTTTTGAGGGAATACAATACTTGTAATCTGAGAAGGCAAAGAGACCAGCCATAAGTCAAGCAGGATATCTGTATCTGAGAGTTATAGTTAACACCAAAAAAGAGGCAAAATTATATATAACTGGGGCTAACCCAAAAACCTCTTATATCTTTAATTTGCACATGCACGCAGCAAAGTACCTGTGGAGTACTTCTCATGCTCAACTGAGTTCTCTCAACTCAAAAAATTCCCTTGCTCTAAAGTAAGATATATGCAGGTATCCCCAAAAATGCCACAGCAGTGAAAAGAATTCAAAAGGTTAATTTGAAGACAAGGACACAATAAATCTTACAAAGCAAAAACTGTCTGTGCTTCCAGAGCACGGGCCCTGAGAAAAGACAAAAACCTCTTTTCCTTCCTGAGCTTTATCTTCGCCTCTGGCCTCACTTCGCCAGGCTCACTGCCAGCACAGCCTGTAATACTGTGAGGATTTATCTCTCCTCAAACCAGAGAGATTTGGTATTTTTTTCTCTGGTATGCAAAGGAGAAGGAAAAGAAACACAGCCAATTATTTATGACAAAAGTACTCTTAGGCAGGATTGGCTTCCTAAGCACAAAACACATTCTAGCTTCCTCTTACAAATTTGTCTGAAAAGACACTTCCAGATGCCTTCTTTGATGTCTAATAAACATTTCTGTTTTCTGCTATTAAAGTAAGACCATGTTTTCCCAGTTCTTCCTCATTCTTCCTGTCAGTCTCATAAGAGTCCTTTAGCAGTTCAGACATAAATTGGTTATGAAAGGTTACTACAGGACACATCAAAAAACTAGCATTCTTGTTACAACAATCTAGTAGAAATGGTATCCTCAACAGTATAGTTTTGGGCTAAAACTGTATAGTCACAATCATGATTACTTTCTTGATATCATATGTTTCCTTATTCTAGGGGCTGGATTTTATTCGAGGTTATAGCAGATTTTTAAATTAAGACATAGCAAATATTCAGCAACAAGCAAGTGAAGGTGCCTCAGCTCAAACTATTTATTTAAATTTCAGATGATTCCTGGGAATTGACAGGTGAAAATCAGAATTTAATGTAGCTGAAAAGTTTCACATACAGATGGAAGTGGGCTTCTTTTAAAGTTTTTTTTTTCTACAATGAAAGAGAGTAACGGTAATTCAGAATAATTTGAAATCATCACAAAATATCTTTCCCTATAAAAATGACATAATCAAAGTTAACTCTTAATCTCATTCTTAGCTGAACAAAACAGTGTTCTAAAGGCCAAATTAGTGCTGAAATATATAAAGTAAATAAAATACAACAAACAAACAAACACACAAACACCTCCCACCCAAAAAAACCCCAAAAGAAACCCCAAAACAAAACAACAAAACCCAAAACCTTCCAAAACCCCTACCCTACTGAAAAGGGTAGGAAACAATGAAATCATCCTTGGACAATGTTAAACCCAAATAGTTAGTTTGGTCCAAGCATTTAAAACTCACTTACTGGGTTTACCAGAGGTGACTCAGCAGAAATGAAGGGACTGTGGTTGCAAGTTGATACAAGTACCCTTTATCTTGGGCCAAATCCCACAGAAAGGCAATATATTGCTAATTTGAACTAAATCTGGCCAATTAATTAAGTAATTCTTCTCCTGAATTCAAAAAGCCTGGTTTAGTTTGATTACACATATGAGACCTGTTATTCAAGGACTTTGATCTCAGAGCTGAAAATGAAATTAAGCCTGTTAGACAGATCCTCACCAAAATACATATGCACAAGTCTTTCTGGCAGTGCAGCCTCTTCCCAGTCCAGCAACATAAGGACACTTAAGGGAATATGGAATGTTCTGCACAGTGTGATTTAACAACACAGTCCCTATTAGGTTTAATGAGGGTTGTAAGATTAAATCTTCACACAATGTGCTAAAAATTAGTCTTTCAATTTAACGCATAAACTAACAGGTCCACTTTAAAAAGTGAAAGGAGGTGAATAATTTTTGGAAAACACATATGCCTCAGGTTGATTAGACAGTCAAGAAGACAGACAAGTCAAATATATATTACGAATCTTGTTGACTAAGACATTTGAATTACAGTCTTGTTGCATATATAGTGTGAAACTTGTAATAGAAAAACAGAAGGTATGAAAGGTTTGCAACTCTTCACTGTGAATCAGGTAAATAATTAGGCTGTCTCATTTCAACAGCCTGTGTAGAAGGTTGCTAATTAAGCCTTTAAGCATGCTTCTATGAATTAAATATACAAAACACAAACCTTAACAAACATAGAAACCTATTTTATGTACAGCCAACAAGCTCCACAGTAAAGCAAAAATAAAAAAAACCCTGCTCTTCCTCTTTTCTTTTTTTCTCTTTTGCCAAGTCCCACTAGAAACACCTTTTGCCAGAAGAAACATTGTGACCTGTGTGGGAGTACGCTAAGGAGCTTACCGGAGATGGAGACAAATTAAGAAGAAAGATAATAAGAACACCCACTACAAAGATAAAAACAAGAACATCCCCTAGAAAACTCTGCTCAGGATTGAAGAAAGATGCAACATGGACTGACGGGTTTTTATTAAGTTCGACAGTTAACACAGAATAGGTAATATTCAATTGTATTAGAATAGGAATACTTATATTTCTAATATTTGAATGTTCCCATTGGTTGGCTCTCCCTGGTTACTGTTCTGTGATTGGTTATCGTTCCCCCTCTGTTCTATTGGCTGGTTTCTGGTGCAGTGCATCTGTGCCATATATGGTTAACCCCTCCTCGGTTTCTCCTTATTAGTCTTAGCCCTTGCCCCCTTTTTCCTTTCTTGATGCAGACTGCCCTAACTCCTCCCTGAACCACATCCAGCTTCCAGATCCTTCTAGCCAGACCCTATAAAAACCCCATCTTCTAGTAAATAAATGGCCATTTTACCTCAACCCTTGTGTAGAGTGGTCCTTCCCATTATCCCAGCAGGTCTGCATCAGACCTGTTCATTGGGGAAAAAGTGGAGCTTATTTTGGAAAATTGTAGAGGACAAGTGAATTCCCATATTGATATATCATCTTTAAGAATCTTGTGTACTGTTCTCAAACACAGTGAAAAGCCAAAACAGGCTGTGAATCACTAGTAATTTTGACTCAAAATGCAATATTCTAAATTACCAATAAACTACTACATTCTGTGAAAACCTGTAACTCCCAACTGGGCTTCAAGTGCAAGAAGTAATGGCACACAGATTTTTATTCTTTTTTAATGCAGCTCAATACTATATGTAATTATATATCAGGCTGCAGTGTTTCTCTGAGAATATATTGACAGTTAACAGTTTCCCATATAGATTGTATTTACAGACAAACAGCATTTTTACATATACAACCTTACCTATGTATAGCAAAGAGGCGTCAGTGATGCATCTATTCATGGTAAAACTTAACATCCAAAAACCTCTTCTCCCAAAACTGTGTTTGGAGGATCATGACAAAGCCATGCAGACTGCCTGTAAAACTGAAGTTCTACACTTTTTTCTTTTTTATCCTAAAGTTTGAGCTGGTTCAATATCAAGAAATTTACAAAAGAAAATTTAACACTCCTCCAAGTACTTCAGTGTCCTTAACATGATTACATGAAAAGATGAAATCATACCCATTCCTCTCAAAAACAGAGCTGAATAAGGAAGTAGACAAATCCTAGAAGATAAGGGCTTGGATGGGATCATCATAGTGATGTGTGCTATCATCTTTGGTATTTCTTCTACAAGACAAGGTCAAATTTGTTCTTTGCTCCCTCTCTTGACCATCACTCCTTACAATCTTCTTATTTCATAGCTATTCCCCTCAGAAAGAGGCACCTTGTGCACCTGTGAGAAAATAATATTATTTTTTCCCAGATGGAATATATTGTGTAGGGATATATATACTCAGCTGACTGTCTTGATAACACTTTAGCTTGAAAATGATGTTAAATGAGGCTGCGATATTAATGGTCATCAAATATGGATGGTTTTACTGAATTCATGCTCTCCTCTGAACTTCTTGTGCTGGAATACAGTGAGTAAAGACTGCCACTGTGCATTTTCAGAGTCTCTCACTTACAGTAGAATAAAAGAAATTGCATGAGTTTCTCAGTCTTGGTTTTTCCCTAAGTACTCCAATTTTTACAACACAGTACGTAATTGTGAATTGAGTCTAAGTGAGGGTAGGTGGCCAAGGAGCAGACAGCAGAGGCAGTGTTAAGGAAACAAAAGAAGGTAATAATAATTAATTACTATAAAATAAAATAACATGTCAGTGGGGACACTGTAGATAACTGATAAGAACTGATGACAAAAGCAGGATAGAAGATTTTCTCAGAATGCCAAATGTAAATAAGAAACAGACAAAATGAATACCAAAAATGCACATTTGATTAATTTCAGAAGAGGATTTGGGTTTCTGAGATGTCTGCATATTTGTCTGCTATAGGAAAACTGATACAGGAATTGCATTGAAAAGCAAGAAATTTAAATGACATTTAAAATTTAAATTATAGAAAAGCTTTTCCTTAACTTTTTCTGATAATTTTGTACTACAAATGCAAGTTTGGAAATGGATTGATAACACCCTCTTGCGCTCTGAAATGGTTGCTGCCAGACTAAATCATTAGTCTTTGGGAGGGAAGTCAATGCTAAGGAGAAAATTCAGCTGCAGAATCTGAGCTGCCACCTGGGATGGGCCACAAGTCTTATAAGATAGTGTAAATGAGATGTGCAACTGGAAAGCTTTAGAAGTACAACAAAAAAACCTATTTACAGGAAAACTGTGCCCATTACAGTGGATTGCTCAGAATAGAGTTTAATGAAATATTCAGTTGTGAAAGAAAATGCTACCCATTAAATATCCCTGTAACACATTAACCATGCTTCTAAGTCTTTATTATTGACATTTTCAAAGATATAATAAAGACAAAATGATCAAATAGAAAGTGCTGGTAAGACATGATATAGGCGATGATAAAACCAGAAAAAAATTAATTTGGGAATTTTTTTTGTTTTGTTGGAGATTTTTGGATTTTTTTAATAACATGAGAACTGCTCTGTGGAACCACTTTGGATTTGGAGCTGTTTGGATTTTCATATCATGACTAAATGGTTGATGGACCAACTTCATCTTCACTGCAGAGCAGAAGTTTGTATCTAGTGTTCTGTGTCTTTCCTTGCCTCATGGTTTTGGATAATCTTTCAAACCGCATGATTTTGTGATTATGTTAATTCTGAGATGTATTGTGGTATGACTTGTTCTTGGGGCACTATAAACTATGCTCATGAGATGCGAATATTGCCTATTGATATTCTAAATCAGTGTAGAAAGTACAGCTCAATAACTCATCTTTGTTCTAATGCTTGTTGAACTATTTGAATCAATCTTCCCTGAATGCAACAACGTAGAGATACTGGCCTTTTGTTCTGCAGGGCACTTTCACCCCTTTCTCTCAGTGTAACAAGGAGAGGATACAGTGTTCACAGCTACATCACGTGCTCTGCAACTCTTTGCTGAAATAGGATTAACCCTAATGATGAGATTTTGAACAAATCAGTGTCCTAGTATGCCATCTGCAAGTCTTTTAGAATTTGGAAGAGAAGCCACAATACACAAACAAATAGAAGCCAAAAAAATCTCATGGTGTTTTACCAGCAGACTACTACCACTTATGTATCTGGAATAAGCAGTCGTGTTCTCCAGCAGTGCTTTCCCAAATGATTCATCATTTGTCCCAAAATTGTGTGGAGCTAGGAAAATGACTCTCTGTGCTTGACCATACATGCACACATATGCTCATACTTAAACATTCCCTCCCAAAATGTTGCTTTCTGTTGCCCACCATGGAGTGAACATCCGTGTGATCTAGCATTGCAGACACTGAAGTGAAGACAGTATCACCAGAGCTAGTCATTCAAGTGAACTCTGTAGTGAAGATGCACAATGAATTGCTTGTAGCAATCCTGCCTTGGGCCACAAACGCCCCACCGTGATTATCTGACATCACAGCTCCAAAAGGTTTTCGAAAATGAAAGCATTATTGCTTTCTTTTCATTTCAGAAAGCTTTTGTATTTCCACTTCCATGCTGTGGCACTCATACCACAGATCTGTGTAAAAACTTGTTTATAGGGATGTACATTATGTGAGGGAAATCATGGTCAGTAATTAATTTTTCCTACTGAAGCCACATTTACTGTCCTCAAATGCCTCTGAGCTGGCCTCAAATCTGTTAAAAAATAGTGCATGTTATCTGTTTCTTTAATAAGTGAAGCATTTATGATATTTTCATTAATCATTAACATTTCATTTTCATTAACATTTTTCTTAATCTTTTATCACATTCTCCTTAGTAAGTAACTCTGGGGCTATTTCTTGGCTGTGGAATGTATCTATCTTACATTGCATGCAGGGTTATTAAAAGTATTACTTTTGTTAGACATTGGTTTATTGATGTCCTAAAGGCTCCTGCTCAGCCTGTCTTTTAGATACTAGATACTCAGTTCATGTAGAAGATTTGTCTTTTGCACAGGAAATACATATTTTAGGACTTAATTTCATGCTGACTGCTGCTTCTGCCACATTATTTCTGATACAATAGCTTATATCTTTTTCAACTGGGGAAAAAATATTTTAAAAACCTGTCAAGTTGAAGCACTAAATGTTCACTGATGTTCATACTTACATTTTTTTAAAAAAAAAAAATCCATATAATAGTTCACCATGTAATTTTTTTCATATTTTTCAGGTTAGGTTAAGTAAAGATAATGCTTATTAACATAAAGGGATTGACAACAGAATGTAATGAAAGACACTGTAAATCAGATCCTGTACAATTTTCCATTCAGACTCTTAATTTTAAATAGCAGTAACTGCTTTTATCTTTGTCCAGGTTTTTGGCTTCTCCTAAGGAGACATTTGTAATCATACTGAAGTTGAGCTGAACTATCTATAACCATTAAAAATTAGGGGAGATGGACCTGCACTGAATCCACTCTAAATTTAGCACAACTGAATACTAGTAAGCTCCAAATGGAAGTTTCCTGCTGACAGAATGGTTGTGTCATCTTTTATGAACTAGTTTTTCTGGGTGAACTCTTCTGACAATTTAGATGACAAGTAATTAGAATAAATTGAAAGAGAAACAGCCCAAAGTTAATGAGAAATGTGTAGGGTACTACAGACTTGCTTTCTTCAGAAAGTTTTTGAAAGAAATATGTCAAAATAAGCTATACACAGCTATACACAACAATTAGAAAAAAAATTAATATGCTAAAAGTAATTCTGGAATGAAATGGGTGAAAATATCTTTTTGCATGCTGTTGACAAATTCATTGCTGACAGTTCTACAGTTTTCCTCTGAAGTGATAATCTGCTGGTATAGGAACTACAAAGATTATTGGCAATAATATTTTGCTTGTAGATTGATATGCTGTACTGAAGAAGTCTACAAATGATAAAGGTTTATTCCTTGCAGGAGGGAACATTTTCTGCTAGAAATATTGCACATTTTTGAAAAAGTCATTAGTGTAAGAAAGGATTCAAAAGAACATGATCTTCTGGGTTTATAAGAAGTAATAAAATATATATTATCTATATTCAGAGGACAACATTTTGCAACCAGACAGTTTTCCAGACAAGTGGACCCTATCACTACGATCATCTTTTAGGAACAAATATTTCAGCTTCCTGCTCTCAACATTTCAGTGTATTTTCCTTCTCTGACTTCTCTGTTCATTCTTGCCAGTCATACTAACCAACCTGTCTCCTTTATAACAGTGATGAAATCTCTGTGTATCTGGGATTCTGTATTCAGCTTCCAGAAACTGGAAAGGTCCTGTAGGAAGAAGAAAAATCACACAAAGATAGAAAGTAATGTAACCAAGGACCCGGATGGCAGAACTCAACTGGCCAACAAATAAAGGCATCTTTTTAGGCCACGACATGCAAGGGCAAAGTGACACCTGTCCAATATGAAGTTGATGTTGCTGCTTAGAGGGAAATGAAAACAAGTAGCAAAATTTTTGTTGCCCTCACAAGAAAATGTAGCAAAATGGAGGAGTGTAGCTATAGAGGCGGTGGGATACAAGTTAAAAATAGTCTACATATGGTTCCAAGGCAAAATATATATTCTACATCAGTTTTCAGCAAATACAGCAGTCCTGTGATGACGAAGTAGGCTGATAAATGTAAATGAGGGTATGGCACAGGATTTTTTTTTAGCTGTGAGGGAAAAAAAACTTAAAGGAGATGATGTATTTGAGAGTCTTGGATTTTAAAAAGACTGATACCTGAATTACAGGCAGAGAAAAAAAAGTGTTTAAAAGGATCCTAGTGAGAAGAGTATACTATTGTTTGATTGTAAAATGGCAAATAAAATAGCAGTATTTTAGGAGAGGAATACATGACAAGAAGAGATACAAATAATTATTATCCAATCGGATAATAATATTACCCTGATCAGAATATCATGCAAAGTATTATGAAATACTAAGAAGAATAATGATTAAAGATATGTAAAATAAGATAAAATACATATGAGTTGTCAAAGGTAGACCGTGTCAGTATTAATTTTTAGGAAGAAAACTAAAGCTTTTTTCCACTGACAAGAAATCTCTCTCTGAATTTCAGTAAGATTCTGATATGAAGTCACATAGAAATTATCAGTCAAACTAGAGAAAACAGGGGTGAGAATTAAATGAAAAGAGTTTTGCTGTGAAGTAAGGCAAATTATTCTAAATTAGGAACTAAGCTGCTTTGGTTTGGCTGTTTCTCCTACCAGAACTAACTCAAAATTTGAATTTACAAAATTACCTGCAGGATGCACTCAGCTAAAGTCTTCCCAGAGATAGCAGCCAACTTGATTTAGTAAGGTAAAAGCTAAAAGCACTCATGTGAATATGCCAATGTAGTAAGGGTCTACAGGGAAAATAATTATTTATTCTGAAAGGAAATGTTGGCAAAGAAACCAGGTGAAAATGAACTGGCCACGACTGGCTATAAACTGGACAGTAGATACTGGAGAAACTGGGAGAAAAGTGGCATCCTAGTCAAATTTGCCCATGACAAAATGTTAGCTAATTTTGGGATAAGATAGGGGTGTGTGTGTGTGGGAATCTCATTGCTTTCATCTGCTACTACATATGCCTATATGATTGCCACACCATCAGGTCACAGCCTTTAAATTGTGTCACAACAGACTCCTTCACTCTTTTCATGCAAAGCTTTTCCTTGCAAAGTGCATTAGAGTAACATCAACATAGAATCATAGCCTCAGAAAGGTTTGAGTTGGAAGGGACCTTTAAAGGTCATCTAGTCCAAACCACCTGCAATACTCAGGAACACCGTACACTAGATAAGGTTGCTCAGAGCACTGTGTAGTCTGATCTTAAATGTTTCCATCTACCAACTCCCTGGGGAACCTGTTCCAATGGCTTACCACTCTTATGGTAAAAAAATTTCTTCTTTGTATCTCAAATAACATGCAATTATTCCTTCAATATTTTGTTTTGTCTTGTGCCAGTATATTAGCTACACTTGTGCATACTCACCTCACTACACTTGAGAGATATGATAGAGTATTATTAGTCCTGCATGTGAGCATCTGTGGATTATAAAGGCAAGCATAATGCTGTCTTCTGCTGTGTGTGATACATGCAACTCCCACTGACTTCTGGTTGAGTGATGGCAGTGGGAGTGTTGCATAGCAAGCAAACACTGATAAACAAAGAAAATTTCTGCCTAGTATGCAACACTGGGATGTATTTTTAAATGAGAATTTCAGCTCTTTATCTGAATTTGCCTCTCTGCCTTGACTGCAAGAGTT
>JAWWLT010000092.1:53112033-53155019 GCA_035040995.1 Premnoplex brunnescens
TTTTTTTTTTTTTTTTTTTTTTTTTTTTTTTTTTTTTTGGTAGTGGTGCTTCAAACAACTTATTTTTTCAGTGAAGATCACAGAAAATTTTTGATGCATTTTCCAATAAATGTTTATGACTGAGGTACTTAATTAGAAATAATTGCCTATTACAGACATCAGTCCAGGTTCATATAACTTGATTACTTCATTCAGAGAAGCAATTCAGAAATTAAGATAGTACATTTTGATTCTCTCTATAATTGGTAACAAGGTCTGGCTTACTTATATGATTCCACAAATTCTCTTGCACTTCTGCAATAACAGAGATTTATTGAACTTGTTGAATATATGTACACTTGCAGCAAACTTATATTAAGACTTATTTTTCACTTACTCAAACTAGTATAAATCAAGAGTAACTTTGCTGAGATCAATGTATCAACGGACCTAAAATAATGGTAGGCTAACATAAACATCTCCTGCCTGTCAGACTTCATATTGCTTTTAGACATAAGTGACTATATGAAAAGCCCTATGAAAACACAGTGAAGTATTAAAATGGCCTAGAGCCACAGCAATTCTACCACTCAAATAATGCAGAACTGAAGCTGTGTCATGTCCATGTCTTTTATATTAGTCCAACCACGTAGTATCAGAGAAAGTGTTAGGTTTTCCAGGGATTGAAAAGACCTTTTTTTTTAGCCTGTGCAAATATAAAGAACCTAAGTTTATTAAAAAAAATTAGTTTTTTGAATAAAAAGATCAAATTAATTCTAGATTATTGTGTATCAAAATGTGTTTGACCTTACTTATTCCCACATTTCCATTTTTTTACCAAGAAGGAGAAACAATACCATTTGACACTGGAAGTGCATTGCTCCTTCAGAGGAGATTCTAGATGAAAATATAGTAATAAATTTAGTTTTCTGTGACATTCATTTTAGTCAGATTGTTACAGTTCAACATGAAGACCTACAATTTTTTCAGGCATTTTAGACAGACTCTCATAATTGTCAACATGTCAACATTCATTTATTGGTTACAATAAGGTGTAGATATGATATAATGAAATGTGTAAAAATTTTGCAAGTCTTGAGCAGATTAATGAAGTCATCAAATTTCCACAGAGTTGCAGAAACTGTTGTTAAAATACATTTGGAGTAAATCCAACTCTGAATCCTGTGAGGTCTGGTCATTTGAGACTTCATTGAGTTTGGCAACATTTCTGCCAGTGATGCCTATAAGACAGTAGAAGTCTGTGGGTTTTAACAAATCAAAAAGACACATATATTTAAAAGATATTTTTATTTATTCAATCACAGTTCCTGCCTGGCCCTGGTTTAATGGATATAAAATTCTCCTACAATATTTAGGCATTCTGTTTGTCAGATCCTCTGAATCCAAGTGTCCTAGTTACAGTGGCCGAGACCAATTTATCACTCTGTATGTAACCAAAACGGTGTATTCTACACTCTCTGTGTCATTTCTGATGAACTGTTAATGATGGACAGTTTGCAGCAGCTGCCTAGGGCACACCTGACACCTCAGGCTACAAGCTGGGTGTTAAAGAACCCTGGGAGGCCCAGGAATGTTTCTGTCTTCACACCAATGACTCAGCTGTGATAATTCCCCTCCAGGGAGGCATCAGCACCTTCACACCCAGCCTGAGGGGTCATTAGGGACTGGCACAATAGGCAGCTTCAAGAACCCAAACCATCAAGGATTCCAAAACCACCCCATGACTCACAGAGTTCAATCACCCATTGTGAAACTCCCCCCCCTGGGGAAAATACTGGGCTTTCCCACCTGAACCTAAACATATATAATCTTTGGGTTTTGGGATTTCTGGGACCACTCATTGGATCTAAAGGAGGACCAGAACCTCAACAGGACTGCCACTCTCCACAAGACTGCAACGATCACCTTCATGAACAGGTTTCCTTGCTTTTTACTTTGTGCTCAGGGGGACCACATGATGCTCAGCATAGGGCTTAATGAACACTATTCTGTTCATGCTCCAGGGAGCTGAGTTATACACCTGGTTGGTTTTTTTTGTTTTTTTTTTTTTTGTTTGTTTGTTTGTTTTGTTTTTTGGGGTTTTTTTGTTCTTTTTTGTGGGTTAAAACTATTTTTTCTCAGTGTTTTTCTCTGTATTTATTGTAATCTTTTTAGTAATTGTAACTCTGATTTATAATCTCTCTTGAGTTTGGTTCATTTTTCCTGCTGATTTAGCTTTAAACCAGCACACCAAGTTATTCCTGCATATCTGAATCAAGGAACAAAGTGCTTTATCCCACACCTGTGAAAACTGTACCATGGGTTCTAACTTTTTATAGCCTTCTGGCACCTGCCTTCTATTATCAACTCTGTCCTTCTACGTTCAGTTTAAGCAACTGCTTTTCTCTCCTCATCTGATCTTCTTCCAGAATCCCAGAAGTCTGGCTGTTTTTAATGACTATAAATGAATCTCCTTAACCCACTTGCTTTGCTTTTCCCTTCTCTATAAAAAGCAAAAGACACTTGCTTCCTTTATAAAGCACTTTAACATCTGTGAATAGTTGTTCTATATGTTACAGCTGGGAACAAGAGGAAGAGACTAAATATTTGTCCACATCTGTGGGGTTGTTAAATCAAATTCAATGCCCATCTTATCTGATGCAGACTATGCAGTTATTAATTTGGGGATTGCATTTTTTCTTCCAAAACAAGACCAGGGCCTTGTGTTCAGTCTTAGGTTAATTTCCCTCTTCTCACTTCTGATGTTTTTCTCTCCTCACTTCTGATATTTCTCTCTCTCTTGTCTTCAAGTTCTAGAATAAGATATGCAACAATATCAGTCACAATTTCTTACTTTTGGAGTGTCTCTTTACTGGGTATTTTTTTAGGTTTCTTTATATGTCATGAAAACCAAATCCTTCTGAAAATAAAAATATCTGGAAAGATGACCAAAGAAAGAAGTTCTTCAACTGAATCAGCCACACATTCTGACAAGCAGAATAAAGTACTTACAGTGGCAACTGTCACTGATGCTGCAATCCAGCCCATTCTTGAGTATTCTGGAATGGTCTCAGAAAGAATAAAAGTTTTGGTTCTGATAGGAGGCAGTTCTGTTGCACCAAAGTTACTTTGCAACTTAGAGAGGTTATTTTCTGTTTCTCAGGTAGTATTTACTGTATTTCTCAACTTATTTCTTTTATTACTTCTAAGGAAACAAAAAGAAATTTTGACCTTTGTAACTGGTGGCTTCCGTTTTCCTTCAGACTAAGTGATGATCAGCACTTTTCTGAATGTAACCATGAAAGCTTAAAATCAGTTTGTTTATGACAATGAAAGACTGTCTTCAATTCTTGTTACTGCATGAGTGTCACTTTAGATAAAATCAACTTTAGAAACAGAAATACAAATTATAAATCTTATACATCTCAGGATATCAAGCACAGCTGGCTTAATTTTACTCACATATTTGGAATCATTTTTTATCTTACACTGAGAACTTAAATTGAAAGATGATAATCCTGACCCTAAGAAAATTGTTCTCCCTTATAAAATATTCAAGGAAATTTAGAAAGAAAAAAAAAAGGTACAAATTTTAGAGGTAGTAATTAAAGGTACCATCAATACTAGATAAATCAGTGTTATCTGGACATGCAGACTGCAGTTTTGGCTATGGTTAAACAGGGTGGGTTCTGAAAGGCAGTTGAAATCACTGGAAAGCATCCTGGGAATAGAGAGTGGTCACTCTCTCTTCTATAGTGGGAAAAATAATTGCTGCTCAGAAGGACTGAAGAAAGCAGAGATCAAGCAGAAGTAGAGTGTCAGATAAGGAATGAAAGGAATCCAAAACAATATTGACAGAAAGCACCTTGGGAATCACCTTCTCAGAGCATCTCAGAGATTCCCATGATTGCAATAATGTCCCGTTTAAGCTGTGTCCTATACAGTTTCTCAGGATCTAAATTTAAACATTTGTATTTTTCTCTGAAGGAAGGAAAAGGGGTTTTATATATGTGAAGGGTGGCTTTTGTAACAGAAATGATTAGTCAAAAGCACATAGTTATATATATATATATGTATATATGAACTTTGTAAGCTGGTGTGAGAGACTGAGATGCTAGTGGCTGATGGCTCAAACATTTGGCCATTTGCAGAGGCAGCAAGGTGTTTTGCTGGGGCTGGGTTTGTACCCCCCAAGGAGGAGGAAGAGAGTTTTTGGGTATGTGGTGGCAAAACCTCTGATATAAGTAAGACAGAGGGCATGAACACTCCCCACTGGAGGCTCTAGGTTTTGAGCCAGATAAGTAAGAAGGCTGATAAGAAACAGAACCTGCAGAGGTGGGATGGTGTTTTTTATCAAACCAATTGTCTCCCTTACACGAATTGGCTCAGTTGTAAAACTCCTCCTCCAACCCCGTGGAGAAAACCCCATTCACCGGTGTCATGCAGATTCACAGACAGGTCTGAGGGTATTCAGCTCTGCTGAGGAGGCATAACTGGCTCAGCTACACCGACTGGAGAGACAGCTGTCGTACCTTAGAAGGGTCATAAACCACCACAGACTACCAAAGTTCCTCCATACTAATTCCTGAAGCCCTCCACCAGAGCCCTATTAATGATACACAACGTTCCAACAGTGTAAAACTGTCCTCCAGCAGGGGAGGTGCTTGGGAGTTCATTAACCCTTTGCATTCTATGTTTGAGGTGAAACACTCAGAAGCACAGAACAGGACCAATGGGATGCTGTCTGAATCCATGGATGGTGATATCTTTCTGCATTATCTGTCTGTCACTTTTTCTCTCCTCCAACTTCCTATTTCTTTCTATCTCTCTGTCTTGTATTTGCTGCCAAATAAAATCCACACTATTGACTTCAGGATATGGTCTCATTTGTCCCTTAGTTGGGGCAGGGTCATCTCTCTAATAATTGCAATAATAGGATCTTAAGAGTTGGCTGGAGTAATTTCCCACTCTTCCCCTCACCTTCCCCAACTCTGAGTTTTAGCAAAATTTCCTGGGAAGAAAGAAAACTTTCCTAGAACTGCACACAATATTAATGAAGACTTCTTATCTAGTTTCTAATTTGTAAAGCATTAACTTCATTTGCTATTATTGCTAGACTATAATCCTGGTCATTGTTTTCGAAATTGCCTGCAATTTTAATTCTAATGCTGGAATGGATGGTAGACCATAGTCCGTAATTATTTATTTTGCAGTCAAACTGTGTAAATCCTTGAGTAGATTAATTTAAAAATAATAAATCCTGGCAAGATTCCAAATTTCAGGGAGTTCCCTTTATTGACCTGAATGTTCCATTGAGTGGAAGAATACAGAATACAAGCCCAGCTGTTAAATGATTGGGGTTTAATACATTTTTTATTCGACATATAGGTGATCATCAGCACTGGGAGGGGTTTTGAATGCTGGACTAAATATTTGGGGGGATTGTTTTTTGTTTTTTGTTTTTTTCTCATGTTCATCCAGAGCCCATGTTACAGATCTTCTACTGTGCCAGCAATGTAGCATAGCTTTTCTTCAGCTGGCTTATAGCCTTCAGCTTATATGTTTTCCCCATGAAAGACAAAGAAATTGCCTTTTCCCTGAGGAGCACAAAACCACATGAGTTTAAATCCTAAATCTCCTTATTCTGGGCTCATGTACTCAATGTTCTCTTCAAGTGAGCAAATCAGAAATTACACCCTGGGGTGGTGGTGTTGAACTTTGAGTGCAGCTGGTAGAACTCAAAAAGCTGCTGCACATGTCAGGTCTCCAGAGTAACGTGTGTCATATATCTCAATCTAGCTGTTAGATCTAAATGGGGCTGGTGTAAACAAGGAGACAAAGTAATAATCTGTAGTTCCCATTCTAGTAGTTAAAGCCTTATCTTGTTTTGCTGAATAACTATTACTTTGTGTTTACTTATGAGCCCAGGCAAAGCTTGGGGTACCTGCTTGCATCAATGCACTGTTTGTACAAAGACTCATGTACTGGCCCTCTTGTCTTCACTACTGTCCCACAATTTCAAGTCATATTTGTGTCTCGGTCTACAGTGCAGGGCTCAAATAGCAACATCTCTTGGACTTCCTTCTAGGGCCCATTTTTAAACCTGAACTCTTCTGTTTACTCTAGTTGTTTTTTTTGTTTGTTTGTTTGTTTGTTTTTTAATCTAATCTGCTAAATCATAGTGTTATGAAACCATCAAGTTCTAGTTTTTGAAGTACATCAGTGATGAGATGTTTCTAGTATTGCTGTTGATAATTTAATTTCACAAGCTTTACAGTGAATTGAGTAAGATAATCACCCACAGAATTTGTTCCTCCCTTCAGTATGAGGACTTTCAGACAACTGCATCAGTGTAGTGACCAATTCAGGGAACTCTTTCGCTTTATTTCATGAAGGAGGTTAAGATCTGATTTGCTCAGCCTGAGAACAGGAAATGTAATAGTATATATGTTGTTATCAGACAAACATATAACAAGACTAAGCAGTTTAAAATTAAAAAATGTGCTATTTAAAAGTCTGCCAAGGCTATGACAGATATACTGTCTCTGAATATTTATATTACTAAGATAGACTATTTCCTTGTTCTCCCTACACCACTGTAGGACTTGAAGTAGAAGGAGAATTAGGCATATTCTACATTCTGGATTAAACTACACAAGTGACCCTTCCCAAGCTCAACACCTTTAGCTTATATGCATCTGAATGTAGTACTCTGTTTTAAATTCTGTTATTGTTCTCAAAAGACAGAAAATTATTGATATATATTTAGAAAACCCATTTTTTTAATTTAATTTAGACATATAAACTGGTTTACAGTTACTGTAAAGCAGACAGTTATTTTAAAGTTACTAGCATAAAACTGAAAGACATACCTTTAGAAATTCCTTTCCATTATGTAGCTGCTGTTGATAGAAGCTAGGTTTTACGGAAGTGAATTTCTCAGTGTCAGCCCTGAGCAGTAGATAATATGTGTTTCAATGGCAAATCAATGATAGTGTCAATGCTTTGTTCACAGTACTCTAAATTCATGTGTGAAGAAGAAAGATAATTACTTACAAAACATTTCTCAAATGAATTCAGTATTTATTGTTCATTCAAATTAATTTGGAATCTGCTTTAATGATTCAGTCAGTTACTCACAGTGCAGGTAAATGTACTTAAACTGAAAAGATCTTTTCAGATGCCTGAGAAGGTTAAACTATCTGCTATAGCATAATTCAATCTCATTTCAGACAGTAGGTTATCTTCAACTGTATGTTATTTGCTGAATGGCACAGACTTATTTTGTTCTGGGCTTCTGCAGCAAGTTGCTATTTATATTTAAAAGAAAAAAGAAACCAAACAAAAAACCTCCTATCCTCTTTCCTTTTGTGAATGGCATCTATTTGAAATTCTCTAAACACACCAGTTTATGGGATTTCATCTGTTATGCCTTACTGTTAAAGGCGCTGGTGGGATTTTCAAAAGCCCTTACCAATGTTTTGCTGCTGTTCCATGGATCATTCCACTGACTTCAGACATTAGGTGTGAGCATGACAGATTTCTGCTGTCCCACTTTTTGATACTCTTCCCTAAAACAGTTGCCAAGTGTTTTGCGGTTAAAGCCTTGTACAGAGCCATTGATTTAAGTGGAAAATATCACTGTGGTTCTCATGTACTGATCCTCTATAGACAAAGAATAGAAATTCAGATACTTTTGTGCAAAATGTAGATCTTTAAACTTTTACCTAATCCTACAAGTATGTAAATCCCTTTCGCACATCTGTTTTTGTCTGTCTCCCTACTCTCCAAAGGGCCCAAATGTCTTCAGCTTCTTAACTACCCAGTGATTTCATTCTTATCTCACACCTAATATACTTGCATCAAAGCTAATTCCAGTGTGGCTGAAATTTCCTGTCTACACATTACTGGATATGCATCTGAGCAGGATGGCCAAAGTGCCTGACCTCAAGTGAAATAGAGGAAACACCAACCTCTTGTCCTTCAATCCTGTCTTACTCAGCAGTCTGTGCTTGGGGAAATCACTTGACATGGGATTATAGTTCAAATCTTCTCTCTTCCCGAAAGGGGCAAACCTTTGACAAAAGGTTTCTTGTTTTAGAGCCATTCCATACAACCAACAGTACTTGATACAGGTGGGTCAAGTTTATCTTCTTCTATGAAATCTGCTTCATTTTGCTCAAATTAGAACCCATGGGGATAATACTAGCTTTCAGATTCATTAAGTTTGGGGGTTTTTTTCTGCCCTCAGTTTTTATTAAATCTTGCAGTGGATCAGCCTCTCTGGAATAAGAAAGAGAAATTGAAAGTGGTATGGTTTATTATGTTTCAGTTGAAAGTCCTTCCCAAAGATTTCTGTACAATGGGAGGGTCTGAAATCTTCACCTTTCATCCTTTATCTCCAAGGGTTCCTATGTTTAAGTCAATACTCAAGCAAAGTTGCTTTCTCTGCTTCAATGGTAATGTTGGTACAAGGAATGGGTGGGGTGGTTGGACTGTGACTGAATGTCAGATATGGCACAGTGTTTCTCTTCAGAGTCACGTAGCTACTATCTGACTCCTCCCTCATCAAAAGCACCCAAACAAACATTGATACAGTTTGAAAAAAGACACTGAAGTTTAGATTCAAGACCTGGGAGGAAATCAGTTAAAAACTTTTAAAAGCTCAATAACTTCTACTGAATTGTTCTATGATATCCCCTTTTCCATTTTCTGGCAGAGAGTACAATTGTTGCATTAGCTTTCCAGATTACTCCTCTGTAACTACCTTATATAATAAAAAAAAAATGACTGACCAAAATGTCTTTTGATTCAGTATGAGTTAAGAATACAAATTATAAGAAAATTTATTTACTGTATCAGAATATGTTCAATTGATCATTTGCAATTGTCACTGCTGTAAATATGCTGTTTTAATATCAGAAAAATGATAAGATTTCAAATGGTCAAGTATATTGGAGTCTAGCAGCTGTAAAAATGTACTGATGCATTGCTCAGCAAAAAAAAAAAAAATTACTTTCCCATTGGTTCCTTATTCTCCATACATGCCATTATCTTTGAAATTTGTCCCCCAGAACTCAGATAATGTATTACAGAGTAGTTGAAGGGAAACAAAGTATGTTTTTTCTGCAGGGTGCTTGCAAATGCTTACGTCTTATTTTTTCACAATTTGGGCTAGACATAGCAATCCTCTTGAAACATGAGCTATACATTAGGCAAGCACTAGGCTACCAAGCTGAAGAATAAATATTTGCTCCTTTGCTTGTGTGAATTGTTCCTGAGACTTTCAGAGAATCTCTTCTCTGTCTTTAATCAATGTTGAAGTGGCAGAAATTTGAACATTAAGGACCTGTTTTTCATCAGATTAATGAGAAATGAGGTCTAGACCTCTTGCGCTTATTTTCTCTTTTGCACTGATGGTAGATGATATTATGAAATGGAAAAAAAGCATTTTTAGAATGGAAAAAGGATTCTGAGATATTCTGTACTTTCTTCTCATTTTCTCCCCTCCTTTTTTTTTTCTTTCTTTGTTTTGTTTGCGGTTTTTTGGTAAATAGTTTCTTTTCATTGTCTGCAACTGTACAACAGACATTTGTTTTTCATACTACACACCAACAAGTTTGGACTTTACTAATGCCCAAACAATGTAATTCCTCAGTTGTCTGAATTTCATACTCCTTTTGTACAAATCAAAACTGAGCTAAGTGGCTTCTCTCTGTCCAAACCATAAGCATGGTTTCTGTGTGTTAGTGGCATTATATCAATTTTTGCTCCAGTGTAGTCTCTTGCAAAAATGCACATTAGTCTTTTAACCATCTAGTCTTCATTTTCTTTGACGCTAACATTTCTGTTGGGTTAACAAGCAAATACCAGGCTGCTGCTCTTATATGTGGGTTGTCATTTGACATTTTTCCATTAGAGAAAGACATCTATTTTACAGTGATATTCTTATCTGAAAACAAGAGATTCACAGGCATGCTGGGACATAAATGCAACATACAAGAGGATCCTGATATATTATGGCTTTAGTTACTGTAACTTTGATGATAATGATGTGCTTGCCTATGCTATCATCCTCTAGCTCTTCTGGTACCAATATTTGCTTTTAAAGCAATTATGGTACATGGTCTCCTCCATTCCAGTCCAGAAATCTGATGGTAACACCCCACATATCAAGAAAGTCCTGTGTCTGTGTGAAGTTTCTATATCATGAAAGAAAACACTAGATTGCAGCAGTGAATTCACACTGGGCAATAATAGTTCTCTTGCTAAACCATTCCTTATGTCTGCATATGAAAAAAAATCTTTGATAAAACTACTGAGAAGTTAGGAAAATCCTGGTTTTATGAATGGGCTTTTGTTCTAGATTTGCCTTGTGGCTTAAGAAGTCAGTAGAACTAAAGTTTCACATCCAATACTTCCCCTTGCAGATATTTGGAATTCCAACTTATTGCATCTTTTTATGAATTACACATCAAGGAATTACACATTCATGACATCTGAATGACTTCATGTAGACAATACATGTGACATATTAACAGGTTACACAGGTCAAGGGAAAGACTTTTTTAAAAAAAAGTTTGAGCCATCTGAACAGGTTATGTGTTCATAGTGCAGAGAATATAAGGACAAAGAATGCATTTCTCTGTAAGAAAATCCATACTCTAATTTTTCAGGCCATTTTAGATGCACTATGTGATTTCATGCACCTAAGTTTAAACACTAGAGTAATCTTTCTTATTATTTTAGTTAATTCTAGTGATTATGACTGTCTTTTGGTTTAACTCAGGTATGAAGCCATAACTGAGATGTTGAATTATTAACAGGTACTGGAGAGGGTATGATCTGGCTATATGAGTGACTGAACACACATTCAATCTATGTGGAAATAATTATGTTCTTGATAATTTATTTAAATCAGAATCAATTTCTCCACTAGTGCACTGACTTATCATTCTTAATAATAATAATAATACTCCTAATGAAGTGGGAGCGTGCAATTTTTCTTTCTAATTAAATGTATGTTAGAGTACATCCTGATAAGAGAAGCACCAATAAAAACATAAACTCTCTGTGACAGAAGACTTACAAAGCCATTGAAGCAGAATGAAATAAGATAGAGTTGGGCTGCTGAACACTCAGTACAAGACCTGAATCAGTAAAGACTAAAAAGTTATTAACATATGTTAATATGATTTAAATGAAAGTGACCTTTGAAATGGAGAAAAAATACAAGGAAAAAAAGATAAAATCTGCAGTAAGAAGCAGTTTGTTTTAATGCTATGTTCAGATAATGATCGCTAATCAGTCTTATTTAATATTCTTTAGACCTACCAAAATATACAAAATCATCATAATAAAAAGAAAATAAGACTCTAGTTAAAAGAAGCATATCTATCTTGCAGTACTTACATCTCTGCTTCATTTCTCAGAGTGAAATTGAACTTATTACTTTTCAAAGGCTGCCTTAAGGTTTGATAACAACTAGCTAGAAAGCAAACATCCCATTTCATCAGAAATATGGCTTTGCATTTAGCATGTAATTCTGCTGCAACATGCAAAGAACGAAAACTGGCAAAATGGTCATCAACAACAACAAAATATATAAAACATGTCTTTATTACAAAATATTGTGGAACTGAGTTTTTTGAAGCAGATATTTTTCAATAAAGGATCCAGACTGAACAATCTGAAATTTTCCCATGGTAAAAAAAAGCTTTGTTGAAAACTTTCCAATTCCTTCAATTTCTCATTAAGGAATATACTGGTTTTAGTGAATCTTTTGCATTTGATTCACATTTACAGGTAAAATTGTATTTAATTCTGAGCAATTGGTACATTTTCTGAAATCGGTGTTCTAAAACACAGAACTGATTTTAAGTATGAGCAGTTTTTCCTGGAAAGGTAACATTCCTATAATCAATGATAGCAGTAATGGTATATATTTCTGGTGGTTTGAAATCTGTCAGAAGAAACAGAAGTGTTTTTTCTGGAGCTAGAACACTATGAAATACTTAGCCCTGTTTATATTCTTCCTGTTATATGTACTTGTGTGAAAAATGGGAGATGAGACCACTTCTTCAGAGGTACTTAGGGGAAAGGTAGAGTTGAGGGCCTGTAGTCCAAACACCGCTTTTTCTGGTAATGGCCTGAAGGCTGTTTGGGGAAGGTGGGATTCTGCCTTCTAAAGTCACTTACAGCTTTCCAAGCCCCTTGTCTCAGGCCCTCTCACTGTAGGGCAATCACATTTCCAACCCTTACTTCCCCTTCAATGTCCTTCAAAGAAAGGAAGAGCACATGCTAGATTATTTTTTCATTATGATAAATATTTTGGGCGAGTACAAGAGAGAGAAGAGATATCTCCCTAGTGCAGGAGGCCAGGTGGCATGGCAAGGATGGGTAGTATTTTACCACAAGCACTGGTAAGTATCTGGGTAGGCAAGCAGATCTGATTTGGGATCAAGACTGTCTAGGATCAGGAAGGACTTTGCTGACACAAAGCCAATGGACTATCTGGGAATTGAGACAGGAACAAATGACACATATGAAACCTAATCTTGAATCCCAAGTTTTTGTTGCAGGAGTAATAGGATCAGTTCCTTTCACGGTTCCCTCATCAAACAGTTGTACAAAGATGAAAAACAAAAAAACAACAACAACAAAAAAATTCCCATTTTACCTGTGATGATTAATCATTATACTTCACATTCTGCTGAAGCCATACCAGATGGAGACGAAACTAAAAGAAAAGGTAGTCCTTCACTAATGGTACTGATTCAGACCAAAGTGGAAAGATAAGCTTAATTTTTTCTGTTAATAGAAATGCCACCCTTGCTGCACAGTCAGAAAGATGATCTAGTTGAGAACAAAGAAGAAAGATCTAGTCCCATGAGGAGGTCCGAGGCAGGAAGAAAGGAAGCCTGCTTTATCCATTGTCTGGGGCAACTGAGAGAGATTCATATTTTATCAAGGAACAAAAACATGCTGGCTGTCTTTTCCACTTGAGTATTCTTCATCAGTGAACTTATTTTTTAAAAACATTTCCAAACATTTCTCTTGCAAGTAACTAAGATTCAGAAGTTTCACAGCTCAGTGGAACTGCTAAATTAATGAGAAATGAAATAGCAGTAAAAAAATAAAGTAAATGGAAAGTTCACAGTTTCAAAGAAAGATTGGTAATGTGTTTTAGGGAGGGTCCAGACGGCTGTTGAAACTAAGACACTGTTGAAAGCTTAACCCAAACAATAGTTTTATTACCAAAAGTGGCCAAGTAAACAGAAAAAAAATGAGAGAGGGAGACAGAGAGAGAGAGATAGAGAGAGAGAAGGGAAAATAAGCGTACAGTTATAAACACCCAAATTGCCCAGGTGTTTCCCATGGGGTTGTCTTACTGATTCCAGAATGCCCAGACTTCCCAGAGTAGTGGCTGCATCCTCAAGGGTCAGCAGGCTCACAGACAAAGGTGAGCATTCCCGCCAAGGCAATGTTGTCCTGTCATGTGGAGTGAGCGAGCCCTGAAACATGAGCCACCTGCTCTTTATCCAATTTTCCAAGTGACGTCTACCTGGGCAGGTGTGGCCAGGACCACCCAGCCAGAGATTCTCCCCTCGTTATGTAAGTGGGACCCTTCTGTGTGAGTGCATTAGAGTTTCTTTGTGCCTGCATGCTATATTCCAAGGGGTCTTTATTAAATGGGTCTAGGGGCTTATTTCAGCTTCCTCCTCCACTCTTTCTCCTTCAAGTGCCCTTGAAGGGCCATCAGCCAATAGTAAGAGCCCTATTAATTTTAGCTTACACAGAAATGCCTCCTTCAAGGACAAAGTCTGTATTTATCAACCTGTTTTCCCATAACTTGGCAGGAAAAGAACACCTTCTCACAGGTGGCTGGGCCAAACACAGGACAAAAATATTAGCATCTAATTCAGCCCAGATACATAATGCCACAGAGAAATCAAAGGACCATTTTTCTAGGTCTTGCTGGTGAGGATGGCTCCAGTGGAACACTTGAAGTTCAGTAATTTTGGATGGAAAAAGCTAACATCTGTCTCTGTATAGCACTGGGAAGAAACACTGAACATGTACCTCTTGAATGTCAAGCAGGACGTGACAACCTGAGTGGCTTGCTGATGGTTAGAAGTAAATTCCTGCAAAATATATTTCTGAGTCTTTTGCATTAGCAAGAATTGTTGCTGCATGGGTTGAGACAGCTGACTTGAGAGAGCTGTGTTTGTTCAAGACGAAGAGAGGAAGGCTTTGAGAAGACCTTGTTGCAGCTTTCCAGAACATTAAGGGAACTTGTAAGTAGTATGGAGAGGGACTTTCCATAAGGGGCAGTTTGTAGTGACAGAACAAGACGTGGTGATTTTCATCTGAAAGAGAGCAGGTTTAGATTACATACTAGGAAGAAATTGTTTATCCAGCACTTGGTGAAACACTGGAACAAGTTGACCAGAGAGACTGGATGCCCTACGCCTGAAACTGTTTAAGACCAGTTTGCATGGGACTTTGAGTAATATGGTCTAGTGACTCCCTGTGCATGGCAGTGTGGTTGGAACTAGCGGATCTTTAAGGTCCCTTCCAGCCTAAGTACTCTACCATCCTACTCTATGGCTCTATGAATGGTCAGCCAGTCTTATCTTTGCCTTTCTTTTCATTTTCACCACAACACCACTTCAGGGCTGAGAGTTTCAACTGCACAAAGGAGTGTTGAAGTGAAACTCCAGCTAGAGTGTTACCAAACAGATTGATATGAGAAGGTTACACATTAAAAATAGAAAAAAATAGTTAAATACCTGAAAGTACTTCTGTTTCAGTGGCAGATTGTTTTAGTGTTTTCTGAGCAACAAGGAAGAACCATGTTAGGGCACTGGTTCTAGATAAAAGTATGATGGCCAAAAAGGTGCTTTCAGGTTGTGCAGATTCCACAGCTAGTTCAGAGTGCAGCTGAACTTGCTCAGCTGAGAGGCCAGAAAGAAGGTGGAAAGTGCATCAACAGGAAAATGAAGAATTAAATATCTAACCACAGATTTAGTGGTTCCTGGTCAAATCACTGAGAGGAAAAGTATGATGAAAATCAAGAAAAGATACTTTCCTTGTCATATCTCAATTCTCTCACAGAAGATACAAAAATAATGAACTGAAGCAAGGTTTTCTGGTCTGTACATTCAAAATTTTAAGGTTGCTTAAGCAAACAAAATGTGATTATCATGGAATGTCGAATCATACCTCCCAGGGAAATGTTAAGTGACACAGAACTGGGTCCAATGACATAAAATGAAAAGTGCTTTGCAGCAGAGTAATATATCAACAGCAGAACAACAATACTAAAAAAATGAAAATAAAAGAGCCACTTCACAAAACAGAATCTAAATTTTAAGATAAAAGATAACATGTCACACTGAAGTGTGACATGATATTACATGGTTAATAATGATGACTTCAAAGTTATAAAGAAATCTTACCATATTTTATAATTTTGAAATTAAAACAAAAATTCTCAAAAATAATTCTGTTTGCACTAATTTTACTGATTTTCTATTTTTATAGGAAAAGGACATGCCTTTCAATGACAGAGAGAGCATACAAGTCTTCAAAAACCTGACAGCTAAGTCTGTAATTTATATTTTCATCAAAATTTTAAGACTAAAAATCTTCAGCACCAAATGAAAAAAAGCACAGGTGTCAGATGGTCCATATATTTTCATTTCCAAGTTAGTTGTGGTATTTAGCTTTAGACCCTCTGGGACAACCCACAATTAAACAGAAGTAAAACCAGTAAGCTGTATAGAGAGGAGAAACCAATGTTACAAACAAATAATGTAGCTCCAACTATGTCTTTCCAGATGTAAAATTTTGTTCTTGCATTTTACGCAGGTTCTGTGTATCAACTTGCCCATGTGCAACTGTCAGTATCGCCCCATACATTAGATCTAATTTTTTAACTTGTCAAGGCAATGTGTATGTGAAAAGCAATATATTCTTTTCCTATTAAAATCTCAGTGACTTGGAGTTTTACCAAACAAATTTTCCTTCAAGGATCTCCAAAGCAGGTGAAAAACAGATGGATAGAGGTATGAAGATGCAAATGTACTTCTACAGTTAGCTAAAGAAACTCAGTCACAGTTTTAGTTCTTCTCTTGCTGTATACTTTAGTTTTCTAACAATTATAATTAAAAAGAGAAAAAGCCACATGTTGTGAATGCTGAGAAATCATTTATCTAGTTCTATGAAACAAGAATCCTCCATGCATTACATGCCAATTATCTTACTTTAAATACATTATCTTTCATCCTAAATGCAGCAAGATATGACTTTTTGGAAGTTCTAAGCACTCTTAATGATAGTTTGAATCTAACTACTAAAATGATTGCAAAACTTCTCAAGCAACTGTTTTCGATCTTTCCATCTCATGTAATGGTTTGACAAAGCCTAAATTTAAGCTCCAAACACACGAATCCCATAGAGTTAAAGGAACCCCCAAAATGGTTTCTCTATAAAAGATAGAATATATAAGAGTGGATGGGACTGAAGTATACAGAGAATGATGACCTTCAATCTTTTGGAACAGATTACAAAGTCAGGATCTCCTCAAAGGTAATATTTTGCTATCAGATCCCTTTTGATTTCTAAAGTTCATCACTTTGAACATATCATCCAACATTGAAATGAAAGGGTACCATACAAAGAAATGCAATTTCCCAAATAAAAAATTTCAAGCAGTTTAGGTATGCTAGAAATTATAGTTCCAGTGAAAGTCAGTGAAAATGAAGACCCACTTTATTTTTCCAATACAGTATATAAACTCTTTAAAGTAGACATAATTTATTACTATGTTTAAGTTTTCAATGCCTTTTAGGACACAGTGGTATTTTTAGAAGAACTGTCATACGCAGATTTTACTGGGATACAAAACAGACTGTAGGAGTGCTTTTAGAAAGCTTATACAGAAATAATCTTTCAAAATGCTGGTACTCCACATTGAGCAGAATTTCCTTTCCGTCAGCTGCATACTTTGTTTGCACAGAGAGGATCCCTACATTTACTTTGTAAACATAGTATTTTACTAGATGCATAAAGATCTGTACTGTGCAATTAATCCTTTTTGCACATTATAGGTAAACTTTGTGGAATAATAGCTTGTCGACACAAAAGATTTGTACTCTAGGGGCAGCTAAAGCAAGAAGGCTGTACAATGTATATGAGACTAAAACCTCCACCTCAGGTCTGATAAAGGGAAGCCCACTGCTACACTAACATCTTGGATAACCCTGACAACACTATGTCCTACTATAAACTTGTCTGGGATGGCTCCTTGCACTGACACATCTATGTTAGCTGAAGTTCACACTTGTCTTGGCCTGCACTTAAATTTGTAAAGGGTCTTGAGACTGCCCACTGTAAAGCAGGTTCCTATTCCCTAAAATTAATAGTCTTTTACTCGTGTAAGTAAAAGGATTATTAGGATAACCATTGATTTTTCCAAGCTTATACCTGATTTACAATTGAATTAAGAGGAAGAAAATGTTCCTCTATCTGCTTCTATTCTCAGTGTTTCCACCAAACATTTGTCAAGAAAATAATTCTGCTGATTTGAAATATCTGATCTATGTACTGGAGGCTAAAATTTGCACAGAAAAACTTATTGTTTTTGTGCCAGCAGTAAAATTTTACTTTGTAAGAAGGCAGTTGGCCGCATTGCTTGCAGAACTCACTGTCAATGCAGATGAGATGATGTCTCAAAAAGGCTTGTCAGTTTTAAGAATGGCATAATTTCTTCCTGCAACTGTCTCAAATTCTTCAAAATGGCCATGCAGAGTCTTCAATGCAATTTTCTATGCAATATATACCCTTTCTTACCTTCTACACAAAGATATGTTCACTCCTACTTTTCACTTTTGTTTGGTATTATTGTTTCATAGGAAAGGCTTTTAGAATAGACAAGGATAGAATATATAACAGGATTGTATATGGATAAGGAAATAAACATTTATAAGTAGAAAAAAATATCCAACAGCTTCCATTCAAGGACAGTTAAGGTAAACACTGGACCTGCATCAAGCTGCTGGGAACCTGTTGAAGACTGGTTCATTCAATGCTGATGTAGTCCTTTTCCAAGAAACAGAACCTGTTAGCATGGGCTCTGCCCTGCATCTGCCAGGTCTGCATGACTTCCAGTCTTTTGAAGACACAGTTAGAGTTGTCTTGTGTCTGATGCAATATAGATAAAGGTACTTTCATTATAGGCATATCCATTAGATCTTGGATAGCATGACATATGAATGTCTCTTTAGAGTCATCAATGGACAGCAAAGCAGTTGCTTGACAGGACAATTCGTTTTGTCTCAAGCACAAAATTTGTCTCTCAGCCTACTAAACACAAGTACCTATACAACTCAGAAAAGGCAGACACCTCAGAATGAAAGTTTTCTGTTGGGTGATCAGGGAGTTTCTTCCCATTTCAGAAGCTGGGTATAGGCTGCTGCCTGGTGCAATGCTCAGCAGAAAGCCATTGCACTGAGCTGCAGTGCTGGAATACTTTCCTGGTTCTGTCTCTTTGCATTCACAAGAACACTTTTGCATCACATTTGGAGTCTCCTGTTCCTATTAAGGCAAATATGTCTCCAAATTGATTTAGTGACTTCAAATCAAATTTATTTAAACTGAAGCAGTTGATGCCAAATGAAGTTTTGATTCAATATCAACAGAGGCACTATCAAGTTCCTTTCTTAAACACGGCATGTGAACAGGCACATAGAAGGGGAAATACGCTTTTTAGAAAGAATTCTGCTGCAAATCCACAACAGTTTAGCCTAGCATAGCAGGATGTGTTATTCCTCGATGGTTTTCATCAATAACGAAAATGGGTGCCTGCAGCCCAGGCTACAGGTAGAAGTGATATCCCTAAGCTGGTAGACAATAGGTCTTCATGGGATGCCTATAGGGCTGTGCATGGGATACACATACAGTGGTATTTCAAGTACCATTTCTGGGGCAGGTCTTTGGAAATCTCTGAGAAAACATATTCATAATGGGCTCTGAAATTAACCTAGGTGAATGGGGATTTTTTTTGTGTAGAAAGATTAGACAGAGAATTGCAGTTACGGACAACTTGAGAAATGGGATTGTAATAGGGTACCTTTAGAGATCAGAAAGGGAAGTTATAGCTTGAGCTGGAGTCAGCAATAGAAGGGATGTTTAATGCTGAGCTCCTAGCCTGGCAGATAAAGAGAAGAGCAAGCTTTCTAATTCAGCTGTTTCTAAATGCGCACATTCATTTTAATATTGGATGCCAATTCTAACACTGTGACAAGACTCTCTTTGCAGGGATTCATCATATAGATTATTCATCAACCAAGTTCTACTGAGTCATATCTGTAACCTTATTGTTTAAACCTTGAGATCTGGGAAGCTCTGCCAGGGTGGTCACCACCCTTATGTTGTTGATGCAATATCACAGAGGACACACAGGGAGACAGACCAGAGAATAACAGTGAAATTTATTCAGCTGCAGGCAGCATTCGGTAGAGTCAATGGTTTCTTTTAAATTAAAATAAAAACATTTGTGATAAAACCCTTCAATTGTTTCTATGGGAACCAGCTTCAAATAAGTTCTGTAGCCAGCCATTTATTTAGACAAAATATTTCATAACTGAGGCATGGAATTACACATTATAAATGGTAACCAGGTCTGAATTCAAAAGAAAAATTATACTTCAAGAGTCATAACCTGAGGTTTCAATTAAATAAGGTTATAGCCCTTAGCTAAAAAAATAGAGTCCTTAACTATCTTAAAATATAGAGCAAATATAATTGTTACTATAGAAGTGTGGCCATTTACATAGTCTTTCAGGATATTAGAATTCAAAAACTTGGTGTTAGATGCAATAGTAGATAACTCAGCATTAATAAAATAATCAATAGTAACTACTGAATTAAAAACAGACAGAAGCCACTCAGCATTACAGAGAACAGAGGGGAACACAAGTGTAGTGCGCAACTGTTCCCTTTTGTACTCTTCTACTAAAGAAAAACTTATCCACGGACACTCCCTTGTCAGGGGGGGTAGAAGCTTGAGTGCCCTTATGAGGTTGAGAGCTGTATTGGTGGTGGTACATGTCTCCAGTAGGGTCTCCCATGCTAGTCAGGTCTCAACTGAAGGGTTGGACAAAGTGTGTCCACAGGAAGCCTAGCCATGATGATGATACTAAACAAAAAAAAAAAAAAAATTAAACTGAAAATTATTTATTATATCTCTCTAACAATTAAACTGCACTCCAGAGCTTGAGAACCAGAAAAGTATCCTGGAATTGTTCAGCATCCAGACAGAAATTCTGTAAATATAAAATTATATCATTATGTCCTTGTATTTCAAAATTAATAATCCAGATAGTATAAAGTCAGTTGCTGTTTGTAGTGTTATTCATTCAATTTATTTCTCACTGTCATTAGTTTTAGTTTTCAGTGAGCTGCTGTTTTATGGTCTGAAAACTTACTGGAAAATCATAATTAATTAAGTTAGGATGTACAGTAACATCTCCCTTCCAGGATAGATATTTAAGCATAGTTCAATATTTGAAAAAGAAAGAATTGAAAATTTAAGAACATATATGTTCCACTAACCTTGACCCTACTGAGCTGTGAGTTGCAAGTAGTAGTGCCTACATCTGTAAGCAGTTGAGCTGTGTTTGCTGTGCGAGGTTTAGCTTCTGACTTAAAAATATTTGGAGTTCTCTGTAATGAAAAGACTGGTGCTGGTAAGGTCATGAACTAGAACTTGACTTAGTTTAGCAGCTGTAAATCCCCTCCAAATTTTGCAAATATACATAAGCAGAACTATAGCCTTGCCAAATATGGTCATGGGGAAGAATTAGAAATTAATCTTAGACCCTTGAAATGCATCCTGCTTCAGCAGGATCTCACCTCTGTGCATTCAGAAGAAACCAGTGTTAGCTTGATGTCTAAGAAATTCAATCCATTTGCAAAGTTAGGGTTTCCAGGAGACTAAAATTAAGTCTAGTGTTTAAACTGTGGATTATTTTGTCAAGTTCACATCTTTTGCAATCTGTTTACTTCTCATGCAAATTTGTTCTGTGGTCAAGTATTTTTAATGGATATGGTAATTGAAGGGCTGAGAATCAATTGTAGAGACTCAGACAATAATTTTTAATATTTACAAACACTGTACACAAAATTATGCACACAGGCAAGCATGAACAGATGCTGAATGAGTAAGAGCGAGCCATGCTTTCTCACCCAGACACCACACAAATTTCTGACTATCCATTGTACGAAATTGTGCATGTAGTTGGGGTTGATGCCTCACCAGTATTAGTTGTTATAAGCTAATAAATTCCTGTTCCAGCTCATCTGTTGAAATACTTTACAAAATCATACAAACTCTGGGAGCTGTTCAACATACTCAGGATAAAACAGTCACAATTAACAGGAAATGTCTACAATTTTTAATATGACTTTTCAAAACATTCTAACTAAAAACGAACACAATTTTTATGTAGGTCAGTGAAATAGGACAGATAGCAATTAGAAAGAAATCACAATTGAAATTGGAAGGGTGAAGTCACTGGTCTGAAATATAGTTGAGTTTTAATTGAGGAACTTAAACAGAAAATTCATGATTAGAACATGAATTAAATTAAGATTTGCTTACATGTATTCTATGTATTAAGTATTTGTTCTTACCTTTTTGTGGCTTAGCCCTTAAGGATGTTCTCACAATAATGTGCTAAAATATCTAACACAAAGCGTAAACACAAAATTTTAAAGATGTTTCAACATCCAGCATTGTGCAACTGGAGTTACATGTGTACAAAAAATTAATTATTCTAACTCCTTCTTTTAAATTTTACAGATGCAAGTAAGGAATTCAGTGTTTAATCCTGTTTTTCTGTGCTAATAAAGCTCTTTAACTCTGCTCTAAATCTATTAAGCTTTAAAGGAGATCATATTGCTTTCAAATCATCTCACAGTATGTCTGAAATAAAATCTCATGTCTAAAAGACTAAACATTCTAATGACTTGTACTGCTTTTACTAAGGAGAATTTAGTAACAGGTTGTTCAGTCATTACCAAATGAGGTTTAAAAAATTTGCTGCTGAATTAAAATATTAGAAATTACTCTGGTTAGTAGAATTGTTTCCCTTCAACAATATCATCACTGTTCAGTGGCTTGAGAAGGAAAGTAAAGCTGTTTGGGGGTGTGGAGGGAGTTAGATGATGGCAGAAGGAGGAATTCACAGGGAGAAAAGATACAAACCCAGCACGCAAGCAGGCTTTTTTAGTTCTGCCTTTCATAATGCCTGTCATTTGCAAAACTGGTGTCTCCACTGCTGCCTGGTCAACAGGAAGGAGCCAGTTACAGGAGTATTTACAAGTGTGAGCTGCTTGCTTCTGGGTCAGCCTGAGCAGTGCAGGGAAGCACAGCTGGGAATGTGGAAAGAGGCAGTGTACAGGACAAGGATGGGATACAGAAGGAAAAAATTAGCTGAAGTCCAAATTGCCTGATTGGTATCTTGCACTTCAGTGTAGCTCAGCATGCTAAATAGGCAATATTTCAACTTTCACGAATATGAGTTTTCTAGTCTCTTGTTGCCCCCCAGAAGGAAGTGAAAGTAGAATGACCATCTAAAATGAAAAGTACCTGACCTTTAGAATTAACTGAACACCTTCTGATATAGAGTCAATGGAAGTCAGTAGAGAGAAGTCTTGCTGTTTGTGTAAATTTTTTGTAGCTTCGAACATTAAAATAAACTCAAAATAGCTCAAAACAGTTTAACAAACATTTAATTGTAGCTTTGCTAACATTAATGCTAAAAGAATCCAAGCTTTTGTGGGGCATTTAAACAGATGTTTTCCCATTAGGATAAACTGGAGTTCAAGTTAGCAGCATCTGAGTATTTCACACACAGAAAAGTCCCAGTTTCCATGTACTCTGGCTGGGGATTAAGGGGATCCCCCCTGCTGTGGGTCTGGTGCCTGAGTCCCAGGGAAACTCAGAACTGGAGCAGATGAAGGCAGCTCCCAGCCTGCTGCAGTCATTGACCTGTACTCATTCCCAGAGCACGGTAACAGCTCTCCACCACAATGTTATGCCAGAATGCTGATACATTAAATGCAGGGACACAATAGATATTTAATCTTTATGATTCATACTTTGTGATTTCTATAATAAATATAATATATAATCCTTCTTGGTCTGTGATAAAATCAAAAGCAACAGTCAGGCTAAACTTAATTTTTGCTTAGAATATCTGTAATTCATATGAGGGAGAAATTTGATTCTCCAAAACTTTTTCTGAACAAAATAGTTTCTTTGGACAGGAATATGTAGCTAAGTAATTTTTTTCAAAATGAAAAAAAAAAAAAACAAACCTCCATATACACCCACACAAATTTATATATACAGAGGAAAAAAAATGCATTATGTATAGGTATTTGCTCAATTACTGAGCTGAAAGTCCTCAACACTTGTATGCTTGAAAAAGCATGATCCTTTTGTTATTTGCACTTTGTGCAGCTGAATTATGTGAGCTCATTATTTTTAAGTGAACACTGAGAAGGGTAATGTTGGCAGCTAAAAGATAAAATGTTAATGACCAGTAAACATTCACACAAATATCTAGTAATCACTCTTTTCATCAGGCAGCAAAGAAATACAATTAGAACTGCCCTGCCTTATGCAAAAGTGCTATTTATTTTAGTTATTCAACTTGTATTTTTGTTCCCTGAACATTAGAGCTGCTGTTAGTGAGGGTTACTATTTGCACTTGTTGCATGGGAAAAGAGACTAGGAATTACAGGAAGAATTAAAAAAGGCAGAATTCAGTTTAGGACACAAATACACCTGGGGAGTAATGATTATGAATGAAATGTGGGGGGTTTTATTTGATTCTGAATGCATTTATGTTAATAAAAAATTAACAGGACTATGTAAAACAATATTAGTATATGCAGACTAAAGATTAATCATCTTGATAAAGTGCAAGTATTTGCATGGTCTAATAGACAAATATATACACACATGCACCTATTCACTTACACGGAGTAGCTTTCTTTATTCCAAAGGCTTCTGAGGGAACCCACCACTCACTTTAAGTGTCAGAGGGTTTTTCTACCTGCACTCACCATGGCCTGTTTTAGAAATGTCACTGAACAAACAATCCTGACAGTAAGGATCAGAGCTACTTTCTCTTTTAAGCCTATACCAGCAGCTGCACTGAGACTGAGCTTGATTTAGTACAGCAAACTTTATGTGGTCCAGCCACTGAGATATATACTCATGTGCCTGAGATACACAGTACACTTTTGTGGCCAGTAAATTCTAGTCAGTAAAGGCTGGCAGTGTATGTTATGGATTGTCACTGACATGTTATTTTGCAATAGTTTGTCTTTGTTTCATTATTGAAGCTGCATACAAGACCATGGGAAAACAACTGCTCTTAAAAAGCATCCATAACCAGTCAAAATACCTTGAACTCACTCAGGTCAGTTTGATTAATACAGACTTTATTCTAACAGATATATACTATACAGATATATAGATCTATATATCAGCACTCATATGTTATGTATCAGCACTCATATGTTTGAAAAAGTTATTTATTATTTGCACTTTGTGCAGCTGAATTATGTAAGCTCGTTACATAGATCTATAGATCTATACATCTCTCTATATAGATGAGTGTATAGTTAAGATCCATCAGTACGTTGAGTTTTACATTGCTGTATGGATATAAAAGGCACTATATGCCTCACTTAAACAAATACTGATCGGTAGTTGCACGGTACCACTGGAGAAACACAAAGTATCCAGATAACCCAGAATATGTTCCCAATGTACCACCTTTCCTCAGTAAGTCTGCTCAAATACCTTCTTAGAAGATTTCTTTAAACTGTATATCTGGGAAAAAAATACCAACTTGTGTTGAAAGAGGATTAACTGCTCTGGTACAATCTTTTAACTCAGGGAAAACTAAACCACAAAGCACTAATAAAGAGAAGATGAGCTCACTTTTCTCTTGAAATACTAGTGACTGGCCAATGATAGATCACTGACACTGCAAGATGAAGTTGGAGTTCTGGAGATTGCCCATGCTGGGAACAGGCATGGGAAGAATCACAGACTAGAATCACGTAATAATTTAGACTGGAGAAGATCCTTAAGACTGTCTACTCTGACCATAAATGTAATATCGTCAACTCCAAAATTAAATGATGTTCCTAAGAGTCAAGCAAGGCGTACGGTGGCTTCCCATAGGACTGTTCCTAAGGGCAGAAAGGATAGTAAAATACTGAAAAAGAGGAATTGAGGTAAGCAATGAAAGGAGGTACAAGGCTTTCAAAGGGCCAGAATAAGGCAAAAAGAAACAGGCTGAGGACAGGATAGGACCAGGTGGAGACAGAATTGAAGAGAATGCAGAAAAGTAGGCAAATGCAGAGGTAGAAGAAACAGAAATAAAACCAGGCAAGAGTCTGACTGTTATAGAATGGTGGTGTTTTTTCCAAAATATTGAATAGGTTAAGGAGAACATCAGAATCAACAAAGCAAGTAGAATGACTGGCTGGAGCAGGAAGAAAATGACACCATGTGTGTGGAGCAAACTCATACATTGAGGAGTCCCAAGTTCCTCCAGTGAAATTTGAAAGGAAAGTGCTGACTTTTCAAGTAGTAGAGAATAACCCACCACTGATTTCAGTTGTGGTAGTAACTCAGCTGGCAGGCATCTACAGATAACAGATGGCTTTCAATATGAGCATAAAATTTGCATAAAATTTCTAGCTATTTTTTCAGTTTTCTTTTTAAAAAAGAAGCAGGAAGTGACACAGAAAACACTGGTAAAGAAAACACAGCATTGCAAGTTCAAATGCTTAGAATCTGGAAAATGACAGAAGTGAGGTTTATGGTGTAACTTTTGTTTGCATCCTCTGTGTTAATGTACTATTTCACTATTCTGACACAAAACTTTCAAATGCATGCCACCAATATTCAAGATGGAGCAGCTTTGCAAACAGCTGGTTTGTTCCTCTTGATAAAGTTAATTTATGAGCCTTACCTTTCTTGTTAAAGAACCTGGAAAGTCTAGAAATGGAAAGAAGACTAGTGGTGAGGTAGATGTCTCTTCTCTGGAATGCCTGTGGTTTTCTACCTTCTGTTTTAGAGAACAAGTGAACATTGAGGAGTTTCTCTTTACTAAGTATAAAGGATTTTATATGCCAGATTAACAACATAATCTGTCTTTAAAAAGTGCCAAACTTCTCAAATATTCTTAGAAGTTTTAATCTTAAAAATAAGGGGAGATACATTTTTTTTTGTTTTGTTTCGACATAAATTTGTAGCTTGCACATTCGCACTCCTGTTCAGTTCCACATGAGTTCAGCACAAAGCATTCACTCAACCTAACCACAGTAAAAACTGTTTCAAATACAATAAAAATTTCAGTGTATTTGTATAAAAATACATTTTTGTATAAAACTACATTGTATTTGTATAAAAAGACTTGCCTCAAAAAAGGAAGACAATTTTAAACTAGAACATTTGTGATGTGAGCTCTAGAGAAATACATGACTTTTCAGGTCCTATACGACCATATGTGAAATAGACCTGCACAGAGTTAATTGAAAATACAGCTCGCATGCTACACTCAGACAACATTTTTTTCAGTAGGAGTGGAGGAACAAATAGCATGGAGTAAAGGTTCACAAATAGAAAAGTAGTCTGCTGTAAACCAAATGCTTGATGTTGACAGATTTAGAATAATGCGAACACTGACAAAAATAAAAAACATCAGGCAAATCCACAATGTGTAAGGATAAGAGTATAAGTTCCCAAAAGATATGTTCCTAAGAAGTAAAGCTGCTTATGTGCTGAACAAGCTGCCACCTCCTTACCCATCCTCTAAGCTTTTTGACTTCAGTAGCAGTATCCACCTCCTTACATGCAGGAGGTAGAAAGAATGAGAGGGAGCAGAGTGCTATCAGTTCTTTCGGCAGATTCAGTTCTTCTTTTCTATTTTCCCTTAAAACTAGGTTAAGAAATGGGTCTACAGATTAGTTTAGTACCTGCTATTCACTGTGATAGAGAGAATAAACTTGAAAACAGACCATATTAGAGCAAGGAAGTGAGAGTTAATCATCCTAGTATGAATAAATCAGAACTAGGAATTATCTCTACCAGTGTTCATATTTTAATACTTTGGTCAAGATTGCACCATAGCAAAGGTATAGGTTTTTAAAAGCATCACCATTTCTGGATGCTTTCCCACACAAACAGTTCATTATTCTTCATTCTCATAACAGTAAACAAATTAGTGAGTGCTTTTGAAAATATAAGAGGGAAAAATGTTTTTATGGTGCTTGATATAGAAAAAAAATCATACTTAGAAAAATTTTAATAGCTTGTCAAATATATTAATATTTACTTTTTATCAAATGCATATGAATGTGATAGTAAATCAAATATTTAGTTAGGTTATACAAATCCACTTAGAGGTTTATTCCAATTTCTTATTTTGACTTCTGGATAACCACATAAATATGCACAAAATTAGTTTCTCTCAACCTGAAATGCAGTTATATATCACTAAATAAAATCAGTGCTATTCCTGTGGATTCACTGCAGTCTCTTAGCAAAAAGCAGTAGAGACACTTTCTACTTAACCAAGTTATACAAATCTTATGAAGCCATATCAACAATATCAAGTGTATTAGACATTTTGCTAAAAGTGTTATACTTAGAAGTGTTGAAAACAATTAGATTTGTTGCAGCAGCAAAATAAATCAGGAAATGCATTACATATGTATGTGTAAAACATGCTTGTTAGTCCTGGCTAAGTATACTCTAATGTGTGACACCCAATATTCTATCATATTAATATGCTTTAAAATACATCAATAATACTATTTATTATACTTTAAGTCTTTTGACTGAAAATACATTCCACATAATATAAAAAAGATTGAACCTTAAGGCAGAAGGATTTGGAATGTTTGCTAATGTTTGCTAGCTATAGCTTTGAAAAAAAAAACATACCCAAACAGAACCATGACCTAACTCTAGATAAATAGGCCGTCAGAGAGACAAAAAGTGCTATGTTCCTGATTCACCCCTCCTCAATAAGTACGTTTACTTTTAAGCCCGATTCACTTTTAAATAAATAATGGCTTGAAAGACTTAAATTTTCAAGAAAAACAGGCAGTAAATCCAGCCTCTTGCCAAAGTAACATCAGTTTGTGTGTCTCTACTAACTTCTAAACTGCATAAACTGCATAGCTATCTGACAAGCTACAACTTTACCATATCTAAACCCCAGAAATATTAACATTTTATACTTTCCATCATGATGAATATTCTTGTGACCAGAGGCAAAGTAAAAAAAAATTTCTTAACATTTATTAGAAATGTGTTAGTATTGTGGGTGACAGACATTTTATTACTTACAACTCTGTGAACTGTGGGGCTATGAAAACTAGTAATTTAATTTATAATTTGATTTTCACATCATTTTGACTGAATACTGAAGTTAGTCAAAAAAGCTTGTTCTGTGCTATTCTAGGGCAGTGTGACTTCACTTTAACATCTTTTTCTAGTGCATCATTGTGTGGCACCAGTACTTAGATGTAGGCACTAATCCATACATTTTTGTCAGATAATATCCTATCTAATCTAGATTTCCCCAAAGAGATGTCTTTTTAGTCTACATACAGATTTGAATGCAGCTTTCAGGTTTCTGTGTGGATGTCTGTAGAGGAACATGTTATTGCAATTCTTTTCTTTGTGGAAGAAAATGTAAGCTGTGGCTGCAGGGAGCTGGAACTGTTGCTAGATGTTGACCTTTCTCTCAAGCCAGATTACCTGAAAAAATGAATGATTTAGGACTAACTGTGAAGAAGATTGATGATCTAGCACTGCATCACTGTAGGCTCTCTTTTTACTATGAGAAGTCTGTAAAAGTTCCTTGACCAGAATTGACTGTGCTTTAAGGGTATTCAAGATTTATTTATATTGAGTTAAGATAATGAATCTCGGTGTTCCTCCTTTCCACAAATGATTTAACAAACTCAGCAACTCACCTGGAGCAGCAGGGAACATGAGTCTTCCACAAGTCTATAAATGATGTGACTGTCTTTCTAATAAGTGAGGCTAGTTGAAATACCCTCATCACTACATAGGCTACTTCTGAAAACTCTCCCTCTTTTATGTTGCTATTCTCATATACCCCAAGGTTACAAAAAAATCGTATGAATTTGGTCCCCACTTCACAATGTTGCCAAAAGATTGTTGGAGAAAATTTCTGTAGGATTTTATGTTTTATATTGCCTTGTGAGTTGTTGAGACCACAGGTGTAGCTTTACCTAGTTGAGTGGGGAAAAACTCTCAGGAATGAGCAGATTCTTGCAGGTTACTTTGTTGGTAAAATCTGCCCCAGATTTTGCTATGCACCCTCTCTTGTAATGCCATGTGTGCAGCTCCATTTTCAACAGAGAGAAGTGACTAGATAAAGTTTTGAGCACTGACTTGACTCTCGCTTTTGTGCTGTCAGACTCCAGTAACATACAGTAGTAAATGGAGACGATATTTTACCAACACAAAAGGCAGATGGAAAAAAACCCAAAACATAATATGTGAAAATTTTAAATCACTGAATCCTAGAGATCATAGAGTCTGTCACAATGCTGTTACAATACTCAGAAAACCACAAAAGCTGTCTTTAGAACCAAGGCATTAATCTTAGCTTTCCAAATGTAAACAAGTCATTTAAGACATGTAGTACCTATTGTTACATATGTACAACCTTATTTACCTCAGTGGTATTAAATGCTAAAACAGAACATTTGTGTGTCTTTAAAAAGCCACAGTGCAAACCTGCATGTCTAATAACAAATCTCTTGCTTGAGTATCTTTGAGAAACAAAAGAATTATGCTCCTACTTTTATGCTGCAATATACAATGCACAGGTATAAGTAATACAATGCTCTTGTTTCTCATACCCTATTCATAATTGCAGTAACCACAAGTTACTTGCAGTACAGCAATATCTTATGCTCCTAACAAGAACTGTTGTGTATTGCTGCCAGCATCACAGTCCTTTGTAGAAAGTCACTCATAGAAATGTGAATCATGTCTTAAGCAGACTTTTTTGGCTCTGGTGTGTCACCTTATCTCCAGTGTCTAAAACACAAAAACACAAAGCAGGACAGGAGGGTTTTTCTCACTCTTGCACAATGGGTGCCACAAATGCAAAAATGCAGTGTTCATCCATAGCTTTCTACTTTGCTGTCCTCTAAAAAGCATTCTGAAAGTGTTGTCAATAAAATATTTTAAAATGTTTCCAGTAGGATGACTTAATTCTATTTGTCACTTGAATAAAGTACTGGTCTGAAATGACATAAATATTTATAGACTGGTACAATTCAAGTAATGTTTTAATGACCTTTAGTTAGAACTGCAGAAAAAGGCACATTCTCTTCATGGTTCTGAACATGATATATTTGCATTTGGAAATTTTCAGATACACCAAAATATATTAGTCTCTGTATCAAAGTCAGAATTTAAATAAAATTTGTCGCATAGTAGGTCCTGTTCATTACTACAAATATAAGTAGTAATATCCTGTTCATTACTACAAATATAAGTAGTAATAATGTTAAGTCTGACTAGTAGCCTGTACAAGTATCCATTTTATTCAAGAACTGCATGAGAAAACATAATAGTTCAGAGAGACAAAACCAGTAGGTAACTGAGGAATTTTCAACAAATTTTAAATAAACACTTAAATCAAGAGGCTGTGACACATAGCTGAATTCACTGCAATTGCTTTGCTAGGAAAAAAAAAACAAACAATCTGCTTTGGTTTTTGACTGTACAGCCTTTTGACACACACTCATTTTTGACACAGAAGAAATTAGTATGACCACACAGAAGAGATCTCCTGAGTTATATATAGATTACATGGAAAAATAGCATACATTACTTGCATGATAGCAGAGAATTAGAATGAAGGCCAATGTTGAGCCAGTTTCAATAAGGAAAAGTATTTTCTGCTGTAAACTCTAAGGTTTTTAACCTTTGTACCAGAGTATGTTTTAGCACCTTTTCAAAGAAATGAACTACTTAGATTTTTAAGCACACATTGCAGAAGTGCTATAACCCAGAGGACTTTGAGGGAATTGGGCAAGTGCTTTGACTGGGAGAATCTAGACTGAAGGCAACTCAATATATTCTGTTTGCACAATTTAATGGTTATTGTGTCTGAAGAACAGTTCCTTCAGGGATGAAAATGCTTCACTCCAGAAGCCCTCTGTAATGTCTCTCAGGGACCACCATTAGTAGGACCAACTGAGATAGGGTTTCCTGGCTTGCAAAGCAGACACTAGAAGTGCATGACACAACTTTGCCCAGCACTACTTGTATTGCACTGATACAGCCATATGAAAAAGATCAGAGCATTGGTGTGCTGTGTATCAAAAAATTGAGAACAAAAGACAAGATAATTCCCAAATGCCAGTGACTGGGTGGGTGACTAAGATATGAATATAACCAGAGGAAACCTTTTGAATACATCCATTTTAGCAGTCTTTACCTTGCTCGTGATTCTGCAATGATTTTTACTTCCTTCAGTGATCCTGCAGTGAAACAGAAATACTTTGAATAAGAACAGCTCCTTAATTTTTCACTGTGTCCAAGATCCTTGATTCTTCTTTCTGCCCCTCATTTGTTGGTCAGGAGAATAATTCGCTCTGTAAGTTGAGCCTGGAACAACAGTTGAGTCTTCTCAAAAGGAAAAAAAAATGGTCCAACATGGAGAACCACCAAAATGTCTAAACTGTGATATGTAATGATTAGGTTCCTGCACTGCTTATGTTAGGTACTAGTCCATAATCATCTCCACTGAAAAGTTCGCAGAAACAAGGTTTTTGGTTAGGGTGAGACACACTACATATGGGGCAGAGAATGGCACGAATTTTTGCTTTAGATGGTTCTCTGTAGACAGCAAAGATGAAGACAGTTATTCATAATGGCAGAGCAGAAGATTTCATATGAACCTGTCACTATTTTTGTCAATCGTTCCATCCACAGCATGACCTGATCTCACAGAAAACAGCCCCAAGAGCATTTTAGCTTCAACACAGGTTAAAGACCTCTGAATATGTGTACATCCCTAAAGGTAGCCTGCAGTTATCATTTCAGTCAGGCTTTGAGAATTGGAAATATTGATATTACATGTAATTTTCTATTTGCAAAAGTAAGAGGTTCACAAGAGTTGTGGTTGTCCAGAAGTGTGTTTGGAGAGAAAATACTTTGGTCATTTATTTCTTTTTAGTGTTCTCTTTTGGTACATTGAAAATGTTGGTGTCATAAAACCCAGCAACTTTCCTGTCATGTTTAAATCCTTACATTGTAGTCGTTATTGTTCTTGATGTGGCTTTACTCCACACATTATGTCTAGCAATTTTTCATGTATAAGGAATACTTCTGTAAAGTGTTGAAGAGAAACTGAACATTCATTAAACATCCACAGTGGCTACATTTCAAGGATGAGCGTATCAACTATTGCTTTAGAAAGATCATCACAGTTCTTCCACATTCCAGTCTAGCAGGTGAACCTTTGTGATGACATATGTTATCTTCAAAAGAAAGTGTTTTTCTGAACTTGGAGTAGAAAAACAATTTTTCTGTCATGTTGCTTGATACATCAACAATATTTAATTTTTCACTCTTTCAGTTTACTCGCTCATTCCTTCACTGTTATTTGTGTTGAATACACTAAATCGCAAACTAAGTACTAAATTTAAATCACTCTTTCTACCATATTCACATTAGTTAGAGAATTACAAGGTAATGAACTGTACTGGAAAACTGACAAACAAAATGCAAAACAAACAAGTAAGGTTAAACTGAGTCAAATTGCTGGATACAAACCTCCCTAAACTTTCTAGATTTCAGCAAATCCTTAGTCTGTGTAATTTTCTGTATTGCCCTCTTTGCACTGAGCACATTAAGTCTGTGCTACATGGCCATATTAATGCTGCCATTTCCAGCAGTTCCACTTCTCTACACAGTAGCTTTCACTCATAAGTAGCTCAACAAAGCATTCAGACAAATTGTGGGTTCTTAAAATTTCCTTGAACCTTTCAGTGTTTGAAATAATTTTTCACTTGATTGTGAACATTTCTTTTTTTTTTCTGGAAAAAAAAGAAAAAAAAAGAACTTGTTTTTCCTGTTTTTCTCCACTACTAAAGGAATTATCACCCAAAATTTCCCACAAGCCACTGAGTTAGAGAATATTTAATTGCTTGTCAGGGAGGTAAAGTTTTTAATAGCAGAGGGTAACACAAAAGCAAACCATTGAAGAACTTGCTGGCAGCCTGTATAAGTAACGGTATCGCAAGTTTTCACAGCACACCTGGCAGTAGGGAACCAGGTCACTTACCAACTCTAGAGCCTTTGACCCTTTCAGCTGTAATAAGGTGGGAAGCAGAATTCCATTCTGGAAGAAGTGCAATTGGTTGTTGCAATTTGTTGAATTACACCAGAAGCAGATAGTAGTTATTCTTGTGAGACAATTTTAAAATATTGTGCAATAAAAGATACACTGATGTTTATTTTCAGTTTCTCCTCAACATTTTCAGATGTGGATGTGAAAGACAGAAGCCAACAATCCAATGATCCCAATGTATGATGATCTAAAGCCCACTATGCAGGTTAGGAAATATCTGATTTAAATGATATTATAGGGGACATTCTGCACATAAGAAAAATATCATCAGATGTATAAAGGAAAATAGAAAAAAATCTCCAGCATTTTATTCAGGGAGAAAAAGGATTAAACAGACTTACCTCTTTGATGATGGGTGTTTGAGAGATACATTTTAATGAAAACATCATTAAAACACAGAACAGCCTATCAAATTTATGAATAATGTAGGTACTCAGTTCCCAGTTCTCAGCCAGCTGTGTACGAGGAGGGAAAGACTTTCCGGGTATTATGAATACATCCAGAATGTGTTGGTGCTATGCTGCTAAACCTAGATCCCTTCACAGGGCAGAGAGTTCATAATGTCACAGTAAGATAAAATTTTGCAGTGTTGTGAGGGAAAAGAGAAGTAGCACCAAAGAGAAACTAAAAGACTAGTGCCTGGATAAGTAAGAACAAGATAGTCAAAACATGAGATGCTGTTTTGGTGTGAAGAAATTTTAGTATAGTGGACATTTAGCAGCCTTTTCTTTTCACTTTTTCAGTATTAATAAACTATATAAGGCATTTTCTTAATGTGATGCATAAAAATGTCTCTCATCTGTGTCTGTCTTAAGGGGAGAAGACTTAAACAGAGTCAATTGCTCAGTGTGCTTCCATAACTTTCTAGATACATAATTTTTTTCCTGCCACTGAAGGTTCTTTGAGTCCGCTGCAAGGGCTAAGGACTGATGCCTTAAGGATTGAGGAAAAAAAACTCCAGGCAACTTTTAGTAGGAGATAAGATAAGTAAGTAGGAGCTTTAATGAGCCTTCAGGGTCCAGGAATACATTTACACAGGATCCCCCCTTTTGACCTGAGTTTCAAGATTTTATAATAATGTCCATCCAATCCCATTCCGTTATTTCCCCCAGTCCTGCCCCATCCTGCCCCCAGCACACCCCGTTGAGAATTGGGTCTGGGGGCTTGGGACCCTTCCTTCATCGTTGTTGTCTTCTTCACAACACATCAGGTCCTTGGAGGCCTTCCAAAGCTTTAGATTTGGAGGTCCTTCTGTCCATGTCTTTATCTTGTGGTACAGGCTTCATGGCACTTCTCTGCAATTCTACCTTGAAATAGAGACAAAACAGCTACTGGAATTTCAAGGGGTTGATATAGGATGGGGTTAGTACATATAAACATTCAGTTACTAAAGTTATTTTACTAGTACATTAGATCTACAATAACTTTTAATATCTATAAAATTGAAAAATCAAAAATCGGAGAAAACTTTAGGCATCAGGACAGACAAATTCTCTAAACCAGGTGAGATCTTTTACCTTCCATCTTTAGTTAACTGATGTGTAATACTGCTGAAGCCCATTAAACCCTGATTGTCTGCTTCCATTAAGAAATAAAATGGAATTTGTTGGCTTTTGCTCAAGTACTTCAAACTTAATATTTTTTCCCATTTTTTAACTAGCATCATGTTTACGAAAGTATCCAGATGGTAAAAATACTTGGTATCATACCAGTATTGTAAAATCGGCTTCTGATACTGCTTCAGGCTCTGGGAAAATATCTACTTTGACAGTTCAATTAGTCTGAGGTAGCTGAACAAAGAGCTGTCCGTTTGTAAAGAACCATATTTTTCTGGTCATTGTAGCTAGGATTTAACTTCAATTGCACTAGAAGCTACATATGTAACTCATTGTTGGTTGGATTCTAACAGCCTTTTTAGCTTTGCAAAATGTCTGGTAAAAAAATAAACATTGCTAGTTTACTGCCTGTACCCACGGCTACATACTGTGCACAGCATTCTTCTGTGCATCTCAGAGGTTTCTGGAAGTTCCCTTGGTTTTCAGAAAAATCTCCCCTTTGGACAAGCTTCATACTATAAGGCATTCAATATGCTGATGAAACATGCAGCTTGATACTTTAAAATAATTAAAAAAAAATAACAGTTGAGAGTTTAAAGTATAGAAGATCTAAGGGATAGTACCCTAAATTTTCATGGTCCCTTCACAGAATCACAAAATCACAGAATATGCCAAGATGGAAGGCACCTACAAGGATCATCAAGTCCAATGCCTGGCTGTGCACAGGAACATCCCCAAGAGTCACACCAGGTGCCTGAAAGTATTGTCTAAGCGTTTCTTGAACTCTGTCAGGCTTGGTGCTGTGACCACTTCCCTGGGCAGACTGTTCCAGTGCCCAACCACTCTCTGGGTGAAGAACCTTTTGCTAATATCCAGCCTCAACCTCCACTGACACAATGTCAGGTCATTCCCTCGAGTCCTGTTACTGGTCATCACAGAGAAGAGATCAGTGCCTGCCCCTTCTCTTCCCCTCACAAGGAAGTTGTAACTGCAATGAGGTCTCCAGACTGAACAGACCAAGTGCCCTCAGCCGCTCCTCACACGCTTCCCCTCAAGGCCCTTCACCTTCTTCGTTGCCCTCCTTCGGACACTCTCTAACAGCTTAATATCTTCCTTATATTGTGGCTCCCAAAACTGCCCACAATATTCAAGGTGATGCCACCCCAGTGCAGAGCAGAGCGGGACAATCCCCTCCCTTGCCCGGCTGGCGATGCTTTGCCTGATGCCCCCAGGACAGGGTTGGCCCTCCTGGCTGCCAGGGCACTGCTCACTTACACCTTAATGCAAGGATTAATTTTTGTAGGAGAAGAATCTCTTTTAGCAATGAGGGACAGTGTTTCTGGTATTTATATTTTAGAGTATTTTTCAGTTGCACGCTGTGTTATCTACATCCAGAACACTCCTGAACACTTTCCCTTAGCTGTATTTCTCTGTCCAAAACTAGTCAACAGTCTGAGCTAAGAGGCTCATGCTTCTCTTTCTCTCTATGTTCTAGCAAGAACATGACATTAAGACTGGAGGAATAGAGATCCCATATTTCACATCAGTGTCTTCCATGCCTTTGTATTGTCTTGCTTGACAATACCTTGACAATTCTTAACCTAACTATAATGCTGATGCAGGAAACAGCCATTAAAATTTTTATGGAGAAAAAGGAAAACCTTTGGATGAAAGAGATGATAAAATCATCTGAATTCCTTCCAGATTGTTCAAGGCTGTGAACACATATTTTGAAAAAGGTAGGTCCTTCTCAATTTATATTCCTCTTTATGCAGAAGATTGACTCCACAGGAGTAAAAGCATCTTCAAAGGAGTTCAGCACCTAGTTCTATTGATGGCTTTTTTGAATATGCAGACCTTCAACTCTTAAATAGTCTATACTTTTTTAGAATGTTGTTATTGCACAGACACTGATAACACAACAGTGAAATGCTTTTCAGTTGAATTGATTGAATTATTCTTCATTTCCAAGCTTTGGATTATTCAGAATGCTGTGAAAAGGACTTCTCTGATTGAACATACTGTTTTATAATTAGTGCCACAAAACAAAGTGTTTCAGTATGTCACCATAAAGTCTAAGGTTACTAACAGATATCTGGCTAGTAGGGGTGAAGCTAAAAGATATTAGCAAAAATTAAGGCTGTATACTTAATTTAAAAGCAGAAAAGCTTAGTCTGTTTTGACTTAGTTTCTAAAAGCACATATATAAAAACAGAGGAAGAGCTCAAATAAATTAAGTATCTGAACACATTGTGTGAGATCTGAAAGTGCTCATGGTTTAATTTGCAGGAAGGTGAGTGGAACTTTTCTCAAGAGGATGTTACTAGGGAGAGTGACATTCATATTTCTCTTTGACTGTGTTGTTCTCAGTGACTGATTTTTCTTTCCCCATCTTGTAAACCCAGACATGTAACTGTATCAATGTATTGAGCTTTGAAGGTCTGAAGGTCCATTACAAAGGCTTTTCTAAATTTCAAGATATACATACAACAAAAACTTGTTTAGGAGCTGATGACTGAAATACAAGCAGTTCAGATTCATCTGTTCATTTTCAGGTGCTCTTCAGAAATTAATGAATGTTATGAACTTGTATACTGCTTACAGGAAGCCCCAAGAAACACACAAAACTTTTACAGTCTTTGGACATAAGTGTCAGGAAGGGTCCCTCTGATAGACTCTGTAGTACTGGACCATGAGAGTACAGCCATGGTATGAGTCTCAAGACCTTCAGAAACCCTTCAAGATCCTTAGGATTTGACAATTATCCTCTATTGTAGGTTTTCTGTGATATTATATCTGGTGGGTTGGATCACTAAAGTCTCTGCTGCACCTTCTTTTGTCTTGTCTAGGTGTGAATTCAGGACATTGGTGAACCTACCTGCGTCACAAGCAATTTGTAAATCTGTGTTTCTCAGAAATGGGCAAGCAACTCCTGTGCAGCATCTACCCATGAACTTTTCCTCCAACATGTCTTTCCATCTCTTAGTTAAATCATTCTACAGAATGCAGAGATCAAATTTCCTTCAGAATCTGCTGTATCCTGCCTTTTTTTCTTTCTCCTTGGCTAAGATTTTTATGGACTTCAAATGCTCCATATTTTCGGCATCTTAACAACTGATACATATTTTTCTGTGCATCAGATATCACAAACCTTCTTCCAGGCAGACTCTCCTCCTTCATATCCTTACCAGTGTTCTTTTATCTGTGTTTCTGTTAAACCTAAATTATTCCAGTTTGCTGTGATAGACTAGGAGTGGCATAATATTTTGACACAACTCTATTTCCCTATTGAAATTTCAGTGCCAAACCAGACTAGGCAGGGCATAATATTTTGACAAGGTTCTATCTGCTTGTTGAAATTTCACTGCCAGACCAGTGTGACTTAGTCTTTCCTCCCATTTGCCTGGCAGCCTCCAAGGCCATTCCTACACCCTCTCTCACTGTGTCAATGGGGAATTTGCTTGCACCACTGCAGGCTATACAAAAAGAAGAAACAATCTTTTCTTCCCATAAAATAATCCAGCACTCCTGACCTTGACTCTAGCAGGACCTTTGGCAGTAATCATTTTGTCAAGCAGTCGGTGATCACTTCCTAAGGCATTAACCAGAACATATATTAAGGCCAATGTTATTTCAGTAAGTCAGAAAATACAGCAGATATTTGCATGCTAAGTGCAGAAAAGACAATGTGCCTATGATTGTAGAGGTGTAAACTGAAGTTATTCCATTAAATCTTGTGGACCTATATAACCATACTCTGGTTCCTTACCTGGGGGATTTACAGTCTAAAGTTTAGATGTGTAATAATATAACAAAAGCTATTTCAGAGACTATTCAGGTTGCATGGAAAAGCACTTCAAAACTCAGAATCCCTCCATAAAGGAGGCATTTCTTTTTCAGTTCTTCATTCTCTTTCTCCTCTAAAATAAAAAGACTTCACCCAAAATCTGCATAGGGAAGCCATAATGCCCCAGCTTTCACCACAGGAATTGCATACAGCATAAAGTAATTCATAAGCTGGTGTTTACAACAGATTATTTCCACAAAGTTTATCACTGTCAAATTGTTTTTGCTGTTATCAGTAGTCACTTTGACTTACATCAGTAACTACTGTGATTTTTTTAATGGTTTCACTGGCAGATCTGATTGCAAATACTCAAGAAACATGGGAAAAGACTTTGAATATAACCATGCCTGAAATTAGATTCCTTTTTCTCTTCCACTTCAGTGATCCTAAAAAATATTTAGAAGAACATCACTTCTCAAGAAGTTAATTTTTTGTGAAAGCTCTTTTGCTTCCTATAATTTGTCATATCCTCAGAAATTATCCATAGTATCTGCTGATACAAATTACAGACACCCATGCAAAATTAAATTGACATTTTTAACTGGATTTAATAATTAAGGAGTGTCTTTGGAGTATCACTTTGTAAACACAAACATACAGTAAACCAAATGCATATGTGAATTTACTCAAAGTTCTGCATTAACAGAATAGCAAAAAAAAAAACTTGATTATCAGACTACAGTACAACCAATAAGAGTTTGAAATACCAATCAGCTATTGCAGTTTATGATGCACAAATATTGTAAGCTTACTGCCTATATTTAAAATTTTATTGTGTCTAAAGTGTCACTTAAATGTCCCCAAATTATAATTTCTTCCAGCATGGCATTTTCGAGTTGTTATAAAAGGGAGTATTTACAGTCTGTTCAAGCCATTAAAGGATTTCCTAAGATGGAAATCCTTTAATTGTTCTCATATGTGTTTCTATCTACAAATAAAGTTAAACTAAAAGAATAAGTTTAGGTTCTGACCTTGCACTGTGAGCTGTTAACAGGGATATTTGGATCACCATGAAGTTCTTCAGAGGCAACAATTCACTGCAGTGGGTTATACTGGAAGACTTGTAACAGTCTTGTTTTATCAGTCAATATATATATATATCTTATGTAAGAACCGCAAAATATAAAATCTGAGAAACAACTAATTTATGGGTTAGATTTGGAACCATTTTGTCTGTTCAGTAACACTGATCTTATTCTCTTTTCTTCTCTTTCTCTTTTCTCTTTCTGACCCACTCTGCCAATATAAGAAAGAATTGTCTTGAAAATGTTACAAATGGAAGAAAGATTGCATGAGGTCAGTGAAAGCATTTTTTACTTCTCCTTTCCCTCCTTTTTATTTTTTCAGCATTATGGTCACATTTTAATAATTTTTTGACAAGAAAAATACAGGAATTATGTACATATATTTCCAAAATTTGAATTTTCAGCTGTGTTTGAAAGCATTTACACTGGGAAATTATCCTAAACCAACTGTCCTGCATGCCATTAATTTTAAAATATTGTCATTATCTAAGAGGGTAACTCTAGCAAGATGCTTTTGTAGGCTATGTACATATCTGAGGAAAAAACTTTTTCCTGATTTTCTCCTCATGAGTGAGCACAACCCAACACAGGGCCAGAACCTGGCAAGCTGAGAGCTGTGTGACTGGGGCTGCTGTAGTGGAAAGGTGAGAATGAGCTCTAGGAGTGGAGCCCTTACTGGAAAAAGTGGAGACGTAAGTCAGGCAAATGCTTAGGGTTGCACCCCATGACAACACCTACAATTTGATTTTCTCAGATAAATTAGGGTCTGGTCTCCAAATCCTCATGTCAACTAGTTTGACTTTGTTGCAACTTTTATTTCTTTCAGTTGAGTTATACTATTGTAAACATGGAGCAAAACATTGCCTGATGGTGATCTTCTGGGTTGTGTAAGGTGTTAAGGGCTTCTAAGGAAGCTGGCAGAGCATTTTACTCTCCTATTTGTAAAACAATGCTATTATTGAAAGAAAAGGGATGGTGGAAAGCGTGAAATAAATGAAAAGGATAAAACAAAGTTTAAAAGAACTACCCAGACTGACTGTCTTCTCCCTTCCTACTATTTTTACTCTGTTTTAAATCTTAGTTTTATCAATGTCAGACAAAGCCGAATTTTAGGTGGAAAAACCATTGTATGGATACATTTGTTTTTGATTAGACATTCCAGACTTCCATAAACATGTGAGGTTGTACAGTATTGAATTTTAGTACTGTGGAGAGAGGTATAGAAATAACAGACCCTGAACAAGAACAGGAGATAGAGATTTGTAAGAACCAATATGGAATATTTTCAACAGGAGGTTTGTGGTGACACACACTGAAAAAAAATTGCTTAATAAATCAGAGTATTTAAAAAAAAAATAAATTGTTATCTATTCCTGAAAATCATCTTTTTAGGCCAGAAAACCTTAATCAGATATTGTCTAGAAATACTCTTTGAATTGAGATTTTCTGTTTGATTTTGATTTCTAAATAGGCTGATTCTCTTTGGAGAAATTTGCATATATTATTGTTAAGACATCTGTGCTTCAATAAAAACACTACCTTCATCCTTTTTATTCATGGCATACATGGCTTCCTGTCTCCAATATTTTATCTTGTTGCCTTAGCTACAATGTGAGCTCTTCAAACTGCCCAGCTAGCCCCTTCACTTTCACATCTTAAATGGTGTGACTGAGTTCAAAGCAGGGGTTAGCTGTGTGGACTTGCCTTGCCAACTAACTGTCTGAAGTTTGTGCTAGTATGTACATGCAGAAGAATTTTTCTCCATGTCTCCATGGTTAGCAAGCCAAGTGCTAAGACAAGAGCACAACAATATCTTGATGCAGGAAGATGTGATCATTTCAGACTCCCTATAAAATCATCCACATGTATATACTGAATTGACAGAGAAGCAGCTCAAGCAGAGTGACAGGTAAGACAGCTCCTCTTCACACTGCTTGGGTGTACCAGCCAGGGAAGGCATACTGAACAAATCTGTTAGTACTCCTCTACATTTACCTTGCAGGAGAGGAGAAATGGGGATGGGACTCTACTAACAACTCCACCACTGCAGGCAAGGGAAGAGAGCAGGTGGTTGTGATGATAGGCAGATTTGGGAGTGCAGCATTACCAAAATTACTATGCTTTCTTTACTTGAGACGATTGGCCAAAAAAAACCCAAAAAACCAAAAACAAACAAACAAACAAAAAACCCAACTGTTTTCATATCCATCAGGTATAAGGCTACAAAGATATTTAAAAATGTAAGTAGGTCTTTAATCTTGATGACAGCCTCTGAGATTCTTTCTGAGTCCTGAAGTTAGCAATACTCAGCTAATTCAATTGGTATCAGGAATAATGGGCACTGTCACAGTTGTCTCTGTATATAGATGTATTACATGTACCCAGAGGTAACTAGGCTGAGACAAAACTGGAACATTTACTCAACTAAATTTTCATGTGGTTGAGTACTCTAAGATAGTCAAAACAGATGGAAAAAAGGAGACAAATATACCAACAGTGATCAGCAAGAAATCCTGCTGTTATATTTAATATGCCTAATCACATAATCACATAAACAATAATTTGTATGTAGGTCTTTGTATGATGATCGTATTTTGAAAAGATCTTGATATAGGTGCTACAAGACCTGTGTACCTAACAAGCAAGAGTAAATACCAAAAAGCAAATAGAAAATCAAAATACTGTAAGAAAACATGCATTCTGTAGTCTTTCCATTTGCCTTTCTGCTTAAGAACAGACTTCCTACTTTTAATATATATGTATAATAATAACATATCTTACATGAACGCTAGAAACTTTCTTCACTGAAACCTAGGATTCTTGTTCAACGGCAAGCCTAAGGGAGCCAAAGCTTAGGGGAAGAGTATTCAGCCTTCACAAGCCACATGATAACATCAGGCAGCTGAGATAATTCAAGATGGCTCAGTGTGGAGGGTTGAGTTGGCTCCCTGCCAAACCCAACTGCTGGCCATATGGATTTCCCCCCCCCTCCAAGAGAAAAGGGAAAAAAGTACAAAAAAGACAATTGTATTAAATATATATATATTCACATATATTACAACTATAT
>JAWWLT010000092.1:53155119-53183144 GCA_035040995.1 Premnoplex brunnescens
AAACTCCTCATCTTATATACCCCAGATTACGTGAAGGAAATGGTGTGGAATACTTCCTTAGTTATCACCTGGTAACCCAGGGAGGCCTAAACCAAAACAAGTAAACTAAACCACCACACTCAGACTATGATACCAACGTGTAACAAGCATAGCATTTTACCACCACTTCTGTCTTGGTTTTCAGCTATAAGGCAAAATGAAGGAGTTAGGCTTTTTCTTTCAATATTGAAGTTCAACAGATTTTAATCTTTTCCAACACATATTTTATCCTATTTCATTAACAGCATAGCTCAAGTTGTGGTTCAGCCAATATCCTGTCATATTCAGCCAGCAGTTCCAAAATAACATTAGATATCCTTGGCCTGAGCTGTCTTTTTTAATGTTTCTTGATCAAGCTAATGGCAAGAACAGCTCTTGAAATCCACCCTATGATAACACTTGGGTAGCCATCAAAATAGTACATTTAGGCCATACAAATATCCATTTAAAATTTGGAAATGTTCCATCTTTCTCAACTTCTATGGCGTATGAATCACCATGACATTCAAGTACATTTTATGATACCTAGCAGGATTTTGCATGAATTCCCATGGGATTTAGTGAAGCATTAGCATATATAGAATTCCTTGATATGTTGAATTAGGATGTATTAGTTACTGTAGAGCTTTACTTGATGAAGTTGTGTTCTCATACTTCTTTCCTCAAACAATACATTAAATCAGAAGAGAAGTTTACTAGTCCTTCTGCAATGAGTCACATTAGAAAGCAAAAACTAAAATAACTTTCTTTAATTCTGGGCAAAGATCTGATTTAGAATAATGTATTTGCCAAGAAGTTAGTATTTGTGTTGAAATAGTTGTGAATGGTTTCTCACCTCTGAATGCCTGAGGAAAGAAATAGCTGAAGAGGCACTATTCCTCCTAGTTTTGAATGTTAAATGATCTCTGATTTTCTATTATCAATCACACGTAAAGAGACCTAGGATTGGACTTTACTAGTTGCAGACTTCTACTGCTTGTTAAACTGTTATTCATGGAGTTTGCTAAGAGTTTCTCCCTATCATTACCATCCTAGGTCTTTTTAATGTAGAAAAAAAAAATAAAAAAAATATTGTAAGGTGGAAACTACTTAGCAAAATTAGGAAAATGTGAAAAGAACTGACTTCAGAAATTTAATCTTTTTCTGCAAAGTGAGTTTTGCAGGTGCCCCACCTCTACTGAAATGAACCTTGGATGTTAATGGATGCAAATAGCTTAGCAGGTGTTTGAGTTTGTCTGTTTTTAACTCCATCACTGACGAAGTTTTATTTGGTTCTTAATGACATATTTGTATGCTTTCAGAGGCAAAAAGTATTTGAAAATACACCTGCTGATGCTGGTGCCACTTGGAGCTGATTTGATTGCTGTGGAGGTGACTTAGCTTTGGTAGTACATTATATGGTTCCATCTCTCTTTCCTAGGCTTAGTAGAACTCTGTCCTTTTGTTGTATACCATGAACTGGAACAGTAATCCACAGTTCTTGAAACGAAAGTCTTTCCATCAGTCTCAATAGGCTTTGAATTGGGTTCAAAAGTTACCATTTGCTGTCCAGAAGCAGCAGCAGAAGTTTGCATACTAGGGAGGATTTGCCACACCACCTGCAGAGGGTCAGTTCTGCCAGAGAAGCCAGAGTTCTAACGAGGACTCCTCAGTGTCTCTAAGCAACTGTGGCAGTGATGCAAGTCACAAAAGTCTAATTCTGATTGAACTGTTACCCTTTGAATGAAATTTGCAGAAATGGAAAATGCCTCTTAGGATAATTGCCTACCTTATTGTTATGAATTATTTGAAGACTAATCAGTTTCCTGACATTGGTTCTTATTTTTGGATCACCTATGATAAATGCCTAGCAACATGGAATACTCAAAGTGTTTTAACTATGGAATGGGCATACAGAAAGGCAGCACAGACACTGATCAAGAGTACCAGTAATTCCACAAGTAGACAGAAACTAAATACCTTGCAGGAAAACAAGGATGAAGGGAGGTGGGAAAGCCAGGATAGACGGGTTAAAAAGAGGAAATGACTCCTTGGAGTTAGTATTCCCTAAAGAAATGAAAACACAGGTGAAGAGAACCTCTTTAATGTTTTCATTAGGAATCCCTGCATCTGGCAAGCCACAGTAAACCAAGAGTGTCTCAGTGTGAGAACATACCCAAAAGAGCAGTTTTATCCCTATGTACAAAACATTTTAGGCAACTACCTTATACCAGGAACCTTAATCACAATATGATACTTATGGTAAATGCTTTTCATGAATTTAATTCCTTTAGGATAGAAATTCCTTAGAAAAATTAACTTTTAACTTTTTTTTTTTTTTTTTTTTTAATATGCTTGTAAAAATCATTATAGTTTATTGATAAGTTATTGTGGTATACCTGTTACTGTTATTTTGTCCTGAATGTTAATTCATAATACTTGTTGCAGGACAATGGGCAGCAATAACTCAAGAGCAGATACTGAAACAAAAGCAGCTATATGTGATAAGTCTGGCCAAGATATCATTTCATACATATAACAAGAAGCGTGAAATTTCTAGAAGTCTTTGTTTGCATTGTTTTATACTGCTGCATTGGATAATTGTCTTCCTAAAGGACATGATGAATATGAAATAACACTTTCAGTTTAATTTTCTGATTTACAGAAATTATTTTTTGTTAAAATTGTAACTTTTGGGATTCATGAATATTAAAAAAAATAGATCTGCTCTGAATTCTCTCACATTACTGCAATGTCTCTTCAATATAGAACACAATAATTGGAAATTTTTGTGAGCAGAATACAGACCAACTATTTTTGTTATACAACCTTGCTACTTGAAGTGGAGACAAAGACAATAACACACACTGTGATTATCAAGTTAGAGCTCAGAAGCGACTCCTCACCAAGACATTTGGAGATATAAAAAGAACAGCTGGAGCTGCAGAAAAGAGCAGGAGTAATAAGGAAGAGAATGACTGGGAAGAAGGTAGTTGGAGATAAAACACCTAGTTCTTCTGGTCAATAAACAGTCTTCAAGTTGTGCAGAATAAAAAGCTGTATCACCCACCCTTGTGAAACTGCTTCACCTCTCTAGACAGTCTCTTGCACCTTCATCTGCAGAAGCGGGTGCTGTTCATGTGCTCTCAAAAGGCAATGTACTCCATTGGCTGGGACAGCACAACATCTCCCATCTCTGTTCATATTTGTTTCAAGTTTGGCTTCCTCCTAAATATTTTTCTAGTCTACCACACATGGGTTACAGACTTCATTTGAAATTGAGTTAATCTAATTTCTTTCCAGTTTACCCCTTTATTTGTTCTGATTTTTATAAAAGAAAGTCACAGAACAGCTTTTTGGTAACTGGAATAAGACAGCTGATTACTCACAGCTGCTATAGCCCACTGTGATGACAGGCTCCATTTTTTTTTCCCCTAGTGTGCAAATGTGAAATATTCTTTATGTGGTAGATTAATTTTGCATTAAACTTACATAATTAGTCCCCATGAAGACTGTGATCCTAATAATTTAGAAAAACTCTCAGAATACATCTGATGAAAATAACATACCAAAGGAAGATAATCTGATATCCTGCTAATCTGAAACGGTAAGGATTAAAATATTCAGCATGTCAGCACCAACTTTGAACTCTGCTGTGCCCTCTCAGCATCTTGACCCTACCCTTGTCACTCTGCTGCTATACACCTTACCTAAACAGACATGTATAGCCTTCTTCAGCAAGAAACTCTGGACTGACAAGAACAGATTTGTGTATTTATACAAGCAACTTCATAAAACTTTGCAAATTTTGGAACTCTATTATTCAAACCATCAAACATTGTCCCTGACACATGTTTAACCTGTGCTTAATAACATTTTCCCAAACAATTTCCAAGCCACAGTTTAGGAATTAGAAGGACATACAGACAATTTGCACAGAACTAATCTTCTCTGTCAGGTAAGAGGATTTAATAATGTGGACATGGTCTCTGTGGCACAAGGCCACAGCCAAAGATTGGTTTCAGACATACATTAAATCACAGATGTTGTTATAGCCAAAAAGAATTTGGGGTCACCAGTCTGATGTCACCCCATTCACTATTACCCTCCGTGCTTAACCCATGGTGCCAATTGCTCACCCACCACGTGATGTATTTATCCAGCTCTGCTGGACATTTTGTCCAGAAATATCCTGTGAGAGACAGTATTGAAAGCTTTACTGAAATCTAAAAAGATTACATCAGTTGATTTCCCTTGATCATCTGCATGGGTTACCTTGTCATAAAAGCAAATCAGGTTCTTCCTCATAGTTCTACTGTCCTATACAAATTTTTTTCACACGTCTTTCAAGCTCTCATCTCAAGGTTCCACATTCTTCAAAAAATCAGCCCCGATTTTTCTTGCCCATTTCTGTTTTTTGCCCATTAGTCTTGCTCCTATTCTTTATAAACTCCTTTATTATACTGCAAAATAAAACAATTTTCTCCCTTTCATCTGCTTTGGATGCCTTCCAATCTGACTGTCTTTCCACAGTGATTCCATTCTCACTAGTGTTGCTTTACACATATCCATTTCCAAAAACTTGCCACTTCTTTGTCTTCAATATCTCCAAAGAACAATTCTTATAGTCTCCATCCTTACTGTCAAACATCTTATTCAGGCCCTCATGCATGCCGCCTTGATTAGTAAAGGATTCTCTGAAATGCAGTCATTGCCCTTATCAGTCCACACAAATAACTGTTTTGGATTTCATCTTCATTGTCTGCTTGTTTGAACATCAATTTCCCTCATCAGCATTGTTCACTGACTTCCTGTCCAAAACCTTTCTGACCTTGAGAACATGCTCAAACTCAAGGGACTGTCTGTGTCTTCTTCAGGCAGCCACTCTTTGCCTGCCTGCTTCCTCCTTCTGCAATGTCTCTCTATTTCTTGTCTCATTGGCTTCCTCTACAAATTATGAGTGTTTTGATTTTATTGACAAACTCATTATCTCACACACACTGCATTTTAAAGGTTTGCTAGTGGCCTGTAGTAAATTAAGATGAATTTTCTTTCTTTCCCCCCCCTACCTTTAGTGTTTGGGGTTTTTTTTCTATCCTGTCCTTAAACAAATGCTAATTACAGATTTTTATGCATAAATTTACTGAGTGCTATGCTGAGTGGTTCACCATTGATTATCACACCATTAGCTGGAAAAATGCCACTCTTTGGTATCCAAATTAAAGTAGTCATAAATTTTTTAAAGTAGGCGAAGAGTATCTGATATATCTTTTAATTTAAATGGCCGTAATGTATCTATTTTCATTATAGTACTTGGAAATGAGATGCAAAAAGCAGGAGGTCTCTTCAATACTACATGAGTAAGCAAACTATGTTCAGTAAAATGAATAAGGAAGGTATGAAGTGACTAAGCAAACTGTGATCCAATACTATGTTGAATAAGCAAACTCCATCTTCATTATTATATAATTTTTACCTGCTTGGTTTTATCTCTAGCTTTATTTTTGACAATTACCACAGAGTCAATATTAGAAGGACAATAAATTTTGAGATCTCTTCATCTAGATGAAGCAATCTTGGAAAATCAGAGATGTAGGCTTCTCACGGATAGCCAGTTTTTTCAGGTCTCTATGCCATGTTTGTGCTCAAAACCCAATGAGAGTCCTCTGAAAAGCACAGGAGGAGTTTGCCATGATTCTGAAGACAGAGAAAACTATGAAGGGGGGTGAGGAGGTGTGTGTGCTGACTTAGCTGGTCACCACTTTAGCAGAGCAAGAAATAAACTTCCATTTCAAGAATCTGATCATGTAAGGGAGCCATGCCTACCTGGATACAAGAGACATGTTAATTTTAATTTCTAATGAACTGTCTGCCCTTCTGCTTTTTTTTCTGGGATTCTGCCCTATTAAGAGCAATGGTGTCTTCAGTCATGCCTGAGGACATGCCAGAAGCATCAAAACTTGGAGTGCCCAAGATGGATTTCTGGTAGACTGCACATATATATCATAATGGTCAGTGAGAGGTAAGATCATTGCTACCCTCAGGGCTATGCTTCAGAAGGCATCTCCTTCTTGAAAGTGTCTGTAAGTGCTAAAATAGGGGTTATGACTAATGTCTGTTTATATCCATCTGCTTTATATATGTCATACCTAGCACAGCCTGGAGTTCGTCCAGGCAGGAGAAACCCTACTAGATCCAAAACAAAAAGATTTTTTTTGGAAAAATAATGTGTGTTCTTTGATCAGTGATGAAGCTAGAGTTGTTTCTATGCTTAGATATTATATTAAAGTAAAATATTTGTAGCATGTATATTGTCCTAAAAGATTAAAAAGTCTGAACTAATGAAGTCTGTATTCATTATAAAGACAAAGAAAATAAGAATGCAGTATGAAACTATTTAAATTTGACTACTGTAAGAAAAGACAACAGGTAGCTGGAAAAGAATCAGGCAAGAAACAGTCTAATCCCTGATGGTGGCATTGGTCAAACATTTAGCAGTTACTGCATTTACATGACATGAGTATTTCTGAATATGGAGTTCAGATCTCACTGCATATATCCAGGTGCTCCACACTATAGTGAACCTGAATACTGCAACAGTAATGTCCTTTTTTTTTTGTATCAAGGCCAAATGTAAGGTTCTACATTGGTGGTGGGGCACTCCCAAGGCTGAGTACTGGCTGGGTGGAGAATGGGCTGAGACTAGCCCTGAGGAGGAGGACTTGGAAGTGTTGACAAAAAACTCAACATGACCCAGTAATGCACACCAGCTGCCCAGAAAGCCCACCGTATCCTGGGCTGCATCAAAAGAAGTGTAGCCTGCCATTCAAAGGATGGAATTCTACCCTTTACTCCCACTGTGTCCAACTCTGGGTACCCCAACATATGAAAGGATTACATGTTGGAAGGAGTCCAGTGGAGAGCTATTAAATTGATCACAGGGCTGCAACACCTCTCCCATTAGGACAGAGTGAGAAAGTTGGGGTTATTTGGCCTGAAGAAGTCTCCAGGAAGACCTTATAGCAGCCTTCCAGTACCTGAAGGGAGCCTGCAATGAGGCTGGAGAGAGACTTTTTACACAGGTGTGTAGTGATGGGACAAAGGTGTGTAATGATAGGACAAAGGGAAATGGCCTTAATCTGAAGGTGGGTAGGTTTAGATTAGGTATTAGGAAGAAATTCATAACTATAAGGCTGGTGAGACACTGGAACAGGTAGGCCAGAGAGACTGGGGACTACCCATCCTTAAAGGTGTTGAAGACCTGGATGGGGCTCTGAGTAGCCTGGTCTAATGGAAGGTGTCCCTGCTCATGGCAGGAACGAGATGATCTTTAGGGTCCCTTCCAATCCAAGCCATTCTATGATTATATGAGGAGTCTTCTTTATGTGATGTAGCCCTGCATACCCAGAATATTGAAATACAGTTATAATCAAAAAACTGTATTTAACAGAATACACACAACTCATACTGGCTTACTATCATTGTTATTGGTGGATAAACATTACAAAAGAATTTCAATCACTGATAATTACTGAATGCAAATATAACACCTGAGGTAAATGCTTTTAGTATAGTGTAATTCTATCTACTTATGCCTTATGTCTTTTTGTATTGCATCATACATTCTGATACATGACTTGTGTCTTCATTCTAAAGCATATAAATCCCTAAGTTGTGCCATATCAGACTTTCTTGGCTCCATGCCAGCGGTAAAATTAACTGCTTGCCATGGAAGCTGAAGTAATATTGTAAATGACATGGGTTAAACAGGAACACTTCTAGGTAGTAAGTTGTCTGAAGAGAAAACTGGTGACATAGTTTATGTAATGTGAATACTTTTCAGTGACCTTTAATAGATCACAGAAAGTTTTATGTGGCACAGAGCTGACATGGTTGTAGAAATACATCCTTGCTACTGAGGCATAAAGACCTTTTCTTCTTGGGCAATGAGGAGTTAAAAAAACATGCAGACTTTTAAAAAATTATCCAGACATAACTGTAGTCTGAAATTAGCAATAAGGAAAGAAATAAATATTTCTTTAGAAGGGCAACAAAGCTGGTGAAGAGTCTAGAGAGCAAGTCTTATGAGGAGCAGCTGACAGAGATGGCGTTGTTTAGCCTGGGGAAAAGGAGACTCGGGAGGGACCTTAGTGCTCTCTGCAACTACTTGAAAGGAGGTTGCAGACAGGTGGGGGTCAGCCTCTTCTCCCAGGCAACTAGTGACAAGACAAGAGCAAATGGCCTCAAGCTGCACCAGGGGAGGTTAAAGTTAACATTAGAAAGAATTTATTCACTGACAGAGTGGTTAAGCTTTGGAATGGGCTGCCCAGAGAGATGGTGGAGTCACTGTCCCTGGAAGTGTTCAAGAAATGATGGGCATGGCACTTAGTACTATGGTTTAGTTGACAGTGTCATATTCAGTCAGAGGTCTGACTCCATGATCTTGGAGGTCCTTTCCAACCTTAATGATTCTGTGATCCTATGATTCTATGATTTCCATGCCTTTCCCTCCTCTTCCCACAATTTTCTTTTTACTATTCTGTGCTGGCTCTCTCTTTCCAGCTGCTGAGTATTTAGAGAAACCAAGATGCCTATGGATGCAAAGGACTAGGTTTTATCCTCTATACACAATTTTTTTTTTTCAGAGGTTAATAATGGAATGAATAGTCAAAATCAGTTTAGTATTTAGAGCAGATTTATATACTTAGTTTATAGACCAAAGGGGGTTTACACTACCAGAACAATTTATCTTTGGCTGAAATCACATGCAACAGTCAGATTTTCTGTGAAACCAAACTAAAAATAGTCATAGGTTATTTCACAAGACCATGAGAGAGCTTTCTTTTCCACTCTTCAGGCATCCTCATAAAGGCCATATTTTTTGGGATAGTGAAGAAGGCTATGAAAACCATTCTGGATTCAAATACGGTGATGGAAGCATTATGAGTCTGTCTTTATTTCAGTGTTACACATGATGGGATAGTCCTCCCACTGAGGATACTCATGGTGAGTCAAAGAGCTTTACTGAACTGTGAAACAGATTATACAACCTTCTTCAAACCCCAGTGCAGATCAACTTTACCTAAAACATTTATTTAGTCTGAACAATTCTTTGCTGTCCCAGGCAAGCCATTTCTGAATTTGACTAGCCTTGTAGTTAGAAAGATTGTGGTGCAGTTCACTTTTTCTGTCATTTAATCTCAATTATTTCTTGTATTAGATACTGTCCCCTTGTTTTGTGGAATGATTCTCATATACAAAGTCTGCTAAGCTGTACTATGCTTCTAGCAGTATTGAACAGCTTTCTTCTTTCAAAAAACAATCCATCAGTGTAACAGTTAAAGGTACTTAGACTAATTCTATGCACAGTCCCACAGCTTGGCCAGTGCCCGCTGGTGTGTCATATCCCTCATGTGTTGGCAGTGTTTTGCCTGGTACCTAGTGCCAAAATACCAGCAACCTTCATGCTGGCATGTGCCTGTAATTCTCAGTGCTGCAAAGTCAGTTTGCTCTCCTTCTTTCTGGGGCCACAGGGCTATGTCATGTGTTGAAATCCTATTATAGGGCAATGGAGGATGAAAACAGGTAGCAGAGTACAGCACTTACTGACTGTGCACACGCTCTGGGCTCTACTGGTTCATGAAGTAAAACTACTTAAACATAACGAAAATACCTGCATTCCCCCAGGGAAAGAGTATGTGTGTCAGGCAGTCCAAAGCCTGATCTTTGGATCCTGACACTATTCACAGCAAATCTCCCTTCCCTGCATGGACTCTGTTCAGGCTGGAGCCTCTCTGCAGCACAATCTGCTATGAAATTATTGTCTCTGCCTTTTAGATTTCCATGTGTCAAAGAGAGGTTTCACAGTTCCTCCCCTAAATGCTTTAGTGCAAATATTGAGCTCTGCCTGCACTGGTTAAGAAAACTACATTGATATTTAATAAGCAGAAAAGCAAATATCCATGTCATTTCCACCTATGGACAAGAGTTAAGCTATGTAACATATAAAGCTGTTAGGAGGAGGAGAAGATCACTTTGCTTCACTGTGAGAGGCTTGCAGAAAGAGGAGGAGACTGGTTTAGCTTTGAAGTGGAGAGAAGAGAGGATAAAGATTCAAATTACTAAGGCACTGTCAGATGACACATGTACACTAGAGAAGCAGCTAAAGATGCACTATGAGAAAATCTATAGGTTCATTCTTTTAAGGAAATCTTATACCTGTGTGTTCAGGGCTCTAATGTGCACCTTGCCTCTTCTGCATGTGTTTAGCTAATTTGTATTCTTAAAAGTCCATTTGCATTTCAAAATATGGGATTTGTGTGCAGAACTTGAACATCCTTTTTTCTTTTGGTTTCACAGACACACTATCACATATCTGTTGTTCATTTAGAAGTCTATGCTTGCATATCTGGTTATAAAAGGGTACAGTGTTTAAAATATCTCTAGCCAATATATTTTACCTCAGAATAAATGAAGGGTGGCAAATGATCTTTAATTGTTCATCTTTCTGCTGATTTTCTTCCATTTTTAAAAGTTCCTTGAGAAAAAAGTTTCTGTCAATTATACAGGTACACCAGATCCAAGTAATCAGAATGTTATGAGATCATGTGAAAACTGCAGTTCAGATAGTCTCCATTTTTAAGGAGATCCTGCATCATAGTTTTTACCATGCCATACAGCATAGGGTTTTCTCATTTGTCATTCACAGTTCTATTTATTTCTGTACAGAGCAACCGACTAATTCTCTCAACTTTCTGAGTAGTCTTCTGACACACAGTGAAGCTTGGAGTAATGGAATCCAGATATGTTGACAACCAGAATCTTAATCCATTGCTTTGAGTTAAGTATTCATGATCATATCTCACTGGTGATACTTAAAAGTAGAATCACAGATTTTCCCATACCTGAGAAGTGGGTACCTGAGAACCATTGCTGTGAAAACGTAGCTAGTGGGAAGACAGTATATTCTTCATTTTCCAACTCTACCATTTTTAAACCACTTTTCTATTATAAAGTTTACTGATAAAATGCTAGCTTTGCCACACTGTATCACCTGTGGATGTTGTTTTCAGGAACTGTGCTTTATGAGTTTTATTGCTCAGTGAGTGGTGTCTACTTATTAATGTAACTGTTACATGTAGCTAGATGATTTTAGTTGTTATTAATATGTCATCTGCTCCTCTTAGAGTATTTAATACACTTTTATTGGCATTAAACTTGTCATTTAAGCTATTAATAGCTTGAAAATACTATTCTGTTTGCCTATAATGATTAGGAATATTTAAAAGTTTTTAACAAATATTGATAGATGGATGAATCTAATTAGAAACTATGAACCAGAAATACAAGAGTGTTATGTATCAAAGGTAGATTTCCTGTAGTATTTACAAAATTGTATGACACTTGCCAATTTTCAAACAGAAGACTCCAACCTGCTTAGGAGCCTGTTACTTGCCTTATATGTCTGAATATATTTTGAAAATATATTCATGTAACCCACATGTTCCTGTCCTTGCATACTATACATATATAATGCATCATCTGGTCCTGAACACGACAACCCAAACCCCCATGCGTTTGTGTGTTTTTAGCAGTATTGGGTCTATTAATATATCCCCCATTGCTAAACAGCTCAATTCACCTTATCTAACTTGGCAGCTTGTCATAGTGCCATTTGAGTTAAGGTGCAAATACAAAAAAATCATACTTTTTTCATTTATTTTGTGTTAAAAAATAAATAAAAAGGAAAATCATTCCTAGGAGGAGGTTAATTTCTCATAAGTTGTGGGTACTTACATCAAATTAGGTGTTTATGATCCCTTCACTATCAGTAGAGTGCAAGAGGTGATGAATTTGACTGTATGTACATGTTTGCAAGAGGATGAGAAGAATGATATGCTATACTTTACTGATTATTTAGATCAAATTCACAACAGCTTTAATGTCATCCTAACATTTGTCCCATAAGCAGTTAGCTAGTGGTAGGAAAAATGCATCCTACCAAAAGCAAAAAAATCCTTTTTCTTTTAGAAAGTCTTGAAAAAAAAAGATCCAAGGTAATTTTAGCTGGCACTTGTCACACAATTTATGGGTATTTCTGCTATTATTGGTCTTATTCAACAATTCTTGAAAAATTTATCTTCTTTGAAATATAATCTTATACTAATGTTTTCGTAAAAAGAATAAGAATATTGCTTTTCTTATGGGTAAATAGTGTGTGGCAAGATCACAACCACAGGTCACAAAACATTTACTTTTTTTAAAGAACAAATAGAAAAAAATATTTGTTGAATTTTTTAAAAACACAAATAAGAACATTGATACTACAACATGGATGAAAACAAGATTATGTATACCAGCAATACCTGAAGCACTTAAAACTGTTGATCCTTTTGACTAGAAAACTGGTTTATCTAGAAGTAAGGTGGCTTGCCCAGTATAAAGGGAGGTGTGCAAAAAAGATTTGTGAAGCAATTTGGTTCAGAAGAACCCACTATTTTCCCTATTCTTTTTTAAGCCATAATGTCTACAGACAGATCAGGCCACACACAGAAGATACATACTGAAGTGGTAGATCCTCATCCCATTTAACATACAAGCTAGGACAAAAATGTTCTTACATATCATATACAAGAAAGGAAACAGACAAGAAAGGAAATTAAAACTTGTCTCAAATGAAGACCATTTTTACTAAGCTGAGGGCAGTAGCTTTTCCATCATATCCTGGTGTGACAAAGTATTAGATTGCATTATTTTCTTATTATTCTACAAAAGAAAACTGGTATACTCTAACTTCCTCTTATATAACTGTTAAAGTCTGTCTGCCTTTTTTAGCTTTTTCATAGCATTCACACTAGCAAGGAAGACAATATGTTTACAGTGGAGCAGCATAAATACCACCCTGCTTTCCTTTATCCAGTGACAACAAATGCTTGGCTACATCTCTGCAGAAACATCAGCCTGTTCATCCTCAATACTGCTTTTACAGCTAACACTAAAGGCAGACCTTCTTTCCCCCAACAACTACAATCAGACATCAGTGAAATGGCAAACATTATGAAAGATTCAAAGGAAATACCTTCATGTGTGCACTAGAGAAAAAGTGTTCGAAATTCATTGTATGCTTCCTCAATTTACAGTTTTCAAAAGTTCCATTTAGTTCAAAGGTTATATACACTGTTTGTGCCCAGAAGCACAAATTTGCTTTTTCCCAGCATAGGACCTTACTAATTCTTACTAATTTCCACTAATACTCATTGTATTGCCAGAAAGTTATCAATTAATGAGACAGATTTCTTACTGTTCCTTTATGGCTAGTTTCTTTTTGAAGATTTTATGAGATTCCCATTCAAAACTGTTCTGGAGACACAAATACACAATGTCAACCATACCAACATTATCAGAATATCCAACACCACCCTTAAAGAACCTCAGCAGTTATGCTGATTCTTCCCATTACATGGGAATTAGCCCTGTGTCTGCTAATTCTATTTATTACAGCATCTAGCATTTGACCAGGCAAGTAGTCTTCTACAGTTTTTTAATCTTCCCTGAAGCTATTTTAGAAAAATTCCTTTCACATTTGGCACTTTCCATTCTAGTGTGAAATAGTTGATCCATGGTTTAACAGCTTAGTGCAATCATGTTAGAACACCTCCTGAGTGACTAAATGGTTCTTTGGTCCTGCTAGTGATAACTACACATTTTATGAGTAAGTAATCATAAATGATTTAAAAAATGGTTTAAGGGATTTGTCTCAGACTTTCACTCATAAAGAGTGGTTCAGATACAGAACTTCTCCTGTGCACTTTCATAGTGACACCAACATAAAAAATTTATTTCCTTTTCTGCTACTGTTTCTACTTTTCACACATTTAACTGCATCAGGCTTTCACACTCAATTAGAGGTCTTGTTTCCAATTCTTTTGAAAAGGGGCTTTAGTATTTGGTTTTAACTTACTTCCTTATAAAATTTTACCTCAAAATCTATCTGTCTTCTGTATTTTTTCAAAATTAAATGCATTAGAAAGCTGATGTATTTCCTGTTTCTAAGTCAAATGTATCTTCTGACTGTTACTGAGTGTCTTTTTAATAATTATATCCTGATCCAGATCCAGTTCACTGATCAGGATTAAAGTAATTTTTTTCTTCATATGTAAGTTTCTGACTAGATCAGTTTCCAAGAAGTAATCAGTGCTACTGTTTAACCACATAATTTTTTTCTTGCTATAAAAGAAGTCAGTCCAGAAGACTGAAGTTTCCCATTCTGTTATGTTTTTGGCTCTCTTTCAGCATGTCAGTCACCATACAAGTCAGAATTTCCAGAAGACCATTACTACTCTTCCATTAAAAAATTACAGGTTTTCTGAAAATATTCTGTGGTTCTATTTATGTTTTTAACTATTTACCTTATTTGAATCTAAATTTTTCTTCACCAGAATGAGTCAGGAAGTGATACAAGAAGTGTTATTACTTGGTTAATGTACTCTCTCAATCACATTTAGTCTGATTTTTTTCATTCCTCCTTAAGTGTTTATTCTATCAGTAACTATTTAAAAGCTAAACATTGTTTACCATCTTCCTAAATTCCTAATACTGTCACAGAACTTTTATATTTAGTCTTGGGTTCAATGCTTATTTTTTGATATGTAGTAGAATAGGACTTTTAGAAACTACTCTTCACCACCTTCCAACTATTTTTTAAGCTCTGTTCTACATTTTTTGAATGATTCAGAATACTTATATCTTCATCCTTATGGAAAGTGTCATTCCTAACTTCTTGTGCTTCTTTCATTTTTCATTTTCTTACAGTCTCCAAGTAACTCTCTTATTACTATTTTGGTGTCCCAACCCACCTCCATTTTAGTTTAGATGGAGATAGAAAAAAATGTCATTCCGTCTCTTATGTATCCAGCTATAACTGCAATTAATAATCATCCCCTCTTTCATGCACTGTTTCCTCAACTATTGACCAATGTCACTCTGGTCACAGATGTTTTATCATGAACATTTCAGACTATCCTCTCATTAAGTTCAATAGTCTATTACAACTTGAAATAGAGAGCATCTCTTCTTATGTCTGTTTCATTAGCACTCACATAGGCCACAAAGTTCCTAAACAACCCTATTCTTGATGTTTTGTGCAGGCTGTCATCTCTGCCTCAGCGGGCATACAACTAGACTGTCCACACAGTGTGTAACTACACTGCCGTACATCCCAGGTGTAACAGCCACAAATGTCCATCTGTTTGGCAGGAGAAATTTCTCCTCTCCCTCCCCCATTAATCACTGTAGACCACATTCTCCTGTTGGAAACCCTGGCAATGCAGCAGTATTTTAGGGGCAGAAAAATGCAAGGTTGCTATTTGGTGTGGAAGTCTGACTTACTTGAATGGAATAATTGCAAAATACCTGGGTTTTTTTCTATAAAAGCTTCTTGCCAATGGTCATCATTCTTTAAGACCAAAGAGGGCAAAAATTGCAAGCTTTTTTAAATTTCTGCCGGGAAACAGATAAATGCAACAGCAAAATTAGAAGACAGAGTTGACAAGTATAATACCTTTCAGAAGTTTATAAAAAAAAATGACATTTTGACATAACAGTTAGGAGTACTTGCAGATTTCCCATAGTCCCCTCACTGCCTTGCTTTGCTGTACAGAATTTCACCTCATTCCACGAATTATTTTCAGTGGCTTGTGTCTTATCTATATTTTAAAGAATTTCATTCACAAAATAAATGCTGGAAAACGTGCTTCCATCAAAAAAAAATTAATGTCTATAGTCTTTGGATTTAAAAAAAACAAAACAAAAGCTTTCCAGCATTTGATGGTGGCTTTTTGGTAAGAAGTCTTTTCTTTCTCTCAATTCTTTCATGAAGGAAAATACTAAGTTTTGCTATCTAATCATCTGTTTCTCTAAGATGTCAAGTAAATATGAAATATCAAAAAACTTAAGTCTGTAACTCTTTAAAATTGTCTTAGGAGGAATCTATCAAACTCTCAGGGGGAATAACACCTTGATTTATAATTCACCTAAAGAAGTTTGTGACTTTGCTTTTAAAGACATATAATTTGCATTTTAAAAGAAAAAAGTGTATTCTTCTTTTCGTTATGTGTAGCCATTTTATTGACAGCCATTCTATATTATAAGCTTAGTAATGAAATAAACTACTCGAGAGGCTACATACCCAGATGCAAACAAGAAAGCAGTAATAAAAAACTGTGAAAATACAACTTCTTGAATTATAATAAGAGGAAAATTTTAAGTACTGTGCTAAAATGAAATCTACCTATAGAGGGTGTTTTCTTTTTTTCCTAAAGTATCTAATCACTGTGTCTAGGCACACATGCACATAGGAGAAACAGTGTAAAAATAAATTACACTCTAATATCACTGGAACGATCTCATTCTAATTACTATTTAATATTCTAGCCAGAAGGAAGATGACTGGAAGTCTTGGCTACTAATTTTCCAGGACTAATTTTATTTCTTTCTTATAAGATACGGTCAAAGAACTGCACATCTTGTACAGTGTGTCAAAAGGGTTAGTCATAGACTGCAGCAAGTGTATCACAGCACAGACCAAGTTTCTGTGAGACTGTGATGAACAACTCATCACAGTCAATGTGAAGGGGAGCTGCTCACTTCACTGACTAGGAAGAAAGCAAGTAGGAAAAGTCATTCCTTTCAGAGAATCGTGGTTCTGATCCATCAGAGTTGTAGTGTTTTAGTTATGTACAATCTTAAGAAACAAGCTCACTGTTTGAGAAAATACACGTTTTTTAAAAGCTTTATTCTTGTATTTTTAGGAAACCATTATATACTGTATATTTTTATGTATGTGTATATATACACAAAATACATATATATAATATAAATACAAAATGACATAGTCTAGAAATTACCAGGTAAAATCCTCTTGGAGGAAACAGAGGTTGAAGATTTAGAGATAATTAACACATTATTAAAGTTGCCTCTTATAATAAAAATCTAATAACTCCATACAAATAAAAGAACTACATACAGTTTGGTAGCAGACGTACCTTTAATGTTTCTGGCTGTTCCCTGTACTGCAGTATTGTACCAATAAGACTGATCCTGACCAAGATCTGTGCAGATCAGGAGTAGGTGGGGCATTTCAGTAACATATGTTTGCTGCGTATACAGAATTTTATGTTCTGTATGTATGTATCACTAATATTTTATATGTTATGATGCTGTTACTTCAGACCTAACCTTCAGTATTATGTAGGAAATAAGCAATCACTTTGCTCTTAGTTTTATGAAGATTTTGGGCAGCATTTTTTCTAAGTGTTTCATGCTTGAAATTGTACAAACACAGGAGTTTTAAGGGAGTGAATAGAGTTGTACTATAGGTAGCTATCTGACTTGCTATACTTAAATATATGATAGCTCTTTCTGGGACATAAAGTGTTAAGACTAATCCTCAACAGGCATTCTCTATCAAGGATAGAGACTCTACCTAGAAATTTCCGTATGCTGAGAAAAATTCTCCAGCTGTACAATGAAGCTCTGTGTTCTCACCCTACAGTATCAGGTGACACAAAAAAAGAAGGCAGAAGAAAAGGTTATAGGTTTGTTAATGAGAAATGTTCTATTAGAATTACTTAAATTAGGAACACATTTTACTGATTTTTTAATTTTAGAAAATCAATATGTGATACTGAGAAGTTAAACAGTTTTCTGCTAGTCAGGGCTGACTGTGATGTGTGGTGCACCAACTTTCACATGGTCACATTTATAAGTCTGAGGCAAATAGGAGTATAAATCATTTTCATCCATTCCCAATTAATGACTACAGGCTCTGAGAACATTTGACTTTGTATAGAAAATAGTATGCACAGTGAGTCACATTCAGCAAAACAAACAGTTCTGTGATTTCATTTTGCAATGCTTGAATTTCTATATTTGAGGAACAACACATGCAATCATCCTACTGAGGTTCTACAAGTCATTCACTACACCTGAGTAGCTCTACCTCTTCCTCTTCACTGAAATAAGAAAACTGGAGTTAGAAGACACAGCTCCCTTCAATGGGAGAAATACTTAATTTTGATATCCAGAAAAGAGTAATGGAGGCTTTCCTGTGGACCTTGATCACATTTAAACCAATTTCATCTCCTTGTATAGGAAAAGCAATACTACTTGGTTGACAGTCCCTCAGGAATCATAATGTTCATAGTTCCTGCTTGCCAATTAAGCACATACAGTCAGAATTTGACTGAAGTATGTGCTTGTATTTTTTCCTAGGAAATATAGTAAAACATTAGTATCTAAGACATTATAATCAAAATAGCCTGCATTTAACAGTCTGAAAGGTAAAACTGTTTTCACTCCAAAATCCTCATCTATCATCCCTCTCTACTATCCATTCTTTTATAGACAGTTACAAATACATAATATGAAATGTTGATATAAAATATAATTCTACCTATGTGACTTGCTAGGCCAAATTTTGGCTTTTAGCCTCTAACCACTTCTATAAATTTTCACAAGCTATTGCCCTCGGCAATTCAGAGCAGCTGTACCCTTTTGGGTATGTGGAAAGATTGCTGGGGGTAAAATCAGAGGAAACTGGGAAATTACATTCACACCCTAAAAGAAGATATAACAGTATATATAGGGAGAAATGCAGTTCCTTCTTCCTGTATAGAATGTGGTGATCAGGCTCTAAACCTATTCCACAATGATTCGCCATACATGAAATCTGAAACCTTAAGCACCTCCTAAGGGGGATGAAATGGAGGGTGGAGCAGAGTGAAGACATTAACCAGGCTCTATTGAAATCCTTGCAGGGAGAGGAACTTGATGGTACCATGTAACTGATAAACTGCATAGTACCTGTCAAGCAAGGGAGGCAGGAGAAGATGTCTTACTACTGAACCAGCAAGCGTGATAAAATTGCTCTCCTTGGATGAACTTGGTTCATTGTAATCCAATTGTAATACTAATAAACACCTATGTCCCAAAATCACCCACCAACAAGGTACAATTGCCCTTCACAGACCATGCACTCTATATTTTATTAACTGTATTTGTAAGAGTAAAGTGGGAGAATTTTATACCAATCTGTAAAAAAGGTATGTATGACTATAGCCACGCAAGCTCCATCTAAACAAAAAATATTATACCAGTGAGTTAAGAATGGAGAGAAACTGATGGAAGACTCCATCATAACTTCTGGGATCAGTTGACAGGTTGAACTTGTCTCCTCTCCCACAGGGACACCTGTTGGGTAGTAATCTTACTCTTTGCATAGTAAATACTTTTATTTGGTTTAGAGTTTGTCTGTATATTGATTGCTTTGAATGTTTTTGCAGTCAGGTACTATCACTGGCAATCCTTGAACCTTAACCTGTCACAATGGTCAATGTCTTCACTGTGCTACGAATACCAGGGGAGAATCTTGATACTGTGTCCATGAAATGGTTTTGGAGTGGTCTCTGAAGTGTGATTTTGATTAAGAAAGTATCTTAAATACCTACATGGAAAGGTTCTTAATGATTCTGCTTGCACTGATAGCGGTCCAGAAAGACACATCCATGTCACTGGCTTTGGTGGGGACTCAGAAAAAAACAGCAGGAGCAGGGCATTCAGACTGTCAGTAGGAAAGCTGAGCCCAGACCAATGGGAATCTATTCTAACTATCTTTTGGCATTGCAACAACAGGTTCACTCCCAAAGGGGTGACAGTCAGAGACAGTGGCTACCATGGGGGCAATTTAGCAACAACAACCACTCACAGAGAGGTTCTTGCTTTCTTTATTGTAATTTCTTTCAGCCCATAATGGGTATGTAATCAGTCCTCTAGTAACAAGTGTAGAAACCATAACAGTATTTTAGGGCAAGATCCCATTGTCAGTTTAGCGTGATTCAGTTCACAGGAAGTTAAAAATCTGAGCGCCAGTTTCTGAATGCAAATGCAAGGGTTATCACCAAGCTTAAGAAGCACTATAAATGCATGCCAGGACATAGATCAGAAACTGGTCAGCTACCGGGACACTAGCAAGCATAGGAGTGGGAAGCAAAAAATGCAGTTCAAAACTTGTATTGTGTCATTTAGGATGAAAATAGGGAAAAGATTTCATGAAATAATTCAAGTATAAATTCTTAGATTCAATGGTGTCAGATTAAAACATTTTTCCATGCTAGGGACATATCTCACTCTCACACTCAAATATTAGGGAAAGTTGTAGGTTTTACTATGCAGTAATCAAGAGCTTACCTTCTCTACTAGGAAAGCCAAAGTAATTTATTTGCTTCAAGAGGCCACAGCAAAAGAGGATTGTGTGGATTACCAGAGAATACTTCAAACAACCCTTCCCCCTAGGACAAGATGCAAGAAGCATGATTATCTACTTTTCATATTAATTTCATATTAATTTTTTAATAATTTCTTAGCTTCTGGAATTAATGCACTGTAGCAAAATTTTAGCGAGTACAGAAGTTACCTCAAAAGTATAAATAATGTCAAGAATAATTATAAAGAGTGTTGAAAATATCATTGTGTTTATGGAGAAACATGGTCTATTTACAGTTAGGCTGCATGCCTTTTGTAAAAGGCAATCCTGTCTCAGTAATGACTAGAGAACTAAGAAGGTATCAAAAAGCAAGAGGTTGAGGACCTTTCATGGACATAATGTGTTTCTGCACCAAAAATCACTGAGAAACTATGTTGTCATGGAGCTGGAGGAAACTGAACTGAAAGCTAGTTAAAGGATAAGAAGAATAAAAGTCAAAGTGTAACAATCACTTTTTAGGCTAGAAATCAGTCACAGCACCACAGAATCACAGAATATGCTGAGGTGGAAGAGACCCACAAGGATCATCAAATCCAATGTCTGGTCCTGCACAGGACCATCCCCAAGAATCACACCATGTGCCTGGGAGTATCATTCACATGCTTCTTGAACTCTGTCAGGCTTGGTGCTGTGACCACTTCCCTGGGCAGACTGTTCCAGTGTCCAACCACACTCTGGATGAAGAATCTTTTTCTAATGACCAACCTAAACCTCCCTGACACAACTTCAGGCCATTCACTCAGTCCTGTCACTGGTCACCACAGAGAAGAGATCAGTGCCTGCCCCTCCACTTCCTCTCACCGGGAAGTTGTAACTCTCAGTCTCCTCCAGACTGAACAGACCAAGTGCCCTCAGCTGCTCCTCACACAGCTTCCCCTCAAGGCCCTTCATCATCTTTGTTCCCCTCCTTTGGACACTCTCTGACAACTTAATTTCTTTCTTATATTTTGACTCCCAAAACTGTCCACAATATTCAAGGTGAGGCCACCCCAGTGCAGAGCAGAGTGGGACAATCCCCTCCCTCGCCTGGCTGGTAATGTTTTGCCTGATGCCCCCCAGGACAGGGTTGGCCCTCCTGGCTGCCAGGGCACTGCTGACTCAGATTCAACTTGTCATCAACCAGGACCCCCAGGTCCCTTTCCATGGCACTGATCTCCAGCATATCATTCTTCAGTCTGTCTGTAAGTCGAGGTTTGACCCATCCCAGGTACAGCATCCGGCACTTCCCCTTGTTGAACTCCCTATGGTTGGTGATTGTCCAGCCCTCTCATTAGCCCAGGTCTCTCTGCAGGGCCTGCCTGCCTTCCTGAGACTCAACAGCTCCTCCCAGTTCTGTGCCAACTGCAAACTTGCTTATATCCCTTCCAAGTCCAGTGCCTAAGTCATTTATGAAGATGTTGAAGAGCACAGGGCCCAGGATGGAGCTCTGTGGAACCCACTGGTGACAGGTCACCAGTCTGATGTCACCCCATTCACTATTACCCTCTGTGCTTGACCGGTGAGCCAATTGCTCACCCACCACATGATGTGTTTATCCAACTCTGCTGTACATTTTGTCCAGAAAGATCTTGTCAGAGCCAGTATTTGAAATCCAAGAAGATTACATCAGTTGATGTCCCTTGATCAACCAGGTGTGTTACCTCGTCATAAAAGGAAATTAGATCTGATAAGCAGGACTTTCCTCTCATGAAATCATGCTGGCTGTGTCATCAGTGTAGTCAATAGAAATCAGTGCTGAAATGGAAAGTATTCCTGGAGAAAAGATTGAGTAGTAATACATTTTCCCGAGGACTTGATAAACATTTATTGGAGGATGTTCTGAGCCACCAAGCTGTAGCATGCCTACCCTTATTGCTCCTCAAGCTCCTTAAAATGGCACCTAGCCTCATGCTCCTTCCCTGCCCTCTGGATGTAAAGGAACCTGTTAGAGCAGCTGCCTCCAAATCAGAAGGGATGAGCGAATGGAGACTTTCATCTCCCTTTATGCCTGTGAAGCCCAACACTCCTGTATGACAGCATTGTGATTAATGTGACCTTACCAATTGTATGTTCAGCAAGCAGATATTAGTAGTACTTATAGATCTCAGTCTGGGTTTTTCCTAAGAACTTTTGTTAGTGAAACACCCATGTTATTAATTTTGTTCATTCACAAGCAATAATTTTCCAATATATGCTTTGCATTTTCAATTTACTCCTCATCTTTTTTATTCCAATACTGGAAAGTAAACCACCACCAAGGATCTTGATATTTTTCAATTTAAAAAAAATATAAAAATTAAGACATCTTTTTGAGTTTACATTGCTGAATAGAATTTTTATTAAAAAGTGAGATCAATATATAAATCAAAGAAACATTTCCAAATTTCTGGTAGAAATGCAACTTACTGTCAGATCTGGCATCAGGAAGACATAGTGGGATGGTTCCTTACAGCTTTGGAGCAGAAGGATACAGGCTCCTTACAAAGGACAGACAGTAAAGACTAGGAAAGGGTGCCATAGAATCACAGAACCAAATTATGCCTGACAAATTTGATGACCCTCTATAATGGGCTTACAATTTTGGTGGAAAAAGAGGAGCAACTGATGTCCTCTACCTGGAACTGTGCAAAGCATTTGACACTGTCCTACATGACATCCTTGTCTTTAGACTAGACAGACATGGATTGAATGGATGGACCTCTCAGTGGATAAGGAACTGGCTGAATGGCTGCACTCAAAGAGTGGTCAATAGTTCAATGACCAGTGACAAGTGGCATTCCTCAGGAATCAATATTGAGACCAGCACGCTCCAACATCTTTGTTGACTACATGGACAGTGGGATTGAGTGCACCTGCAGCAAATGTGCCACAAACACCAGGTTGTGGGATTCAGCTGATATGCTGGAAGGACAGGATGCCATCCAGAGAGAGCTGGACCAGCTTGAGAGATGGATCTGTGCAAACCTCATGAAGTTCAACATAGCCAAGTGCAAGGTCCTGCACCTGTGTTGGGGCAATCCCAAACCTAGACAGAGACCGGCTAGACAGAGAATGGATTGAGAGCAGCCCTGAGGAGAACGACTTGGGGTTGCTTGTAAATTAAAAGTTGGACAAGATTCAGCAATGTGCACTCACAGTCCAGAAAGCCAGCTGTGTCCTGGACTGCATCAAAAGCAGTGTGACCAACAGGTCTAGAAGGTGATTCTGCCCCTCCACTCTGCTTTGGTAAGACCTCATCTGAAGTGCTGCATCCAGTTCTGGAGTCCTCAGCACAGGAAAGACGTGGACATGTTCAAGACGATCAGAGGCATGGAACATCTCTCCTATGAAGATGGGTTGGGAGACCCAGGACTGCTCAGCCTGGAGAAAAGAAGGCTCTGGAGTGACCATATAGTATCTTCCAGTACTTAAATAGGGCCTACAAGAAAGCATAAAAGGCATATAGTGATAGGACAAGTGGTAAAGGCTTCAAACTGAAAGAGGTCGGGTTTAGATCCAACATTAGGAAGAATTTTTTTACTCTGAGGGTGGTGACGCAGTGGAGCATGTTGCCCAGACATTGTGGATACCCCATCATTGGAATTGTTGAAGGCCAGGTTGGCTTTGAGCAACATGGTCCAGTGGAAGGTGTCCATGTCCATGGCAGGAGGGCTGGAACAAATATTTAAAGATCCCTTCCAACCCAAGCCATTCTATGATTCTATAGACAGATTTCAGTACTGTCTGAAGTTCTAATTCATTGCAGTTATACTTCCTTAAGCCTGAAGTTATTAACTAACATTCCCAGTTGTAACGTTGCATCCATTTGAAAAACAAGTTAGACTCTACCATCCTAGCCATCATTCTCATCAATCTTAATCAACCCTGAGAGCAGACAGGTACAACCTCTTTGCAGCCAATAGCAGCTCTGGATTGAGGTTTTGTAGGGCTCAGCTAAACATGTGCTCCATCTCAGCAATGTCAACAGCACAGCTCTGATTTGTCTCATCAGAGATCTCTTGGCTACAATTAAGAGGTTTTTCTGTAATCCTTCCAAAAATGATTTTTATGCCCAGCAGGAGTTCAGTCTGCCTGTGCTGTGGGTTGGTTAGCTGTTGCAAACAGGTGTTGAATAACCACGCTATGTATGGAGAGCTTTGCTTTTGCACAGGAAGGCTGACAGTTACTGGGCATCTGCTGCTGAGAAAATCCCAGGCTGCTCTGAGATTGCCATAGGGGCATCTGAGCAAAACTAACACTCAGTAGCACAAAACAAATCAGCACAATGAAGAGCATATACTCACTTCAGCATGTGGTCTGAAATGCTCTGTGCAGCCATCAGCAAGACAGAGGAAATGAAAAAGAAAAAGCCCTCCTTTCCACCTACCCTGCTTACACCTCCCACTGATCTTCCAGGCATGAGCTTGTGGCCACTGCAGAGCACTTTTTGGCAGCTCTAGAGGTAGTGAGAAATGACAGCAGCTGCAACCACACAGACAACAACTCACAGCTTTCTTTCTTTTCATCCCTGTTCTTGTCAGCTGAACTGCAGAGTATACTAGAGTAGGATGTTCAGTTTGGTGCACTGCTCTTCAGTAGGCAGAAACCTGAGGCACTGGGAGCAGCTCTGCAGTACCTGTTATAGATATCTTGGGGGTTCATGCAGAACAAATTGCTTTTTGAGTGTCAGTACATGTACAGATACTTACACAGTGTCTCCTAAGCAGACTGTCTGAAAAGTTACATAGTGATGCTCTAATAAACTCCATGCCATCACATTTCACTCATATGGGCAGATAGTACACTGCACATCATGTGCACCAGACAGAGACAGTGTTTTATCCATTTGTGACTGCCACTTCAGCAAACAGGTATCAGACTTCTGTTCACATTTTTATTTGATTTCTGTTTTTTAAAGTCTTCATTCCATTTTTCTTCCCATTCCTCATACCATTTTGGAACTTGCAGTTACTCTCTTTTAAAATACTGAGACTTTTCATCCTTTGTCACAATTTCCTCCTTTTTCTTGATCTTTGCTTGCCACATCTCCTTGTGAGAGACACTTTCTCTTAGCATGAAAGAATGCAATGACAATGATGTTGAGTGCTGGAAAGCTTTCATCTTCAGTCAACCAGCAGGTAGACCTTTATCAGACAGAAAGATGTACAAAAGACCCTACTCCAAAAAACAAAAATCATTTCAGTCATGGATGTGCTAGCATTAAAAAGATACATTAATGGATAACACAGTAGTGTTTTCAAACTTGGGGACCATGCACCATTCTGAACCGCATCTGCTTTTTAGGATATTGCACCACCTGAACGCTGCAGTGAAAGGGAAGAAAAAAATAACCCTACTGCAGCAGTGATCTGTGTACCACAACTAGTCTCCACTAATCCTCTGAGAAAGGCTTCTGGTTGTTAAACTCATGCCTAAAACCTTCCAGACAACAGATGCTTGTCAATACATGGACGCACTCTGAATAATATTCCCTACTATATAATTTGTACAAAGCTAAGGAGCACAACTAGAAAAGCAAAAAACTCTTATTTTCTGAAGTTGAAACACAAGCTCTACAGTTCTCTGATTGGGAATGGCATTCCTCTTTGTGTTACACCTTAAAATCTATTTCTGGATCTAAATATCTGTTTATTCATTGCTTCTCCACCAGTTCTACCCACTGCCTGACACTGGCATCCCAAAATGTCCTACTGCAGCCTGCAGGGTGCCCTGTATCAGTACAGTCCTGGCAGCTGCTTCCCAGATGTGGTGCAGACAAATGACCTGATCTTGGGAATGGGGATCCTTCAGAGTATGAGAAAGAGGGCTCTAAGGTCTGTTGCAGGAGGGAGAATAACTTTCATTCTTTTGCAGCCTGCAGAGGGACTTTTAAACCTCACCTCTGCTGCAGCAGTACTGCAGTATGCCATTGGCTCCTTGCACCAGGCAAGAAAAAGCTGTCAGGATCCTGCAAGGATGCAGAGTAGATTTTACAGACCTTCTGTGGTAAGGGGAATGAGATATGACTCCCCTGGGTGGACATTACTGGTCCTAGGGTTTTCCAGGGCCATGACAGCTGCCTTGGCCTTGTCTGGCCTGAGAGCAGGAAGGGCAGGCTCCAGCACTGGTAGCTTTGGGAAGGGGTGCTTTAGACTCTTCTCTCCTTGCATGTCCTCTCTCACAGAAGCGGGAAGGGATATCCAGTCCCCATGTTTTAGGGATTTTTAAATACCATCAAACCCTCTGTGTACATCCCTGAAGGCTGTCTTGCAGCAGCAAGGAGAGGGTGAAGGATAGTAAAAGAGCAGGGAGGTAAACCCACCCTCTGAGGGCTGAGAGAGCAGGGAAGGAATGAGGGAAGAACCAGTCCTCTGGGGTGGCTCAGAAGCATCCTCAGAGTGCAAGAAATATACTGTATCTCATGAAAGGACTAAGGAGGGATCTTAGGTATTCATAGCTTCTTGTCTCTGAGAGTGCAGAAATGCATGGCTTCTTCAGGAAGGGAATAGGGAGAACAGAGATTTTTTTCTCAGACAAAGGAAACACAAGTGTCACACATGAGCCACAGAAGTTTTTGTACTACATCTGAGAAGCACGTTCAGTGAGAAAGTTGGTTTTGCTCCTCATTTAGGGAAAATTGCTTTATCTCTTGCATGATTTACATTTTCTCCTGCAAGCTCTTTCTGATCCTTCGAGTTTATAAGTTCTAGGCTAATATATCCTAAAATAAGTTGTTCCCTGTACAATGCATGTACTATTCCTTGAAACCTGTGCTGAAGGATTGCCCCAGAAGGCTTTCTGTTGTGGAGATTGCAGTTAGCATTCTACATTTTCCCTAGACTCTCTGGCTCAGCAACTTTATGCCATATGCAGCAACTGAAAGTATTAATAGGCAGAGTGCTTCATCTCCCTTGGCAGCTTTTTCAACACCAAGCCAATATCAGCAGATGCACAACTAGCCACTGTAAAACAGACTTTTTTTTCTTTTTTTTTTTTTTTTTTTTTTTTTTTAAGTGCTTCTCCTGATATGTGAACTGAGAAACCCACTGCAGTGTTCAGAAAGAAGCCAGGATAGTTGCCTTATGACTACAAGCTCCACTCCTGAGGGGACTCAGAGCCTGCACCTTGTAGGTGTGGATGCCCTGACCAAGAGCTGGCAGCAGAGGGAAGGCAGCAGACAGAGACCAGAGACCACGTGACAGGGCACAGTGGAAAGGGTTGTGCTCAGCTCTCCCTCCACCTAGACATAGAAGATGTGCAGTCTGGCTCTTATTCACAATCACAGTTCTCACAGCACCAGCCTTTGATTCTCCACCTTCACATATCCTTCTGGGTTACAAGGACAGAGCTACTGGATGGGTCAGGAGACAGGTTCTCCCCGGCCAAGCACACAAACAGATAACTACTGATTAGGGTACCCATGAAGGCAGTAATGGAAATTGTAACTAAATCCGTCAGTGCTCTGCTATCTAGCTTCAATAACTTCAGTCTTTACTCAGAAAAGATTTCATACTGGATCGTGCCAAATACATACCACTGGTCTCTATCTCTTTAATAGTTAAAATATATATTATACATCTTATATACATATTGTACATCTTATATACATATTGTACATCTTATATATATATTATACATCTTATAGTTAAAAATACACTTAAAATATTGGAAAAAAATCTGTTCTCCCCACCACCCTCTTCTTTAAAAAAAAAAAATAAAAAAAATATTG
>JAWWLT010000092.1:53191243-53204795 GCA_035040995.1 Premnoplex brunnescens
CCTCTGGTTGTTGTGGGTTAAAACCTAAGTTTTTCTCTGTAACATTGTATTTATTGTAATATTTTTAGTAAATTGTAACTCTGACTTCTAATCCCTCTTGAGTTGGGTTCTTTTCTCCTGATGGTTTATCTTTAAACCAGCACAGACAGAAAAAACAAGTTTGTTTCTATTATTTTGAATTACTGCCATTGCTTGATGGTTTGCTTATCTCATTGCCAGTTGTGCCCCCAAAAAACGCCAAAGCAACCAACCAACCAAACAAAAAAACCCAAGCAAAACAAAAACAAACAAACAAAAAAAAGAAAAGAGAAAAAAAAAGCCCCAAACCAAAACACAAAATAACACTCATTTTTTTGAAAAAAATTTCTCAGATAAAACTTTGATTATAATCTGATTTCACATTGTAATAACCTCATGTGACTTGTCTGCATATGGTCTTTATGGATGCTATAGGAGGATGGAGTCATTAAAAAGGAGTACCTTTCTTTTTATTGCATGTACTTTATGCAGCATAAGCAAGAATTCAGGCCTTGTTCTTTGAGATACAAACACAAAACTCCCTTTTAATGACTCTGAAATAAGGCAGGAAATTTCTGATAATTTCACTGAGTGTCCCTTATGTTCATTGTATCAGTGATTAGAAATAGCTGTGCCATTAAGTCCTTTCTCTTTCTTTCTCTCCTCCCCACCCTTTCTCTCCCCCCACTATTGTTTTATCTTCACATACACAGTAGTGCATCTTTCACTGCCACATTGTCTGTTGTTTCCACCTGTGATACGCTTCTATGTAGTTATTTTCAGATCTAGTGAGACTACCAACTTGCCATCACTCCCATGAGGAGATTATTCCAATGTCCAATTGTTCTCACTGTGAATTTCTTTCACTGAAGTCCAGCCCTCTCTGAATATTCCTACTAACTAGGACTCTGAAAGGACCTTGAAATAAGATGAAGTGGTACTATTGTCTAACTATTCCAGGTCAAAGGAAAAGGATGTATCCACAAGTGTAAGAGATTGAACTGCTAACATTCGACCACCCGCAGTAACTGCCCAGATGCTGTAAGAGACTAGTGCTAAAGGCTCAAACAATTAGACAGCTCTTTTACCACAGAGTAGTGATGCCCTCATTTAGGCTTACTCAGAAGGATATTCTGCACATGATTTTAAGACTGCAAACATTTACTAATGGACACTTCCTCATCTGCAATGCCAGCAGAAATTCCAGAGTGGACAACTGGAGTGGTGGCTGGACCCGCAGGGTCCCCCACAGCTGTATGCTGAGAACTTGCATGGTTACTGTTTAATAAGGGTCTCAGGAAATGTTAACCAAACAAGCTAGCTGTGTGTACTACTCAGCAGTGGACTTAATCATGTGCAAAGAACAGGTTTAAAAAACTTTAATATAGCAGAGTAACTGCCACAGATATACAGATGGTGTCAATACAGTCACATCTGATAAAACTGCTATCCTTGTGCACACTCTGCCCAAGAAATGAGACAAAAGGAAGTGCCTATCTCTCTCCAGGTAGAAGGAACACAGAGTCTTATATATATTCCTGCATCACACTCATACTTAATATAGCCAAAAGTTAAAATATGAGTATTTCAAAGTGTACAGGCTAAATTTTGAAAAAAAATAATCCCCAGCCTTGGAAGTGGAAATGCTGATGTCTCATGTGTTATATACCCTGTAAAAGAACTGATGCCTTTGAACACCTCACATTTCTGCCAGCTAAGTGGCAAAAGACAACTCAGCAGCAAGCTGTCATTTGTTAGAATGCTTGTTCTATTTTCTCCTTCTGTTCAAGCAAGTAATTTGCATTACCCTGGAGATGAATGTAGGCTTCATGGTGCTCTGAACTTCCAAGCCATGCACTGCTTTACTAAATCTCTGTACTTCAGTCTTCTGATGTAATTAAGCATCTTACAGTGAGAAGGCTCTTGCACAAATTGCTTCTAGAATTTCACCAGACTTGTGTAGTTCTTCCTGATGTTTCCATGTCTCTGACAAACTGTTTTCTTCCTTTTATTTTAAATTAAGTATAAATCCTTCTTATAGCCTATCAAATAAAACAAGTCATGGTTACCAAATAAGAATTTTAAGCTGAGCAACATTGAGAAGTAAAGATCTGTCTCAGACAAAGTCGTGTATGATGAAGGATCTTAAAAGTGTGAAACCTAACTACAGGACAAGATTATCTTATACACAGAGAAAGTCTTAAAAAAGTTAACATTATTGTTCTCAACAAGAACTATTCATGTTGCCAGTGTAGTTTTTTTTTCACCAGATTTCCACCTGGATGCTATTTTGTTCATTTAGTCTGTACTGACTGACTTTTCAACCATCCTATATAGAACAAGACTTAGAATTAAAAGCATGCTGGACATTAACAGTGATTGACACATTATTATATTAGTTTGTTTATACTGCTGGCATAAAGAAAGTCCTAAAATCCTCCAGGCATCTTTAGAAGTTTTACTAAATGCCTTTCATGATTCTTCAGGAATTACTTGTCAGTCAACACAATACTAAGTAATGCTCATATAGAGTTCTAGTGACCTTATCATTCGATGCATTTCTTCATCCAAGTGCTGTTTATTTGTCCTCTTCCTTGCCTTGGCAAAGGAGCCTTGTCAGAAGAGTGCGGCTACAGGACAGCTTGTCCAGTCTGTGAGGAAACTGCTTCATCTATACCCTTGTTTTAACTTCCTTAAGTATTCAAGGCAGCTGATATCACACACATATAGGAAGGGACTTTTTACATTTGTATTTCTTATATGTCTATTTGGAGAAAGGGGAAAACCTTTTGCAACTCACCAGGTAACTCTTGCTTGAACTGAAGCTGATACAGCCCTAGACTTGTGCAATGAAATGAGACAGATCCCATAGTAATCAGTAGCTCCTTTATAGTATGGCTCTAGTTAATGCTGTTTCATTTCACTTATGTTAATAGGAAATATTGTTCATAGAGCTGTGTATTTGAATAGCATAAGTACCCTGCAATCACATCAAATGCGTTCAAGCTGATCTTCATTTAAGGCCTAATCAGTGATGCTATTTCCTATTTCCTTACAATCTATCAAAGATGCAGACAACCTGGACTGGATTATACCAGCCCCAACCTCTCCACTAACCTCTGGTCTGAACACAGGATTGAATATACTTAAAGTATCTCTGACAGGGAACAGTTCAATCCCTTCTTAAACACCTACAGAGAGGGAGTTTCATAATGAGAATAAGAGAAACACTGTAGATATTAAAATAACTGACATTTGTTGTTTCCCCTCTGACATTAAAGATTTTTGCTCTGTCAAATTAAGAAATTAGATAGTTTGATACAGTTTCTTCTAGAGAAAGCCATCTCACAGAAAGTGTGTGTGCTCATCTTCTTATTAAATTTTATCTATCTAAAAATAAATAGCCTTTTTGTTTCAGTATTTTCTCTGGAGCTGAAGCTAAGCCTATCATTCAGTACGTCACAGGTCCTGTTTTTCTTTCAGAGAAAGGCCTGTTATTTTCTTTTCTAGTCATGCCGTATGCTCCTTGTAACTCTCAAAGATAAGCATAAAAAGGCCTAAGACTTCATTGATTAGCTTCTTAAACATCTTGGTATTTCATCAAGACCAGCCAATGCGTAAGTATTACATTACTAGGGGGTGAGTTCTTACCTTTTTCACAGGCTATCAGTGCCTGCTGTGCTACAGCTAGCCTTTTAACAGAGGTCAGGTGCAAAAAGGTATTGAACATTTCACCTTTCTCAATGTTATCTGTCAAAAGCTCACTGAATTTGATGAAGAGCAGATCAATTGTTTGCTGGCTCTGCCTGTTTACTGACAGCATCACACATAGATGCTTTTTCCTACACATTACATTCCTTGCAATTTTATCTTATTCTTCATCTCAGTCTTTCTGATTTTCCTTCTACAGTTTGTTTATATTTTCTAATCATTCATCAACCTCAACTACTTCCCTTTGTAGAATTCTCTTGGGCTTGAGGTCAATGAAGAGTGCAGGTTTAGCCATGTCAACCTGTTTTCCCCCACTGCAGCTGCGAGGTCAGCATGCCTGACTCCTTGCTGTTCACTGGAGGAACTGCCAGTTCTCTTTCCTCTTACACCAATTTTTCAGCAAATGTAGAAATTTTCTGAAGGTTTGATTTGGGGAGATGCAATAATGTAAATTAATGCTTCAGAGCTGCCAAAGTAAGGGAAGACCATCTCTTCAGTTTTCATTTTGTTGCCTTTCCTCTTGCCATACACTCTTGCTATCAATCTCATGCCAGCTCTGGCAGCCATTGAACCCTGAAGTGTTGAAGAGCCAGCAGGAAAATTGCATAGTGTTCTGAGGTTTTACTGAGTTGAACTGACTCATGAGGGAATTTTACATTTGCCTGAAGGGGCAGATTTTGTAGTCAGGACTGGACGGAAGGGGGAGTGGGAAGGAAAGGAATGGAGTGCAAAGCACATCTTGGAAGGGGAGAAATGTAAGAAGAGAGCCATTATACCACTGAACAATGCTATGAGTTGACTTAAGTCGTCTTTACAATGTCCAAGTCTTAGAGTGGCAAGATGCAGATTAAGCAGAATTGAACTGATTTAACTTTTTTAATGAGACAGGTGTTAACAGTAAACATAATAGTGTGGGTAATCTGTGGCTCTTTCCTATTTTTACCTTGTCTGACTAACTGAAAGCAGTCCTTTTTTTTCATTTATTCATGTGTAATTTCTCTTCTGTGAACCTCAATTTTAACACTTAAAATTGTTGCTACAGTGGGGTTTATCCATAAGGGCAGTATTACATCCTCTGCTTTCCTCAATAATCACAAATATTATTGATAACTGCTGAGAGGAAGTCATTATGAAGAAATAAGATAATTTTTTTTAATTGTTCCATCTGAAGAACACTAATTACTGTATTGTTTCCAAGGCTTTGAAAGGGACACTGTGCAAACTCTAGTCTTCCTTTGTATAACAAACAAATTGCAGAATGAAAAATTTATATAATGTCAATTGAGCCACATAAAAAGTCAACAAAACTAATCTCTTTAAACATCTATCATGTTTCTAACAGAATTTATCAATATTGAATTTCTTGAACACTATGAGTTAGTTCAGAAAACTACAAAAACCACAGATAAATATGTTCACTTTAAGGTAACCACATCACCAAAATATAAACAGACTAGGGAAAAGAAATGTGATTCTGGGACTATCCTTAGTTTTCTCAGAAGAGTTTCTCATGAACGCAGTGCTCAGACTGTCCTCTGGTGTGTGTTAAGGTAGACGTATTGTGTTCATTGGAAATGTGACTCATATGCTGTGTTACTGTCCTAAAGTATTTTCAGCTCTCCGTTTACCTCAGCCTTGTAAGTACATTTCTGAGTACAAACATATTTGGCTATATCTTATATATAAATGAAATAAAAAGGTTTATGTTTGTATATGAAAAGCAGAGAGAGAAAAATATCCCTTTCATTACCCATAAATGGAATTTAGGCCTCCTTTGTGATCACAACTTAAAAAAACAAACAATCCCAAACAGGCTATCTCAGACTAACTGCAAGTATAACATTAACAACAACACTTGCTTATAAGGGATTTTGTCAAGAATTATAGTACTGTGGTGGCTAACAAATTAATGTGTGAATGAAGCAAAAAGATTAAAACATCCTTTTAAGCAGTCTTGGACTTAACAGAAACTAGTTTATTGGTATAGAAAAATACCATTAAAAAAAAAGACTCAGACTTTCAACTTTCACTGTTCAACTCTTATCAAAAACACAACCCAAAATGGAAAAACAACAGGAAAAAAAAAAAACTAACCCTAAACTTAAAACTCCGTCCCTGGAGTCCTCCAAGTGAGTCAAAAATGCTTTCTTCTGCAGCCACTAGAGATCCATGCCTGGAATCTCACTCTGTGATGAGGCTGAAAGAGATATTAATTTATTTGCAATGGTCCTTGGACTGACTTGTTAAAACCAGGCAGATCTTAACTGTACAGCAGTTGCTCTCACTTGCAAAAATCGAAGTCAGACTTTGCATCTGTAATATACAAACAAAAGAAGACTTGAAATTATAAGTCTGTTCAATTTGACCTGTCTTCACATTCAAAGAAATTCATCTATAATTGTGTGTGTATTCTGCAGATGTTATGACATTCTATTCAGTACAAGTACAAGCTAATTAACATTGTCTCAGATTTCATAGAATTATTCTCTAAAATGAAAAAAATAAATCTTAGACAAGCAGACAATCTATTCATGAAAATATCAAGGGAGTTTGTAACAAATTAAACATAGCAAGATCGACCCTGGAACTGTATTTATAGTCCTTTTACAGGGAGTTGGAATATACAAATTTCATGGAGAACTTACTTTCTTGGACCTCCCATTACAGGCATCCTTTGTTCTTCTGGTTTGTTTGTCATTATTGTACTGTCAAAACAGCAGTGTGTTTGGAGTGAAGCTAGTAATTCAAACAAAGTTTGCACTAGTGAGTAAATACATTTTTGACAAGAGACCTGTATCTGCTCAGTCTGAGATGACATATAAAAGAAAATAATTAGATGCAAATATTTATGAGTGATACCTAATCATACTTTGCATAGAAATTTGGACAGTAGTTTGTGTTACTCTTGTTTTGATGATAAGAAAGTCTAGAGATAATAAAAATACCAAGTGAGCAAAGGTTTTTCTGTGCAGAGATTTTTGTAATAGGGAAAACAGCCAGAAGGATGAAGCACAATTGCCTCAACAATTTCAGATTGTTGACAGAAACCTCAAAGAAGGATTGAAATACAGTGACGACTGCTACCTAGGAAGAAAAGAAGTACAATATGTACTACACTGTTAACATATACAACCCCAAAACATCAATAAAACGATAAGACAAATAAGGAACATATTTTTTCCTTGTGTATCTTTTAGACTTTGTCTTGTGACAATGAAGTTGGTACATATTTTGTACACTCTGTCTCTGTTAAAAAAGAATTCCCTGAAGAATTCATCATTTACCAATGAAACTAAAGGTTGTGATGTACTGTTTAAGGACATGTTACTTTTCTCCCTTTGATAACTTACCTCTATACATTTCAGTGATCTTCTGATCACTACAACAAATCTTTCTTGCTACATCTTCTCAAACACAAGGAAGTTTGTAAAACTCAACAGCCTTATTTAGGGGAAAATTCTTCTTTTACTTACCCCAAAGGTGTAGCAAAAATACTTCAGAATTCTAAATTCTTGAAATAGTGCTTCATATACTGTTTTAATCAGAAAACAACCATTAAGAAAATAAGTCTTCAAGAAATGGCCAGTCGAAACAATATTCCAAGTTTCAGGGAAAGTTTGGTATCATAAGGCTGAGACAACTGAATAGAAGATGTTGCTGTTACTATTTTTTGACCTAATCTCCCCACACACACACCCTTGTGTATAATTATCTTTTCATTTATACTTTAAAAGTAAACTCAGCTCTGCCTTAAAGGACCTCTGCAGTCACACTGTCAAGGCAGCAGCACATGATGCGGTAACTTGCACTAATTCTTGTTTATGGAGGGGTTGCAGCCCTTCAGTCCCAGAAGCTTATATCTACACTCAATGCATTAAAGAATTTAATATCCCAATTAAATCTGGCATCTGAGTGTAATTTATTTTTCAAACCCATAGAAAGGAGGTGAAGTGTCAGAAAATTCAGGTTAGCTGTTTACTACTTTGCAGTCTGGAAGTACATGTCTTTTGCACTCCAGGCAGGATACTGCCAAAGAAATTTGTTGGGCACAAACGCTGCAGAAAGGCTGGCTGTCATGCCATAGAATGTCAGTTAGACTAACCAGGCAGTTCATGAAGTAGCAGAAACCATTTTGAGGAGATGTAGTCAGTCTCAATAACTTATCAGATTCAATTCAGCATGTTTTTAAAGATGATGCATATTAAAGATGCTGGAGGACAACTACAGTTATTTCAGGTCAGAGAGTCACTCAGCTAAAGAGCTCACTTGGGACATTAAGGTTTGGCAGAACAGTAGACCAAACCCATACTAGAGATCAGAAGCAGTGTTAAGTGAAGGTTGCCACACAAGCTTATGGTAGTCTCAAATCACAAAAGAGACAAGTTTACCACTTCTACAGGCATGCTCTCTCCATTATTCAGCACAGAAAAGCCTGAATGGAATAGGCAAGGAGGTTTTACCAAGCTCCATTTATCCATTGCTATGCTATTACCTTGATAAATTAACTTCAGTAAATGTAAAAACAGCATTTACCTTGCAAGTAATTTTCCTGTTATAATTATGTTTCTCCCCACCATTTTCAGCAAAGGAAGAAAGAAGAAAACATGTACTGCAGATCTAATTAATCTTAAAACCTGAAGGTCTGTAAGAGAAAAAAAATCATTCGCAAAGTATCAGGAAAGTATTGTTCTCAAGTCAACAAAAACACCAAGAGCCTAAAAGTACATTGAAACAGAGCTCACACTACCAAAGATAAAAATGATTGTCCAGGCTAAGGCTGAAAAAGAAAAGAAGACAGAACTGTTGCCATCTTCTTAAAAACCAAAGGGGTATTGCTGAAAATGAAATGGTCCAAGGAAAATTAACAATTTTATTAATGTAAATACATCACATGGACAAGAAAGATGACAGAAAGAAAGTTGCCAGAACCTATGGCATAAATGGAAATGTTCCGTTTCATTACAGTTGATGTAAAATTGATCCAAGTACTAAATTTAATTGGAAATAATAATAATTGTGAAATATGGAGTAGTATGCCAAGTCAGACCTAACACAGTGGTAGTTTCAAGTAGTCCTTCAAATCTGAGGAACTGAGCACATGATGGAAAGCAACTTTTCTGTGACAGTATCACAATCAAAGCATATGATGCCTAGAAATCACATATTCCATCCTGGTCCATAATGCTGCCTTCTTATTTAGATCAGCACCTCCTGTAGTCATTGTAGCCATCTGGTGCCTGTCCATCTGGGAAATAAAAAAAATCAGGTTCAAATGCACATCCCATTTGAGGTAGAACAGTATGAATCTCAGTCTGCTGTCAGCCACCAAACAACTAGGCAAAGAATGCATTTCTACACCAACAATTATAGATCAAAGATAACCAAATGATAAGCACTGGAGATATAATTCAGAATAAGACTGATTTAATCATTGCAACCCTTTGGTTGATATAAATCCAACAACCTATGAAGTCTCAGAAAGGGAAGTCTGAGCAAATAAGTCATTCAGTCTACCTGGAATTTCCTGTCACTTCTGAAAGAAATGCATCTGAGGGCAAAGCATAATAAATCATTTGCCTCTGAATGGTCTGTCAACAGCAACACTGGTAGTGCCATTCGTGATGATTTTTTTTTTTTTTTTTTTTTTTTGGTGTCGAAGTAACATTTGAACATTAAATGACTAAAATCTTTTCATTTTAATGAGTAGTGAAAAGATTGGGTGGTTGTTGGGGCACAAGAGTCCACAAAATGTTTTTGGAGTATCATGAGAATGGATTTTAAACAGAAAATGTAAAACACCGATTATTTTTTTTTTTTTTTTCTTGGACAGTCTAGCTGAAAACACTAGCAGGAACCCACTGGTGACATATCAACATTTCAGCAGTCAGTGACAATAGGGCCAACAATTCTAGTAACTTCTATAGGGTTTTTTGTTTGTTTTTTTTTCATTACCACAAAGCAAGTGCAGAACTTCACTCACAAAGCAATATATAAGAGTAATGAAAAAGGAATGCATACAAAAGTTTAAAATACCATGTTTATTCTTCTTTTACTTGCCTGAGACACTTCTCTGGTTTCTTTGATTTATTTTCCTGATTTAAATGCCAAAAGGACATATCATTATGGTCTATGGTTCTCTTTGACTGTAGGGTGCATGAAAACAGAGAGAAGCTCTGGCACGAATTCTGCTCTGTTGGCAAGAAAACATAAATTTGGAGAGCACCTACAGGAAATTTGAAGATTGCTTTAAGAGATACCCACAAAGAAGGGAAAATCAGAATAATGGTAAGTAAATAAGCAACTAAACAAATATAAAAGGAAATAAATATTTTCTTATGTTATAGTATATAATATAACAAAACATTAGTAGATCAAGACATCTGAGAAGCAAACATGTCGTGCTGTGTATTAGTGAGATATATTTAGATAGTATGTGAGAAATTTATCAGGCTGGTTGTACAGTGAATAATAACTTATTTGGAATAAAGTAGAAATTACTGAGTATAAGCACTCATAAAATTTATTCATGACAAAAAACTGTTCTAATGATTGTGACTCACTTTCCATTAAAAAAAAAAAAAGAAAAAGAAAAAGAAAAAGAAAATACTTGGAGGGAAGATGTGTGAAGTGAGAAAGATTAAAGGGCACCTCCACTGAAGATTAAGAAGCCCAATGCAAAGGCAGACACTTTGCTCATTTGCACACATGTTTCATACGCCAAGAGAATCCAAAGACACGTAAGGTACTTAGGGGTCTGCTCATTGACATCACTGAATTTACATTGAGCTACTCAGACACTTAGAAAATGTGTTTGCAGGCTTCAGCTAATGGACTGCAGTGAGATAAGAAAGACACCTTTATAATCTCCCAATACAGAAATCAAGATGTATGTTGTATGAACAAGAGAGAGAGGCTGAAATGCACTTCAAAGATTTATGTCAGCCAACTCCTCAGATGATGTCTGGATGGCACCACTATAAATGTGGTCTTATGAAAATTCTATTTTACAAAATGATTCTTTCCTTTCCTCTTCAAAAAGATTTAATTTTAATTATCTTCACATTTCAGCCCCTGCAAATGATTTTTGCATTATGCTTTTAAAGTTAAAACTAGATCTGTCAAAGTCAACATGAGTTTTCAACCTCAGAAAATCCAGGATGCAGTTCATGCATTTATTTATACAAATTTATAACAGAGTTGTTTCAAAGTTCATTTGTGAAACTAAATGTGCATAAACTATGTATGTCATTGATTCTTGACTGCATCTTCATGGATACTCTTGTGACTGGAGAAAAGAGCTATGTTCTGCTTCAGCTCCAGCCCCAACACTGTTCATGGTTGAGAGCTGGCTCTGGCCAGGTTGAAAAATTGGATTCATCTCCATATATATATCACAAAATAACGGGAAAAAAATTTGCTTAATCTGTTCCTGCGCTTCTAGGATTAAAATAGACAAAAACTTTGGAAAGGCAAAGAAACTAGGCTGAATTCTTTCTCCTGCCTTGTGTTTGTATGGATCAAACCTCACTTTCCCAAGGCAGTGGTTTGCAACACTGAAAATACAAGCACTGGTCATTAGACATTTCCAGCACTTTTCAATGATCTCTTCAGTTCAGCAGATCTCCACAGACCTTACTGATGGATCTTTTTATTACTTCTCTAAAATTTCTCTATTTCTTCATGCTTTCCCTCATGTTAAAGGTTAAGATTTTGTGGAGTTTCTATAAAGCAGAAGCCAAAGCTAAAGCAACTTCTACCATAGCCCCAGCTGCATCATCTCCATGGAACTGCAACCCTCTCTCCTGGTACACCAAGGCATTCCTTGCTTTACATCATATAATTTTTTTTTAATTTATTTTTTTATTTTTACAGTGGGCCTACAGTGATGTTCAGTGAATCTGATAGATAAGGTGTCTTCTTCACTTGATTTAAGTATTTGGGGAGATAAATTTGTACTGGTAGCATGCCACAGTGCTTGAAGCAGAGGAAAGCACAGCTGCCAGTCATCTGCTTCACTACATTCCTACTTAGGCAGAGAGCCTTTTCTGCTCTGGAAACTTACCAAGACTATTTAGTGTATATTAATTTTTTATTGCACACTTATCTCTGTGCTTTAGTGTACAGAAAGAGTCATATTCTTTCCTTATCCTTCAGCTGCTTCCATCTGTCCTGAAACTTGTGCCAACACAGGGCAATTGTCAATGAGACTCAGTATTGAAGGTACAGTGCTTAAAACACCTGGAGAAATTGCATGCTTGAATATCCACAACCAGTAGTCCTGAGGGATCCTGGCAAGAAGAAAATAGTCCAGGAGAGTCTCCTGAAGAATCTTGCACTGCAACTATGCCCACATCTATTTATTTTAAATAAGTAAAGACATTGCATATTTATGTGATCTGCATAATGGCATTCTGGCATTCTTCTGAAGCAGTAACATTGAGACTCAATGTAAGACTGAATAAATCAGTGACAGACTGAAGTGCAGAAATGACTGCACCCAGTGAATGCTTATGTATTTAATTTCTTAAAAAATATCCTCTATGTTGAGGGGGTTTTGTCAATGGTTCCTATTCATCTCCAGCGACATTTGACTGAACTTGATGAAATCTGACCAAGGGTGCTTTAATCCAGCCATTCAATGAGCTGTGTATGCTTTTTCTCCCCCTCTCTAATAGTAACAACATCCCTGTGTTATGATTAGGGCAGACTAATTCGTATGTGCCCCATTTTTCACTAATGAAACTTATGGTATCTTTTATGTAATGCATGTCATAAAGCATGTTCCCTCCAGATGCTGTCAGGTGCTGTATTCCAGCTGTGTCAAATTGCCACTGGAATGGCTAATGGTGAAAAATAAAACTGGTAATTTCCCACCTTGTGAGTAACTGTAGTGTTCTCTAGTGCTACTGTCTCTCAGAGGAAACATGTAGATCTATACTAGCAAATGAGTTTTACTGTGTCTTTCCCTTCTGAAAGCATTTGTAGGCCATGGTTTGAATTCAACAATGTTGGTGAAACCTTAATTTCTACAAAAACAATTCAGCATTGAAGTAAGAGAAACCCATATATTCTGCTCCCACTAATAGATATATACCTGCAAAACACAACTGAAGTGATTTCAGTGTTCCCATATTATATAAGGCTGGAAATCTATTTTCTGTTAGTCCAATAAATTGAAAAACAAAAATCATGCATGGGAATTTTTTTGCTATGAATCTGCATCTATATTCAGATGCAACCTAGTTGAAGCAATCTGAAAGCTTGCTTCATTGAGCTCTAGAAGCCTTTCATTTTTCTTCTTGAACCACTGTGTATCCATTATGTATATCAGTGGCATAGTCCCATAAACCTACCCTCCAAGCCTGAGATAGAAATCTCACAGAACAATCTTAGCTCTTCTTCCCCCCCTTTCTCCTTTTCCTCACCAGCTAAGGGCCCACAGGTGAATTTTGCAGCAGGTTCTGAATTTTCAGACCAGGTGCAAAAACTTTGCTCACCGAGAAAGCAAATCTGAATTGTGTGGCTTATGTAGTTTTGTAATTGAGTTTTGCACATGATAAGCTTTCTGACCTCTTTACTAAGAAGCTATGAAACACCTTGTGGTTTTGTGGTGAGAGCAAGGCGCTTGGCCCCAGAAGAGCCTCTTTCCATCCTTCTCACGTGCGGGCACTGCTAGTTCTGCACTGTTGTCCTGTCCCTCAGCTGGGTGCCACTGCATGGAGCATTGTGCAGGGGAGGAATACAAGGCTGTAGTACGTTCATGTTGCAACCCCAAGACATTACAGAAGGATGATAACCATGGTAAGACAATCACTGGCTCCAA
>JAWWLT010000092.1:53215933-53238124 GCA_035040995.1 Premnoplex brunnescens
ATCCAGAGAGACTCCAGTGTAGGGGGGTGGGGGAGTGGGGGGGGTGGGGGGAGTGGGAAGAGAAAAAAACAGTAGCAGATTAGAATATTTGGAAGGTGACAAGGGTGAAAACAAGAATTTCTGCCAGAGGCAAAAACTTCCCTGAAGAGCAACTGCAGCTCTGCAGTGCAGCAACTAGGAAGAAGCATGAGACATTGGTCTTGCCCTCTGTATTGTACTAAGCAGAAGAACAAGATACAATGCAATTGACCAGTGGAAGACAGAAAACATCTTTGGCTGTGTGAACCAGTGGCATAAGTCACTGTGCATTGTCACCACTAGATCAAGATTATCACTACACCACAAACTTACTACTGTGCTTCAGTAGGGAGTACTATTTGTAGGTGGAGGGTTTTTTAAACATTTTTGCAGTTACTCTTGTATATTCATTGTTTGGATTAAATATCAAATCTTCTTTGAAAAAGAAGATCTAAAACTATCTGTAAAGTTGACATACATTTTAGAAGTCTAAGGATGAAATGTACAGCTTTTTCTGTCTTCTGTAGTATATAAGATAAATGTAAATGTGGTATAAGAAAAAAGTAAAAATCAACAGAGATTTGCTATGCTATTCCAAGCAGTAGACTTTAAATTACTCAGAATTTAAAAATAAAAATGCAAAGTGAAGATATAAGGTGTATTAATCATATTAAGGAAGCTCATATTAATCACATTAAGGATTGTTCTCCTACCTGTCATCTGTTTCCTCCTGCATGACTCTGAGAAATATGTACTTAATGTCCATTTTGGCCAATGATGACAACTCTGCATGATTCCAGAGAAGCTGCAGTAATCTGAGCATAGAGCAAGGAAACAAGTGCTGTAGATGACTCCTGTTTGCTGCTGGTTCCTGTATATTTGATCTTGCAGTACTAAAGTGGACAAAATTCCCACTTAGTAAAGTTTCTGGATGCAAAATGAAGTCCCTCAGTGACTTCTAGTATATCATTTAAATGCATTCCTTTCCATATTTATAAAGTTCATATTAAAATCCTTTTTTTTTTGAAGTAGATGTCATTGTAATGCCACAGAAAATAATCAATTTGGGCTAACTATGTCCTGGCTAATACAAGGCCAAGACCTTTTCCTCTTTTTGTGATGTCACACCAGTGAGGCAGCTGGGGATACTTGGAAGCTGGGAGGAAACATGACTGGTACAGGTGATCCAAACTGACCAAACGAATATTCCATACTAAATGGTGTCATGCTCAGTATATAAATTTGGGTAGGAAGAATGAAGAAGGGGGATATTTGGACTGATGGTGCTTGTCTTCCCAAGTCACCACTATGTGTAATGGGGCCCTGTTCACCTGGAGATGGCTGAACACTGGCCAGCCAATGGGAAGCAGTGAACTAATTCCTTGTTTTGCTCGTGTGTGGCTTTTGCTTTACCCATTACACTGTCTTTATCTCAACCCATAAGTTTTGTAGCTTTTACCCTTCTGATTCTCTCCCTGATCCCACTGACTGCGGAGTGAGTGCGTGGCTGCACGGAGCTTGATTTCTGACTGGGATTAAACCACAGCACTCTTCTGTGCAGAAACAAATTGCTTCAGACTCAGTGGATACTCAGTGTACTCTCTGCCCTTTGCAGATCAGTGATGGTTCTTCCTTTCTATCATCAAAATACTCAAACACTGTGATTGAATAGCCCATGGGATGTGTCCTGTCTCATGACAGGATGTCTCTCTTCCTTTAAAAAGTTAGCTTTGCTATAGGCTGAGATTATAAAAAAGGGATTTGAAAATAATTATTTTGGTGACTGTATTTCTCATAACTGACAATCTGGGGAAAAAATCACAAACCTGACTTTATTTGCAAGAACAAATTATGCTGGGGCGATGTTAGGGGAGACATGTTTCCCTGCCTAATAAGCAAAATGTAAATTGTTCTTCCAATCTAGAAAGCTATGAGGAAAATGACATTTGTATCCTTTGAGGTTTCTAAGTGCTTACATTATTACCTTCTCATTTTTACAAAGCAGGGAAGTAATAAGACTTGAACGTGCCATATCAGGAAAAATGGCACTGCAAAATTTCAGAATAATAACAATGTATTTGCTCCACATTGTTCAGGATTTCAGAAAACCATTTTTAATAAAAGGAAAAATGGCAGTAACCTTGTCTCTTGTTTTGGGATGGAATAGGTTTGCAGTTTCCGTGTCTCCCAGGAGTTCTGCCATGGTGCTTACCTGAAGAAGTAGACAATAAAACGATGCCCCAATCTTTCTGTAGGAAGTTAGTTTACTGGACACTAGTATATTATTAGCAATTAATTAATTAAGAAAAAAAATCTAGTGAATGACTGTTAAGCTGTTTAAAAACAAATCCTGTACAAGACATAAAATCAAATGATCATAGAATGGCTTGGATTGGAAGGGACTTTAAGGATCATTTAGTTCTAACCTCCTTGCTGTGGGCAGGGACACCTTCCACTAGACCAGATTGCCCAATTCTCCATCTATTCTGGTCTTGAACATTTACAGGGACTGGGCATCTAGAACACAACTTGTACGGATAACCTGTTCCAATGCCTCACCACACTCACAGTAAAAGTTTTTTTCCTAATGCCTAATCTAAACCTACTCTCTTTCAGTTTAAACTCATTTTCCCTTGACCCATCACTACATGCTCTTGTAAATAACCCCTTTCATCCTTTCTTGTAGGTTTCCTGCAGGTACTGGATGGCTGTTTTTAGGCCACTCAGAAATCTGCTCCTCTCCAGTCTGAATAAAACAAATTCTCTCAGCCTTTCCTCTTAAGAGAGGTTCTCTGTCCCTGGTACATGTCTTTCCTGTGTTGAGGACCTCAGAGCTGGTGCAGTGATCCAGGTAAGATCTCACCAGAGCAGAGCAGAGGAGCAGAGTCATCTTTTCTAATTTTTGTCTTCTGATGCAGACCAGGATGCAACTGGCTTTTTGGGCCCAAAGCTCACATTGCCAGCTCATGTCTAACCTCTCATCCACTAGCACCTCAAAATCCTTCTTGTCAGGGATGATCTCAATATGATAACCCCCAGACTGTATTGGTAACTACAACACAATGGTATCCCCATGGGCCCACTTCTCAAGTTTATCCAGGTCCCTCTGGATGCCGTTCTGTCCTTCAGGTGTGTCAACTGCACCATTTAGCTTGTGTTCATCTGCAAATTTGCTGAGGGTGCACTTTATTATATATGTCTTTAATGTAGACATTAACACTGGTTCCAGTGTTGCTGCCTGAGGGACATCACTTGCCACCAATGTCCATCAGGACTCTGAATTGTTACCCACAACCATTCAACCACTTTGTCATCTACCAAACAGTCCATTGAATGCACCTTTCCCCCATTTAGAGAGAAAGAGGTTGTGGGGATCATGCCAAAGGCTTTATGGAAGTCCAGATAAATGGCACCTCTAGCCCTCCTCTATAGTCCAGATAAATGACACCTCTAGCCCTCCTCTTGCCCACTGAGTGCCGCTCTGTTGCAGAAGGCCACTGTGTTGGTCAGGCAGGACTTGCCCTTGGGGACGCCATGCTGGCAGCCTCAAATCATCTCCAGTTCCTCTATATACCTTAGCACAGCTTCAAGGAGGATCCCTGCCATGGTCTTCTCAGACACAGAGGTGAGGCTGACAGATCAGTTGTTAAGAGACTGATTAAACTTAAGATTAGTTAAATTTCATGGGAAAGTTATTTTAAATTATATTCCTCTGCTTTTTTGTCTTTCCCTTTTCAGCATGCAGCTTGTCCCAGACTGTTATAAAGCACAACAAGAAAGGGAATACAGATTCAATGTCCACAATTATTTTCTGAAAATTGGGTGGTAATGGAACATGGTATCATCATGTAACAATTTACCCACAAAGGAGAATAAAACCAGTTCAGAAATGAGTGCCTGCTTCTGAGCTTCAGTTTTCATTCTAAAAAAAAAAAAAATAATTCTAGATCTCATTAAATTTATTTCCTGTATTAATGCATGAAGTTTGTCCATTCTTTAAAAGTGAAAAATACTCATGGATGCTGCATGGATAAGGAATGCATCCTCTGTGAAGGCAGAGATCTGCAAGAATACTAAAAATACAAAAACTGAAACAAGAAAACAGTTTCTTTTGAAGTAGCCAATTTCATACCACATTGCATATTTCTGACATACATTAAGGCAAATAAGAAAGGAAGAGAGGAAAGCATGAGATCCTGACCACATCTTGAACTAAAGTCACTAACGTTTTAAAGCGGATTTATCTTGTGTTTTAAATATCTTTTTCACTCTTATTGCAGCACTGCATTATTGGCACCAAGAAGCTTCTCTTCATTGCTGCACCCCACTTCTTAATCAAAGCTTTCAGTACACCATCAGGGGGTCCGCAATGCTGCAGAAAGATTACTCTGTCCCTCCAGGCAGCAGGATGGTGTCACTATGATCTTCAAATTTTCCTATAAGAGTTTCCATCTGGTTTGAAAATATTAGTTTGAATTCCTGCTTTTCAGCCTTGTATGAACATGCTCCATCTCAGTGTTGAAACCTAAAGGCAGCTGCTTTCCTGTTCATTTTACCCCTTCTGTTTTCATTTGCTCCTTTGATTCTTGCATTTTTATATGTTCATGATTCTTGCCTAATTTTACCTATTCTGATATTTACACAATAAGCCGAATACATGTGCTTCAGTCCTGGCTGGCTCCTCTGCATTCCCTTTGTGCCTGAACCAACTTAGCCAGCAGGAGGGACAAGAAAGCAGAAAAGAAAGTCAGTTCTCAGTTCCTGGGTCATCTGGTAGCTAAGATATCCTCAGGAATAATTTGGAACAGATCAAAATCAAAACAAGATAATAAGAGAGACATGTGAGCATATAAATCAATGCTCTAATGGGTCACTGAAGTCACAGCTTGATCACCGGCAGGCAGCCTGTGAGTCTAAAATGAAAAGGCTACAGCAGGAGGTGAAATTTTCAAATTAGCAGCACTAATGATGTGCAAATCTTGCTAATAGTATAGTACCTGAGAAGAGATATGCAGAAAGGAACATTAAATACAACCAATTCTTCAAAACTTAGTGTTTTGATCTACCTGCATCTGTTGTGGCCAGTATAAACATGAGTTTCAGCCAACCATGACTGTGTAACTATATTTCTGATTAAAAAATCATCTAAGCACATGCTCCTGTCCTGAAAAACTGAAAAGGAGAGAGATGTACTTACATGGCAAAAGCTTAATCCTATGTCTTCGGAAGTGTAGCTACAGTAGGTTTGAAAGGAGCAGGGTGTATGGATGTTTTTGTGAATTAAGATTCAAAACTTGATGAAACCATGGATTGGTACACCACACAACCTTCATATATTATCAACGTAAAGGAACAGTAGGATTGGAAAAGGAACATGGTTCCAGTATGTCTAATAATATATGCAAATATAGCTGACAAAGAAAAAAAATCTAGTCAGATAACTGCTTCAGTTTGGAAAGCAACTTTTCTAAAAAGCAAACTACTACACCAATATTTGTGTTTAATGTTCTACAAGTTCTTTTAGGGCATCTGGTGCTGTTTATAGTAAGAAAAGCTTATTGGAAAACTACTGCGTGTATTTCAATATAGCTTCTCTTTTTTTGTCAGTGTTAGGATGTGCCAATGTAAATACCTACTGCTTGAAACTTAAAAGATATGCAGAAGACTGGCGATACCATCATAAATCAGAACAAAGAAGGTGGTACAGCCCGAAGCACTTTCAGATTAACATTCACTATTTAGATACAGAGACTTTGCCTTAGAATTGTTATGACTGAAAAGTTTGCAGACAAAAATGAGCAACAGGCACCAAAGAAAAAGTGCTCCTAGAGACACAGTGAAGAAATTACATTTCATTATTTTAATTTCACAAGAAGAAATTAACCTTAGTAATAACTGATATACCACTGTGATTGCAGGTCTAATTCAGGGGCAATTGCGTTTAAGTTTTTAAATTAGCATCAAATCACTTTTCAGCAGCAAATTTGAAAATCTATGCAAAAAAGGAGTAAAATGAGCAGGAAAAATACACACTGAAAGGCATATATATATACATACACAGATATTTTTATGTGTATATAAACAAACAACCAGTGCTAAATGGAATATGACAAATACATGTATTGAAGGACAATTTACTAACAAAAGCAAAACAAAGTCATGCCAGGACCTCTAATGCATTACCTCTGTTATCTCTGGGACTTCCCTGAAGGGTCCCTGGTCCACTCACCCTGTCACAGGGGGTCTCTTCTCCCTGCAGTTGCTGGCTCTGTGCCTCGGGAGGGCTACACAGCCCAGGTTGCTGCCCCAGCCATAGGGTAGGGCCTGCCACGGCTGTGCAGGTGGGAGCACAGAAGGGGGCTCCTGGAGCATTGCTGCCCATCATGCAGGGAACCACTCAGTCACTGCCTAAGTGGGAAGCCACACACTCTGAAGAAGACCTCCTTTGGATGCTTTGGTGCTATTTCTTTGGCTGTAGGATTCCTCTTTTAAGAGTACCTGCTTCTTTTAGACAAAATCTCTGTGCATAAACTCTCAGACTTCATTTCAACAACTGTTCCAAGATTCTGGCTATCTGCAGTCCAGTTTGTAGTGGTGAAACTAAAATCACATTTTTTCATCTTATGCCAGCAAAAAAAAGTGCAGACCCACGTGAGAAGAAAATGCAGACTTTGAAGGATGTGTGGATGTGCCTCTTCTATAGTTAATTATGTTTTGTCTTTGAGAACCCTTAAAGTCCTTCCAATTTATTGGACTATTTCTACTTCTCCAAGTCTCTCCAGCTAGGATCCTAGCTAGGATCCACAGCAGTAGTTACAGTACAAGTTTTCTTACCTTTCATGAAGTGATAACTGACAAGGGTGTTTCTGTAACCAAAACAAAAAATACATTATTCATGACTCCTTACAGAGATGCAGCTGCCTCTCCCCAGAAGGTTTTATATCACAATTCTGTTAAAATGAAAGAATATTACCATAGTACAACTTCCTTTATGATGTTATAGTTTTGCTTACTTGTTCAAACTGAAGTTTGCAATGAGATGTTTTTCAAAGAGATATAAAAGTTTAAAGGTTGATAGAAGCAGACTCATGGAAATGGAAACATTTATACATGCAGAATGGGTAACAGGAGCTAGATCTGTTGTCTTTTGCATCACACATCTGCACTTGAAGTCATTTGGAAGCTCAATAACCATGTGAGCATCCCTTTATCCCAAATTAATTTACTCTGCCTCTCACAGTAGTTATGAGCTTGCATGCTGTGTAAGTTCTCGCGTTATGTATGGGCACAGTGTTTCTGATCAAACCATAAGTATTTTACTTATCTACAGATGGTCCCTAAATTAGTGTAGCTATGTGGTTTGTATATGACTCACCTGAGATTAAGCAGTGCCTCACTCTGTGCCATGCTCTAGAGAACAGCTCACTAAAGGTGAAAAGATGCTGATGTGCTGGACTCCTCCCCTTTATGAATGAATATTTGGAATCACTTCATATAACCGAAAGATTTAAACTTTCGGACATAATTTCTGGTTGATAGTTTTTCCCTCATTGTATAATTAAGAGCAGTATCATCCTTCACCATTTGCTCTAAAGATTCACAAAAGCTAAAATGCCCAGAGTATTCCCTAGACTATATGGCAATAACCTCCAAAAATTTGCCTGCTGAATTTATTAAAAGAGCTTTCAGTTCTTTTAATACCTTAAAAGAGCTTTCAGTTCTTTTAATACCTTAAAAGAGAGCACAAGTGAGAAACACTCCACATGTTTTCTTAGGAGGCACTTTTACTGGTACACTTCAGAAAACAAGGGAGCTTGGCAAAAGTTTAAATGGCAACATTCAACCAAAATAAAGCATTCCACAAAGCATTGACATAGCACATGCTAATCCATACAACTCAGCAAAATCTAACTCACCCAGCTTTGAGTTACCCAAAATATTGAGAAAGGAGATCAGGAGAAGAAGAAGAAGTAAAGAAAGAGAGGCAAAAAGAGAGAAGTACAGCTACCACTCAGAGTTCTGGGGAAGCTCAGCTTCCAAGGGTCCAGATGGCTGAGTTCAAGCAACATGGAGAACACATGTTGCTGCTTTTATTTGCTTTGGCCCCATCCCAGGTGTGACTTCCACCCCACTGGCCATTCCAGGGCTCTGGGGCAGTGTGAGCATCAGTGATCCCAGTGTACCAGCCACCCTGAGCCTGTGTTAGGGGCTCCATAGGGTGTGGTGAAGGGTAGTACACCCAGAATGCTTTTGACTGAGAGCTGCCCCATGGCTGCCCAAGGAGACTCCGAGGGGCTGAAGTGTAGGACAGGGCATCACCTCACCTTCATGAAATTCAAACTGTCCATTCCCTCTGCACAGACACACTTGAATTGTTCTGAACCAATAATTAATTAGTGTCTCATACTGGGCAGAGTATGCTAGCCAGCACTAGGACACCCCCACTTACAAAGAGGAGGAATCAGATTATAGCAGGGTTGGGGGGGAAGACAGGAGAGAAGATTGCATAAAATTAAAATATAGTTAAAAAAAGTCACAAGCTGCTGCAAAGTTAAATATTAGGAGCTGCTCATTTTTACATGGTAAGTTTAATTAGTGATGCCATATTTTCAGTATTCATTATTATTAACTTTTCTCACCTTACTTGGGGTACAGCAGGTCACTCTGCCTCCAGTGTCTCTGGTTTCACTGTGCCAGGGCATCCCAGAGCTCTGGTCTGCCCACTAGACAAAGTGGTGTTACATATAGAATCAGAGAATGTTAAAGGGTTGGAACGGACCTTAAAGATCATCTAGTCCCAAACCCCTCTGCCATAGACAGGGACGCACCTCCCACTAGGCCAGGTTTCTTAAGGTCTTATCCAATTCAGTCTTGAACACTGCCAGAGTTGAAGCATCCACAACCTACCTGGACAACCTGTTCCAGCATCTCACCAGCCCCAGAGTAAAAAATTTCATCCTAATATCTAACTTAAATTTCCCCTCTTTCAATTTGTATCCATTACTCCTTGTCTTATCGCTACAGTTGCTAGTGAAGAGCCCCTTTTCAGCTTCATGGTAGGCTCCCCTCCAATACTGGAAGGTTGATATGAGGTCTCTACACGACCTTCTCTTCTCCAGACTAATCAGCCCCAAATTTCTCAGCCTGTTTCCCTTGTAGAGGTGGTGCTCCACTCCTCTTATCAGCCTAGTCTCCCTCCTCTAGACTTGTTCCAACAATTCTATGTCCTTCTTAGGCTGGGGGCACTAGAACTGTACACAACACTCCAGCTGGGATCTCAAAAGAGAACTGTAGAGGGGGAAAATCACCTTCCTCAACCTGATGACCAGGCTGCTTTTGATGCAGCCCAGAGTTCCACTGGCTTTTTGGGCTGTGAGCACACACTGCCAGCTCACACTGAGTTTTTCATCAACCATCATCCCCAAGTCCTTCTCCACAGAGCTGCTCTCAATCATTTCTTCACTCATCCTGTGGGTGTGCCTGGGATTGCCCTGACCCAGGTCTAGGACCTTGCACTTCTCATTGTTAAACTTCATGAAGTTTGCATCAATCCACCTCTCAAGCCTGTCAAGGTCCCTCTGGATGGTATCCCTTTCCTCCAGTGTGTGACTGCACCACATAGTCTGGTGTCATCAGTGAACCTGCTGAGGGTGCACCAATCCCACTCTCCATCACTGACAAAGATGTTCAACATTCCTTGTGGAAATGTGTGAGACACAGAAATGGTCTTAAACTTTGTTAAAATCACTGAAAGACTTTTGTCCGCTTTAGGAAATTGTGAAAGGAAGCAACTGCTCAGTGAAGCCCACTGCTCCCCAAATATACCTATTAGTTTGGACTGTGACAGGAACTTAAGATAAGATAAAGGACGTACTATTGACCAATTATCCCAGGAGAAGAATGCATCATAAGTGTGAGAGACTGAAATGCTAATGGCTCAGACAATCAAGGTGTAAGCTGACAATATTCAAAGTAACTGCCCAGGTCCGGAGGGTGTGTACACCTGCTACCTCACGCTACAAACTGGGTGTAGAACAAGAGAAGGAAATAGGCAAATCCTGCGAGGCAGGGTAGTGTTTCTTCCTCCTTGCACAAATGACTCAGATGTGATAACTCTCCCCTGAGGAACGACTGGAACAATTCATACAGGACTCAAGATATTCATCTTTGCTAATGGGCCATAATGGTCAATAGTGAACTCAACTGCACTGGTGTAGCAGACAGCTGTAGTGTCTTATAAGGTGTCAAAGACATCATGTCGAGTGATCCACTATTGTCACACATCCCATGATCCGTTATTAACATACATCATCCATTGTAAAACTCTCCACCCCAGGGTAGGTACTGAGGGTATTTCTACCTAGCCTGGGCATAATAAAGCACTCCTGGAACTACCCTCACCTGCATGGGTTTCTTCCCTCACCACCCTGGACTTCCCTCAGCAGATCCAGGCTGCAACCATCACTTCAAAAAGACTCTCTACATGCAGAAGACCACAAGAAGAGGATCAATGGGCTGCATTCAGAATCTATGGAGCCATGATATTTTTTATACTTAATCTGCCTCTTTGTGACTCTCTGTCTTTTCTCCCAGCTCTCTTTTTTTCCTGTTTCTTTCTATCTCTACCTCACATTTACTGTTAAATAAAAATTTATTCTACTGACTTCAGTATATGGTCTTATTTGCATCTTAATTCAGGCAGAAGCATCTCTAATAATTTTAAGAACTGGGTCATAATAAAATTTTGTGGCTTTTTCTAGCATAACCATGTTTCTTTCTTTACCAGGGCAAAGAGTAATAGCAGACATGCATTTGTCACTCCAGCCTGGAGTTGGGATGTAGCTCAAACAAGCAGAAGTCTGGGAAGTATTTTCAAGTGACCCTGCAAAACATAGGCTTGTGTCATTAGACTTATCAGCCCACCATTGAGTTTTAACAGTTCAACTGTACTGCACATACAGAGCACTCCAGGACTGTTCCTCCTATTTATATCTCTGCTGCTAAAGCTCTGTCCAGAAACTGAACAATTTGTATTCATCTATCCCCTGCCACTCTTCAGGTCTTATCTTGACCTCTAGAGCTATCTTAAAGATTGTTTCACTTTGACTTTTTGGATAATCTCCCCACTGATTTGAAAACCTCTGTACCTGCATCACCATAGCAACAGGAGGAGATACAGCACCTGATCAGGTAGGTAAATGCATCCTTATGGCAATTTCAGAAAAGGGTGGATGGAGGAACCTCAACCTGGCTGCATGAAGATATCAGTTATTTACTAAGTAATAACAATATGTTTAGGGAACACAAACCACAAATCTTCAACTACATTCAAACCTTTGCCTGCTAGCAGTCTAGCCACAGAATTAGTGCCATGGGAAAAGTTCCTTGTGGTGTTTAAATTTTGCAGGATAAGTTCTCCATTCCTGTACATGTGGTGTCTGGACATTGCTTCCTGAAGAAGCTTTCAGGTTGAGAGATGGAGTGACCCTCGGCAACTGCAGTCCTCCTTGACATCAACATCAGGCAGAAGCTTTCAGCTGAGATGTCCAGGAATCTCCAGATGAAACAATAAAGAAGCTACATGTTTTTTGAAACCTTTGGAAGCATAATTTTTTGACCTCATCTCTTTTCTTCTCCATTATTTTTTTCTAATCCTAGATTTTATTGTGTGGTATCATCATGTTTAATGGAACAGCTTGATTTCTGACATTGATAAAAGTCTCTTTCTTGCCAAAAATAATGATGAGAATCTGTGGCTTAATTCAAGACAGATCCAATATTGTAGTCATTTTGTACTCAGTTTAACCCCAATTTATAGCCCGCTCCTGCAATGGTATTGTGATTTTGATGTAACTTATCTCACAGAATAGAAAATCTTGAGGAACATGAAGAGCATTCCTGTCATAGAATGAGGTTTGTTGATACATACCTCTTACAAATTATCAGCTATGAGGCAAAAAAAAAAAAAAAAAAAAGGCTTTTAGACCATTTATCTGATAAAATCAAGATAATAAGGGATGTTTGTCCCCCTGCCCCTTTTTTATGGGACATTTACAATATTTCAACAATTTCCAGTTTCTGCAACTAACTACACATCTCATCTTTCCATATATCAGGAAATTATTAAGTTCATGCTCACATCCAGCATATCATTCCTGGTGTGACAATAAGTGTTTAAAGCATAGCCTACTAATCCTAAACAAATCCTTTGAAATCTGCTTTCTCAGTTATTGTGAAAACAGGTATTTTGTCTGCCCTTTAGTTGTTTTTATACCTACTGCTTTCTCTGTCACGTTACTGCAAGCCTCCATACACCACAGGTTGTCAGAGGTGAAGACAAGGTGCAGGTTCTGAGCAGGCTCTGCAGAAGAGTCAAATGGGGTAATTGCATATTGAGAGGCTGCAGGGATTTTGGGAAGGCTGGGAATGGCCAGAGGGGGGTTCAGAGCTGGCCAGGGAAGGATTAACAAATTTTGCCCATATCTGCGCCTCTCTGTTCCCTAGAAATGTTGGACTTTACTGCTCCTTCACAAGGGAACAGTATGCCCTCTGCCCAGCACCTTCACTTCAATGCCTCTACACTGTGATGTGGGAGTGGATGCAAGAGCTGATGAGAGCCAGGCTTTTCCTCCCTCCTATTCTCTGCCTTCCTCCCTCTTTGTCTAACATTCAGTAAGGGCTTATGCTTGCAAATAACAGGGCTGTGCAAGAAAGGAAAAGCCAGGAAATTTCAATCCCATACTGTCTGGAATGTTTGTGTAGCTGGTGAATGGAGCTGGGGAGATGCCGTCCACATTTAAACTGAGTTGAGACTGCAGAAAAGGACAAGTGTAACGGCTACAGAGCAGCCTTTCTTGCTGCTGCTTTTAATTTATGATTTGCTAAAGGCACAAAACCTTTCAGCATGCTTACGTAAACCCTGTGGGCCATCTTACAACCACATGAGTGTGTGGGGGCTACTGGCTGCTCCTCTATGATATTTATGTTGTGGCTGAGTGAAGTGAATCCAGTGGCTCTGCTGAGCATACTCTCACAGCCTGCTTGCTTCTAGTGTTTTTGTGACACCAGGTCTGTTATTTACAACCCTTATTCAGCTGGGATGGATTAAACCAAAATGAAATATCCATAATCAGAAGTAACTAAAACACCACAAATACTGCATAAACAGAAAGAACTTATATGAACAGAATAAATGCCAAGGAATATCTATTAATATGACAGGTCAGGAAGCTGTTAAACCTGTCTTTATCTTTACTTAGCAGAGTTGTGACAATAGGATGTTTTCCTCTTTTTCCATTTGGTTAATGAACCAAATTGATCAATGTCTCTTCAGCACACAAGGTAGAACATTACTGAAAAGCACGAGGTGAAAGGGCTGTACTGAACCAAACCCATAATATAGACATTGAATAATAAAAGACAATAGTTATTAGATACAAAGATTACTGTTTAACTACATAAGACCTTGCTAAAAATTTGTGCATTATTGTATTTTGAACATATTCCTTTAATTTCTAAAGGAATATGATTTTTTTAAAAAAATTAATGGGATTATATTCTCTTTTTTAAATTAAAATTTGCTTATGTGTATGAGACAAAGTGTTTCATGTCTTTGATGTTGGACTGTTTCTTATTGATAACTATAAAAAAAACTCATGTAATTTACTTTCAATACTGGCATAAGAAATATTCAGGGTTCTTTCTATCATTTTTCCCTAAGCAAATCAGATACATAATTTTCACACAGCTCTTTCAAAGCTACAGAAATATTTAGTCCCTGCAAGTTTCTTCATGCTTCTGATAGTGTATTTGAAATGCAAGGCATGTAAAAGGGTTGCTCTAGTGCTTGCAATTCAAAGTGAAGTTTAAGAGGAGTGGTATGGTACAAAATTGTCTTACCTGATTTTCAGTCTCTAAATATATTTCCAACCAAACTAATAAACCCCAGACTTTTCCCCATTCACACAAAACTTTTGTTCTAAGTAGCAATGCCCTCCAAAAGATTTTCCAGTTAAAACTTCCTTTTCATTTTGTGAAAGAAAATTAAGTGAGACCTCACAGAAATTGGGACAGGAATTGCTTTATTAGAACAACTATAGCCTTTTAGAGAAATTAATAAACTGAAGACATTCAGACATTTAAGTGGTTATGGATATAAAATTGAGGAGTAAGAGGCACTGCCAAAATTGGTCTGTCAAGAGGACCAGCAAGATCTCCCAGTGAACCCTCCCATTGCCTCTCCATCTTACCTTGTGAGAAACCTCTAATTTTTATTTCTTTTCTAGCTGATTTCTGCAATTTGCGGTGGCTGTGGGGTCGCTCACCAGCCTGCAATGCTGAGCTTGTGTGACTGCACCTCCCAGGCTGGCCTGGTCAGCTTTCATATTCTCCTAGATGTCTCTGTGAATACTGTGAATGTGTAGAGACATCTGGAGTTGGTCTTTATGCACAGCATTACAGTCACTAGAAATGGTACTCTAACACAGAGCTTCACACAGCCTGTCATACCATAAGCTTATTATTTTCAACAACCCACAAACATTCCTCGTAATCCTCTGTCTCCTAGTGGGTGACCTTCTCTAGACCTTTGTTGATTTTTTTTTTCTTTCATTATTTGATTTTAATCCTTTTCTACAGGATAATTCATCTGTCACCTGGCATGGAAATTCTAGGGTTTAATGTTGAAGAAAGTGTTTCTTGGATGGGTTGCTGAGAGCTGGGTAGTGGGATAACTACAATCACCAGCTCCATTTATGGCAGATCTGTGAAAAAAAAAGTGGGACTGGACTTACTAGCCACATTCACAGCAACAGTGTGAGCTTAATTACTCAGTTGAGGATGCTATATTGGAATAATATTGGCTACATGCATTTAATGTTGTTTTCATTATTTGTCATCCTTTTGAGGGAAAACTGTTGCAAAAACAATGTTGAGAATCAAATTTTCAATTAATCAAGTATATTCAGAAGCATTTTTCTGGTCTTTTTTGGGTCTCAGAAAATTCTTGTACATTTATACACAGAAAAGTTACAAACTTTTTGCCATAGTTGCTTCTGCCATCCTCAAATAGCATACAAATATTGGCAGCACTGCAATCCCAAGTACCTCAGAAATGGCATATCTGGTCTTCAGAATTTCCAGCACCGAGGTCCTCTCATGAGGCATGACCAGATGCTCCTCTTGGTGAGACCTTGTTCTGCAAGACAGGCTCTAATACACCTTTTTCAACAAAATGTTGATGAATGAATGCCCATGAGGAGGATTGGTCTAAAATTCATGCCTCTTTGGAAAATACAAAATTATAGAATTAATACAGAATTTCATTTCCCTGTTATGCATGCTGACACAGATGTCCATATTCCATCCCTATCAGAGGCTGTAAGACCACTCTATATGCATTAAATGTAAATTCCGTACTCTCTTTTTACAAGATTTTATATCTTATAACATTTTCCCAATGCCACTAGCAATTCTAATATAGACTGTGTGCTAACAGTCATGACTTTTATGACACCTTCCTTCATTAATACTTTAGAAGACTCTTAAAGGATTAGATCCACTAATCAATGGTCCAGTAAATCCCACAGCTCCACATGCATAAAAGATGTATAGAGAACTATAAAAAGATATTTTTGATAATGTTTAAATAAGACACAGATATAGACAGGTCTCCTGTGCCCAGCTGTTAACACAGCTACAGCACTTTATTAAAACAGTGGATCATAGGCTCTGAAAGATGCTGAGCACCGGGTAGGATCCAGTCCCTTGCCTAACTTGACAGTAGTGTCGATGAACTTCAGATCAGTTCCTTGCTGAGTACTAGACAAATACAATGAGACTGATGCAAGTTGCTTATGTTTAGTGCCTATCAAAAGGTGACAAAAAGAAAATGAGACAGAAAACAAGACGTGAGTGAATGAAAGAAACAGATGGAGAAGGCACAACCTATGGCTGAAAAACGAATAATGTAAAGCAATGAAAATTAAGAAAAATGCCTCATTTTCTTCTGTTAACACTTCTGCAGTGAGTAAGGTGTTAGAAAGAAATTAGAAACTAATACTCTTTTATATGATCCGTCATGCATTACATTTTTACCTGTCATTGCTCCAGTTTCTTTACAGTTGGTCCTACAATTTTTTACCTTTTGGTCCTCACAGAATTACTCTGTGACTTATTTTTCTCCTCTTCCTACTTACTTCAGAACAGATTTCTGGCAACTTTACTCAGACTGCTCCTTGTGACTACCAGAGAGATCCCCCAAGATTATGACTCTGAGGTCAAAGTGCACACATTATGGTGAAAAAAAGAAAATGTGGCAGGTAAGTAGCATAAAATACATGCAGGTCATGAGCAACTCAAAAATTATGCCAGCTGAAATCATGAAATCATCTGCTTAGCTTTGTTTCTGAGAAATGAGCAACTTCTGTCTGACTCAGCTTCATTTTAGTTCAGTAGAGAGTTGAGTTATTCAACCCATGCACAGCATTAGACAATGCTGGCAGATCCTTTCACATCTGAGAGTAAAAAGAACATGAAATTAAAACCATGGTGGACCATTATGGAGATTAAGGGCTTCTCTTGCATGATCAGTGTTCAGTTTGCAAACAGGCATTGAAATCCGTTCTCAGTTACCGGTCAGTTCACTCTTTTAGATAGAAATCTCATTTATCTTACATTCACTAAACTGCTCTGTATTATACACTGCATGTAGATTAATGTGAGACTTTATTAGACCTCATTAATACAGCAAAATACAGATTCCACCATTTCTACAGGTCTAATAATATTTTATGTAACATCACTCCGTTTCTTTCTCTTTAACAGTATGTGGAACAATCCATCATGTTTTATGGTACTGCCACAGTGCTACAGGCAATATCTGATAGCCAGACTTTATGTTGAATATTAGATAAGTAATTAGGTAAGTGTATCAAAGATTGCAGAAGGAATTCAGTGTTGTATTAAAAATCTGGCATACAGGGTAGTAAGAACTAGGATCTTATAATTTTGTAATATGCTGACCTTACAGTCATAACTGTTGTTTTTGTGGATAAAATTTCAGAAAAGAGGTTCACATTTATTTAGAATTAATATTTTGTATTTAAAAATGATGAAGTTTTCAATACCATATACATACCACTTCTCTGGGACAAAAGTAGACCCTATGACCTGTGCAGCAAATCCATCTATAATAAACATTATAGAGCAAACATCTGCAGCACTTTTCTAGAAGAATTGGGTGCATCCATAAGATTAAAGTCCATAATAATCCATAAGATTAAAAAAACCAAACAAACATGGTCATCCCTGACTGTGTCAAGACCTACCAAGGCGAGTTATACCTACACTGTCATGCTTAATATTTACCATTTCTCTGGCTCTGACAAGTAACAGAACACCTGTAAAAAAACCTGTACTTTCCACTAGTTCTAAAATTCAACTATTTAAAACACACATGTGGGTTTTAGACCAACAATAACTTATTTTACTTACTCTCTTCTATGACAACTGACAAGGCAAAAAATATATATAAAAGTAAGAATAGATGCTGACTCTATGGGGCTACCTTTTTATTTGGTAAGTTAAATCTTGATTTAATTTCTAATAGATTAGTTACATTGGAAGAGACCTACAACAATAATGTAGTCCAACTGCCTGACCTCTTCTATATTTAATACGGAATATAAAACATCCAGAATGAGGGAATCACCAGATGACACCAGCAAAACCCTTCAAATTGGAAAAGTAAATTCCAGTCATCTTGAATTTCATGGAAAAAAACCACAGATTAGACCTCATAGAAAATTTTTGTGTCTTGAAAACTAAACTTTTAGCATCACTGTCCTCCTTCAATATGCCTTGCAGGACACCACACACATTTCACATATATCTTTAAAAGAAAATTCAAGTGAAATTGTTCAGTGGGTCACTGGGTGCCAGCTGCAGGCAACTTGGTCCTACAGACCATCCAGCTCCCAGATTGTGACTGGAGAGGAGGGACATTGTCATGCCTTCATCAGCCAGACAATAAGCAAACCCAATATCTGATGGAATTCAACTCCTCAGTTACTGCTGATATCGATCTATGTGTTAGCAACATTTTAGGGCTTTTAATTAATTTATCTGAGGATAAAAAAAATAAGTGAAAGCTCAGTTCCTCTGGCCGTTTGCCCCAGCTATGAGTCATAGAAAGGTATTAATTATTTAAAGAAAAAACCTTTGCTATTATGGCAAATATCTCTAAGATCTTTCCCCACATCTTTAATTTTTGACAAATTAATAAAAGTAGACTGCTGATTATTTAAAATATGAGCATGGAAGTGCTTCTGCTTTGGTGAGTCAGCTACCATAAAGAAGTTAATACCATTTTGGCTTAAAAATGTAAAAGTAAGATTAGAGATCAAAATAGTATCTTTAATTTCACTTTTCCGTGCAAGAGTATATGTATTTGAAGTCTTAGATATCATCTTTTTCTTTAATTACAAATTGCTCTATAACACTTTAAAAGCGGAAAAGGGCATATGACACTAATAAATATGCAGAATTGCAAGCAAGTTTAAAATTGCCAGGATTTGAAACCCTTTTTCACAGATTGGCATAGCAATACATAGGATAAGTGTATTTTAGAAAGGTTGAAGATCACACAGATTTGTCTTCCCTTTGAATATGTACCCTGGAAAGTGTTCAGCAATAATCTCTGATCTCCAAGTACATTTCTGGAAGGTGGGAACTTGCAGATTTTACATCTAAAACAAAGGAGCAAAGAGGAAACAAGGCCACAATATGAACACATCACTGAAAAACAAAACCAGTTATCAACATTTTCTTTTCTAAAATACTGGTGGATGATATTATAATTTAAATATCAAATTTTATTTTTCCACATTAGTACCTTTCATAGTCTATGAATACAGTGAACTATGTGTTTATATCTAAATTTTTATTCCACCACAATTTATAAAAAAATCTAGGTTAAATGTTACAGGCATTTAGATTCAAATCATTTTTTTTACTGAAAATGGGCAATCAACATTAGAAAAAGCCATCTGGATCCTACTTAACCCATCCAAAATGTTATTCTTTTCCACTGGAGACAACCATTCCCATGTGAGTAGGGAAATCCTCAGTACAAAATGTGAGGCAGATTACTAGATTGTAAAATAGGTATAGAATAATATAAAAAAAGATATTTAAGCAGTTATTAAATTTCCTGGGCCACTTCTTGGATTTGCAGAATACCTTAGTAGATTTCCAGCTTTATTTTCCCAACTTGGCACTATCCAATAGTAGTGGAAAAAAGATTGTTGAGATTCACCTTTAGTGCATGAACATGATGGACTATTTTAAATGGCTATGCCAGATAAAAAATAATGCTTCAAATTAATTTGAGTGAAAAAGCACACATTTTTACTAAGCCTACTCTAGTCATAGGCTGACTACATCTACACATTTCCAGGACTACCCCAACATTATATCACCTTCTTTCCCCTTGATGCTTCAATTGAGTCAGTTTGCTGGCAACCAATTACTTGGTAGCAAACTTGAGCCTTGGTATCAAGAATTCCCTTCCTCCTCAGTGGCCCATGATGACAGTAGATTATCTTCTAATTCAGCCTCACAAATTGTGAAGCCTAGATTCTAACAGTAGACCAGGTAGAACTGTCCTCACTTTTTCATTGCTCTGTACTCAATGTATGCTCTACTGCAAAAGTTTAACTATATAATTTCCTTACTCAGGGACAACTGGCAATGCTCTTAAATTTTTAATGGAGTTTGTCTTCAAATAGAGAAGGTTCTCAATATTAGTTTCATCTCTTGTTGCAGTTCTTGTATCTGGAGAGTGAACTTCCCAAATTCACACTGGATTTGTGGCAGAACAAACTTCTCTAAAAGCAGGCAATCAGACACCATTAAAATCATTCTCTCCAACCCTAGGGCCTGCCTCTGATACTGAAAGGAGACCTCTTTCATGTACAAATGGTGCAGAATGGGTGTTAAAAGACAAGTTTATTTGCATTCCTGTGTACTGTTGCTTAGACTGAGAATAGCTCTGTTAATTTTCAATGGTGATACCAAGATTAAATCCATTTAGGTGAAGAAACAGGAGAATTTGATTAGAAATCACATTACAGTAAAGCAAAATAAAAGTTAGCTTGGACTGGACTTATGATGGCAACTAAATCTCCCATTACTCTGCTCTCTAATAAAGCACTGCATCCTACAGCTGTTCCAAACACAATCAATACCTTTGCAATTTAAATGCATTTTTTTAAAATGTGCAAATTCCTTTAAGGGTAAAAGCTTCATTTTGCAAAATGTATTTTTTAGGAATAAGGTAAATCAAATTTTCTGTTCTGCACAATTCTTAATTTTGTTCTAGGTACAGTTAATTCTAGGTCCAGTCTTTAGATAATTAAAACTAGTCAGGAAGCTGACCAGTTCAACTACTGTTGAAGCTGGAACTGAACCTGTCAAGGGACACAAAGAGTCACAGGAAGGACTTCTATAAGTACATTAGCCAGAAGAGGAAGGTGAAAGAATGTGTACCCCCTGGATGAACCACACTGTTAAACCGGTAAAAATAGAGAAAGAGAAGATGGAGATACTCGACAACTTTTTTGCCTCGATCTTTAATGGTAGTGTCTCTTCCAACATCTCATGATGGAAGCAGGATGGGGACAGGGCGAGTGAAGTCCCTCTCACTTTGAGTAAAGATCATGTTCATGATGACTTGAGGAACCTGAATGCACACAAGTCTATGGGACCCTATGAAATGCAACCCCAGATCCTGAGGGAATTGGCTGATGTAGCTGTTAAGCCACTCTTCCTGATAATTTACAAGACATGGCAGTCAGAACTCCCAGGTGACTGGAAAAGGGGAAACATTGTACCCATGTTTAAAAAGGGTATAAAGGAGGACACTGGGAACTACGGAGGTGTCAGCCTCCCCTTTGTGCCTTGGAAGATCATGGAACAGATCCTCCTGGAAGCTGTACTAAGGCACACTGGAGGAGAGGGAGGAGATTTGAGGCATCCAGCACAGCTTCAACATGGGTAAGCCCTGCCTGACCAACCTAGTGGCCTTCTGTGATGCGGTGACTACCTCAGTGTACAAGTGAAGGACTACAGATGTCTTTTTCCTGGACTCTGTAAAGCCTTTGACAACATCCTCCTCTCCAAACTAGAGACTGATGGATTCAATGGGTGGGCCATCGGATTAGGAAAGTGTTTGAATGGTTGCATGCAGACTATAATGGTCAATGGCTCAGAGTTCCAGTGGACACCAGTGACAAGAGGTGTCCCTCAGGGGTCTGTAGTCAGACCAATGTTATTTAATACCTTCATTAGTGACATAGATGGAGGGATCGAGTGCACTCTCAGCAAATTTGAAGATGACCCCAAGCTGAGTGGTGCAGTTGACACACCTCACTGATGGGATGTCATCCAGAGGGACCTAGACAGGCTTGAGAAGTGGGCACATGGGAATCTCATGTGATTTAACAAGACCAAGTGCAAGGTCCTGCACCTGGGTTGAAGCAACCTCTGGTATCAATTACTGGTTGGGGGATGAAGAGATTGAGAGCAGCCCTACCAAGAGGGACCTGAGTAGATGAAACACTGGACATGACCCAGCAATGTGCACTTAGAGCCCAGAAAGCCAATTGTATCCTGGCCTGTATTAAAAGCAGCATGGTCAGCAGCTCCGAGGTAGGTGATTCTGCTCTGCTCTGGTGAGACTCCACCTGAAGTGCTGCACCCAGCTCTAGGGTTCTCAGCACAGGAAGGATATTGACCTGTTGGACTGAGTCTGGAGAAGGACCAGAAAAATAATCAGACCAGGAAAGGCTGAGAGAACTCAGACTGTTCAGCCTGGAGACGAGAAGGTTTTGGGATGACCTAATTTCAGCTGTCTTGTACCTGAAGGTAACACACAAGAAAAACAGAGAGAGACTTTCTACAAGAACATTTAGTGACAGGTCAAGGCAGAATCAGTTTAAACAGAAAGAGAATACGTTTACATTATATACTAGAAAAAAGTCCTTTACTGTGAGAGTGGTGAGGCACTGGAACAGGTTGCCCAGAAAAGCCGTAGATGCCTGTGCTGGTTTAAAAGTAAACTGGCAGGAGAAATGGACCCACCACAAGAGAGATTATAAGTCAGAATTACAATTT
>JAWWLT010000092.1:53239603-53257483 GCA_035040995.1 Premnoplex brunnescens
AATAGAGGGGGGTAGAATACATAGCTTTGATTACCCACACACAGTGATAACTGGTCCTACCTGCTAAACTAGGACAATGCCCCATCCCTGGAAGTGTTCAAGGGCAAGTTGGATGGAGCTTTGAGCAACCTGGTCTAGTGAAAAGCATCTCTGCCTATGACAGGGGCATTGGAACTAGATGATCTTTTAGGTCCCTTTCAACCCAAGCCATTCTATCTTTGTTCTTTTCCTTGACATGGCAGAAATCTTTTATGAGTCCTGAAAAACACTTTGTTGATTTCCTCTTCTGATATACTTTCTACAGCTTTTCCATCCAAGTGGGCAATTTAGTTTTGGTTTATGATTTGAGAGTAAAGAATCATTTCAAGATTGTAACATTATTTATAATCTGAAATTATGAGCCTTAAACAATATCTACAACAACAATTATATAATGGCTGTTATCCAGTAATTATTGGTGACATCACAAGAGGGAAATGTCAGCATTTTAAAAAAATGGCATGGCTTTATTTTCTCATACAAAGCCATTTTAGCAGGATTGCATAAGGTACCAAACATTTCACAAGTTGACCCTTATCAAGAGAGATGTGCTGATGTTCTTGAAGAGATACAGATTTTCATTTGGAAAAAAAATAGATGAAGCTCATCAGACAATCCTCAGAAAAGAAAAACACTGAGCTGGGCACAAAATGAATCAGCACTCTCCAATATTAAAATATCCATTAACAAATATCAAGATGTCAGTAAATGCATTTATATGTTATGAATAGGTGTAGCTGAGTTTGCTCAAACCTGTCCTTCCTGAGAGAGATGGGATGGGATTTTGGTAATGAGTTTTGAAATAAAGATTTATTTTAATTCACTGCACTTCAATAAGAATTTAAGTTACACCTCACACAATTAAAGCAATATAACATTTTAAGTTATTGAATTTGTGGAGGAATACTTAATACTCTGTATATTATAGTGAAGAAAGGATGTAATGTATCATATCATTCAAAAGTACAGGCAAATTTTAAAGGGCATTACTTCTGCAAATAGAAAACTTGACTTTTTTTTTAACTACAGAGAGAAAAATATTTCTGTCTGTGTATATGCATACTATAAACTATATTTTCTATGAATATATAACCATAATATTTTTGTACACAATTTCTCAAAAGCTAGATTTGCACACAAAATTCTGTTCTAGAAAATATCATGGGATTCCTCCTAGTAGTCCTGGTCATCTGTGTGCATAAGAAATTCTACAGTGTGGAAGAATTTCCTCCTCTCTATAAACGAATAGGATCTGAAGCATCTATCTCAAGTTTAAAGACAAGATTCATGATGTGATACTGAAGTTGATTCAGGGAGGGGAGGAGTGAGTAGGTCAGTTAGAAGCATTTGTAAAACTGATGGTGTTCAGCCTTTATAGTTTAAATTGTATTGTGCTACAGATTAACACCAAATCTCTGATAAATATTGAAATTAATTTCATAGACTAAAACAAATTACAAGACTGCTGCTTTGATGCAGAATTTAAAAAAAAAAAAAAAAAAAGACAACTAACAAAAAGCAAAGAAACAAAAAAAAACCCACCAAAACCCCCTCAAGATACAGTGTAGAGAGATTCAACCAGAATGTAAAATAGCAGGCAACACAGATGTAGGTGTAACAAACACTTTTCCTCTTTCCCTTATTTTCAGTCTGCTATTCTCCACTCAAAGAAGAACAGTACAAGGGCAAGTGCTGGAGAGCTACATAATATTGTGGTAGGAATAATTAAGTATCATCCTGTAGTCCCATCAATCACAAAAAAAATCTACAGATCAAGTAGAAATATTCAGGACTTGTGGTATTTGCTGTCCAAGCATAAAGTAAATTAGATCCCTGAACTGTAACTGAAAATTTGAAATGATAGATTTTTGAAGTGCTCAATTTGACCTGACAAAAACATACAGATGTAGAAAAGTTTTCGAGATGTGTTCTTAAATCACTGGAGGTGTTCAGTGTATGATATCCTTTTGCACATGAGACTGCACATATACTTATCCACAGAGACTTCCTATACCAGTGCTAATACTCCTCCACCACTTGGTACACAGGCTAGGGCCATATCTTCACTTTGTCATCTTCTTCTGCAGAGACTCCAGGATACATTGCCTGCCTTCTTCATGGAATGGAAAATGGAAGAACTAGGACTGTTTTATAGGCAGTCTGTCCCAGAGAGCCTTCAGATCAAGCTGCAGTGAGAACACAAGGTTTCATCCCAAACAGCTCAGTCAGGCAGGTTTATGGTCCTAGGTATTACAGTACTGAGCCCACAACCCTCTTGGGTCCAGTCTAAAACAAAGTTTCTGTATAATGGCAGGGGTAGGGGCAGCACTGACCCACATGAGCCATAGGAAAGAGTGCCACGATCACAGGAATGAATCCCAGGCTGATCAGTCAGCTTACACAGACAAAAAGTGTCTTTTGGTTTTCAAGGAGTAAGTCTACACCAAGCTCTATGTGAGTATCATGCACTCTGCAATTTATACCTCCTGTACCTGTTGGGCATGCATGAAAACACACCCTATCCAGGCAAATAGTTTTTTACCTTTGGGTATACGTACATGGCACAAAAATTAAGTGTGTTGGTCTCCAAGTAAACTGCTCTCCAACATCAATTCAAATGTAAGCAGTCATCAAATAAACCACCAATAATCTAAAAATTAAATATTCCATTTCTCATTTTTAACACAATTAAACTATGAAACTTCAAAATTCTAATAAATATTTGCTGAATTAAATATATAATGTTTCTGTATAACCTTATCCTTACCAGAAATTACTGCAGTTAATACATACTATATAATGATTCTGTATAAAATTATGTTTACCAAAAATTGATAGTTATTATAAAAGTAGCATTTAACTTGAAGTCAATATAACTTTATAGCTATCAATCAACATGAAACAAGTTTTGTAAGCAAACACTTAAACCACAAAATGCAAAGTAAGATTAAGATTGATTCTGCTGATGTAGATCAGTCAAAGACTGACAAAGTCTATTTGGTCGCATTACACAGCAATCACTTGTGTAACTCCCTTTGAGTCTTTCTGCAAGATGAAGCATTTGGTGTTGATTTTCAGTGCTCAGTCATCTCTCCAGAAGGCACTTAGGAGCAGCAATTGGCTTTGCAGTTATTTCCATCACTGTCTTTCAAAGTGATCCTAATGGACCATGTGTTCTCAGTAAAGGGTTTATTTCTCTTCTGAATTCCTCTGCATACTGAGGAAGGATTATCTTGTCTCATCACTAGGAATTATAACAGAGTCTCATAAGCCATCAAAACCCAGGTGTCTCCAACATTTTCTTTCCCACACAGGAGACAAGGCCATGTCTGCCAGATTACACTGAAGGGACCTGCGGTGGGACAGCACTGCTCCTGGAGTTCCTTGGTCCCAGGTACAGAGCAGTACCTGGAGCTCTGATACCTGCCAAATGTAAACCTGAAGGACACATTTGGCTAGTTCAGTGACAGCTGTCCCCATCTGAATGTGGTAAGTAACATGTCCCTCACCAAAACCAAATTTATTTTTACTTGGCACAAAATGTATTGAATTTTCACAGTGGTTTCTGCAGCCTCTCTTGATTCTCTTGGTCTTAAATGTGGCTTGACATCTTCTTTTTTCTCCAAACTTGTCAACAAGAAGCAAGAACCTACCCTAACCAAAGAAAGACCGGATTCACATAGGTAGGAATCCAGTTACAGAGATCGTGTCTGCAAAACACCACATAATCGCTGGTGGTTGCAGAACCTCTCAATACGAAAGAGTGTAAACCTGTACTGGAAACCTTAATTACTGTCTAGTTTTCTAACAACTTCAACTAATCAGTGACTTATCTCCCTTCTAGAGTTTAGAGAGCAAATGTATATGTTTAATCACCATTTATGTATATTCAGTTGGTAATTTCCTGGTTTATGCTAATTTTGAATATGGTAATTACAGCTGTAACTTGCATAACATGCCTGAATTAAGAAAATCCTTTTATATATATTTATGTTGCATAAATTCCACTCACTAAGAGTGAGAATACTGGTCTAATGCAAAAATACCCACAGGGAAGTAATCTGCATATTTGATTATACTTTTGCTTATTTTCATTTTTTTTAAGCCAGAGGCTTTTTTTAAGCAATCTCCCTAAAATTTTGCATTATCCTTAGTGTGATAAAAACTTCATTACCAAATTCACATGAAATCTATATCACCAGGCACACCACATTAGAGTCAGTGTCTTGATCTAAATCTTCCAGAAACCCTAGGGACCAGATCCTTCCAGGTTGTTTCACTCAGCACAGTGAGATGCAAACTTCTGCCCTACTAATGCCAAAAGACAAATTCCATGACAGGAAGGCTGCAGTCCCTGTCATGCAGTGGGAAGAGGGAATCAGAGGCTGCATCAAAACTGCTTGCTGGGAGTTGCATAAAGGAAGCCAAAAAGGAAATATTAAGAAAAACACTCAGGCATGGGCAGGGTGCACCAAAATGCAAGGGAAGGAGATAGAATGTGCAGGCATATTTCGAAAGATGCGTATGGTCTTAGTTTGGATGCCCACATTCCCAGGGGGATGCATCCTCTGGAACAATCAGAACTGAAGTCATGCAGGCATAGCCAAAACTCCCTTCTGACCATAGCTTTGCAGCATGTGGTAGTGTCTGAGCAACAGAAACACTTGGCTGTTTCATGATGAATACGGAAAAACTCCTGTTGTACTTGACAAAACCTTTTCTTTTTTGACTTTAAATATTTTGTCACCTGTTTCAGGCTTTTTTTTTTTTTTTCCCCTATATGTAAAATCATGTGCTAGTTTTTACACAGATTTGAAAAGATTTACAGTATTCCACCACTTCAAATTTGGTACATAAGGTGTTCAAAATCAATTGCCCAGCCCAAGCTGTAATAGGCAAGGGAAAATAAATTCTTCAGTGATGGCAGGGATATTAGGAGCACAAGTCTTAGAAAACAGTGGTATACCTGTAATGTTGTGCTGCTTTGTGAGGATATGTAAAGATAGGAAAATGCAGGTAAGGCTGCAGTGGTGCCTAACTTCACATAATGCAGGCACTGATGACAATGAAGACACTTGCACAGGCTTTTGTTTCTACCAGCAGATATTCCTACCTTTTCCTGAGTGTTTGCTTTCCAGCTGTATGTGTTGTATGGCTTTATTGGCTAGTATTCACCTCACCTTACTCTTTCTTCAGAGGTGGTTTTTATATGATCTAAGAGAACAAATTTGCACAAGCTGGCTATCATGACACAGACAATTGCATGTGCCACTGTTATAGTTATCCTGCCTCCCAGAGTCACCTACCTGACTTATTCTTCCTCTCTCCCAAGGGTACTTTGACAATTAATTACTTATGATTTGTAAATGTTTTTGCCACCACTTTTGTATCATTTGTGATGTGAATTGCTTATATATATGAGAATGTTGCAGTGCATGCAAACCCCCATCAATCCTCTAATTTGTGTGAGTTACTTATTAACGTGTTTACCCTACAGCTATCAAGTCCACAATTTTCCAAAGCAGAAGGGTTGTTATTGCAAGAATGAAATAGGAATTTGTAAAAATTTGCTTAACTAGTCACAACATTTAAATAGCTGTTGACCACACTGTTGGCTACATAAGTTTCAACTGTTGTACTTTTCAGCAAGCAAACCCAACAAACCAGAGACCTGCACTCTTTCCCTTTGAGTAACAGGAAACTATGCTGTCTTGTGCTGCAGTACCAATAAGGTCAATTTTCATCCCCTTACCAGAGTATATGCTGCTCCGATCCAGATCCAGTAGCTATGTTACTTTTCCTTGAGTCATCTGATTCCTAAACCCTTCAAACACAGTAATACGTAAGGTGTGAGATGCAGAGCCCATCTGCCAGTGAGACAGTTGTATGGAAGAACAAAACATTTCTGAGTACCAGCTTCCAGAAGAGTGAAACTACTGATATTTATAGTTAGAGAACTCCTGCTCCACTGTGTTGCTTGCAAATCACTTCCATGAAAGAGGATAACAGGGGAATATTGAACAGTAATATAGAAAAATTAAATCTTTCAGCTGCTTAACACATATCATTATAATTAATCATTATTTAATACAGTGTTATATCATGTTAGCAATCTCCAGCCTTTGTCAGGAGCAACTGTTCATTATACTAATTGCTGTACTCCCAAAGCAGGGCTAAAAGAGGTTGCAATTTGAATGCTGTCTGAAGTGCTGATGGGGAAAAGGTGGAAAATGGTGATACTATCAATGTTGGAGAAGTTACCACAGTCCATTTGGTATCTTATATTTCAAAAAGTGAAGTATATGAAATACATAGCCATATGCAAACAACACGTTCTGCATTGTAAACCACACATCCCAGCACAGTCTTTCTCAAGTATTCCTGCAGCTTCCCTTTACCAGAAATCACTGGAGTCAGGGTTTGGAAAAGACACTTTGGTTGCTATTTTTCTTTCTTATTTGCTTAGCTATTTTTTCATATGTTTTTAAGAAATACCAGAATGCATTTTACAGTAGGAAATTATATAAATTTCTTGATTAGAAAATATAACTTTTTATTGGTATTTTCTACTTTTTGTTTGGTTGCAAAGCCCAGCTTCCTGATTACAAGTTATTTCTGCTTGTGTAACAACATGTTCTCATTTCCCTTAGCATGTTACTGTTTCTCTTCTCAGGAAAATGCTGTGAAAATAAGCAAAAAGAAACAACTATTTTTTCTTCCCCCTCTGAGTCATCTGAATGTACAGTGCTAAGTCACAGCCTTTCATCCACCCTTTGAATAATTGTCCTTTCCAAAGGCAAAAATGATATTGCTGGTTTCTTCTCAGAAGAACAATCTTTGATGCTTCACATAAAGGCACAAAAATTTCATTCTGGATTATAAGGTCCCAGCCCAAAACACTGAGTGGTCTCCCCAGATCTGATGGTACATATAAATACCTATAGAGAATTGGTGTTTTCCAGTTTTGTCCAGCATCCCTTAAAAGCCTATAATTTCACAAAATATAAGATTACAAGTGCCAAGACATTATCATTCATTTAGGCTTTCTTCATCCACAAGGGGTGCTTTATGGAATACAGGTGAGTTACTACAACAGCGCAAGAAATGTTGCTTGGGTACACTCTGTAGCATCTGAATGCAAAATGTGCCTATCAGAGACACACATCCTAGCTAATGGGACCATGGAAACACAATTCTTATTATTATGGCAAATAGAAAGAGAAGCAAAATTTCAATGTTCTGTATTTCTGACAAAACAGAACTAAAAAGAATAACTCCAAAGAGCTAGTGTGTTTTCTTAGTGACAGGAGTGTTATAATAATTAGGTAAAACCCAAAAAAACCACTTTGCTCAGCACGTAATTTTCTATGTAGTTTTGCATTTTCCTGATAATAGAGACTCATATTAACTGCAGGAAATGCAGTTAACTTTAGTTTCATTGCCACACTTCAGTGATGTCAGAACAGAAAGGGACTCCAGCATTGTGACAGGGCATTTAAATGGGCTGGATAGCTAGTTTGCAAATCTGAGGCATACTGTGCTCAGTTTGTTGAATTATTTCAGATCTAGTACCTTGCTTCTTTTCATAATGTCCTATAAAATTCAAACTGATTTAAAAAAAAATTCATAAATTATTCCTCAAGTGAAGTAAGAATAACTCCAGGAGGGTAAAAAGTCATTCTGATGCTGTTGAAAGTAAAATATGTGGCCTATGGGAATCTTCTGGCTCAAACATTTGATTGAAAATTCCTATAGTCAGCTCTTAACCACCTGAGCATTGTCTGTCCAGCCTGTGGACATATACCAATTACAGCCACATCAGGTCCAGGCAAACTGGAGCCAGAAGGGTGATCATTTCAAATACTGTACAATACCAGCTGTCTTGCCTCCAGAGCCACCTCCCAAAATCCCAAAAGGAGAGGCACAGTGGACAAGGGGGGCTCGCAAGCAGGAAATAGGAAAGGGGATGTTTGTATAAGCCAAATCAGACCCAGGGTCCAAGAAGGAGCTTGGCTGAAGAACAAAAGGGGTGATTGCCCACTGGTGGAGAGGACAGCAGAGAAGAGCAGAGAGAAAAGACACTAGACAGGACTGGAATGTTGCAGAGCACCCACCCAAAATATAACCCTGTTCAAGATCTGATGTTCAGTCTTTGTATTGAGTTGTGGTATAGTGACTGCTTATAATGATGTGCTAGGGATTTTAGACCATTTGCTGTGTAATTCTATATGACTGATTAAAAGGAAGGCTTTTCTGACTTTTAAGAACAAAGTAGTAAATGAAGAGAAAAATATTCTCTCATTAAGGGAACAGTAATAAACCTGAATCCCTTTAGAATACCTTGGTTAGATTACCCAAACAATAATCAAACATCTTAAACCACCTACCCCAGTGCTCACAGCCTTTAATTTAACCCATTGAGACTGACTGAATTTGTGCTTATGCCCTTGCCAAGAGATTGGGAACCAACTGCTGCAAGAAAAGCAATTAGTAAGAGGACATAAACCTCAGCCTTTAATTTCCTGGAGAGTAATGTAGACTAATGCAAAGAAGAAAAAAATCACAAGTGAAACAATTCTGTTGTCACTCACAGAAGAAATAGAAAAGCAAAACAATAAAAAATGGTATTTAGAGGAAATCAGACAAAAACTTGCACTTTCTCCCACAATAAAAATTGAAAACTAATTAGCAATGGAGAAAATGCTTATAAACACTTGATCATATTTTTTGAATGCCATCCAGATCTCATCTTTATCAGTAACTGATTTGACACTAGCACTCAGAATTTTGCACGAGTCTGTCTACAGGCAGGCAGTTCTTTTGTCCTAAACTCTGGAATACTTTGTGCTTGTTTATTTACACTGAGAGAATCCCATAGTCTCTTTTACCAGTCTTTCTGCAGTGAATTAATTTTCTTATTCTCGAAAGGAAAACCTATCAGATTCAGTACAAACTAGAGAGAAAGTGCTAGGTGACAAAATCATAATCTTAGTCATACAGGATAAGGGAAAGCTAAAGTATTTTAAACTATGCTAAGCACTCAGCAGCCCATTGACACATGCTTGAGAAACAAAAAACAAAAGAAAACAAAGTAATCTATTACTCTGTTGCTTAAAAGATGTCTTAAACAATAATATATATTGAATATAGTTTATTTTCACTTTATCCCAAACAAATTTATCATCCCCAGGGTACAACAGTTATAATTAAAGCAGTCTCAACACTTGCTCACCAAAAAATGCAGTGATAATTCTTCAAGCAAAAAACTTCTGGGTATTATCAATTAGGTCCTAAGACTCATGGAAGTGAAGATGATCACTGGGTCACAGAAGTAGTGGGATTCTTTTTGAAAAATGGAGGCTTCTCAAAGATTTTGCATGTCAACATTTTCTCAGACTGAGAGAGAAGTCATGTCAGAAGAGCTAGTTGTTCAGCAGTGTAGGAGAACAAATAAGCTGACTCTTTCTTGTACAGAAGAAAACCTTAATTTACAGTCTGATGATGTGCCATAAAATGGTGTTCTTGTTTCTCAGCCAACTTTTCTCCTGAGAAAAGTATCAAGTGAGAGACATCATGTTAGCTTTTCTGAGACTACTGTTACTTTAAGATCAAGATCAGAGTGCCACTTGAAACCATTTCTGAAGATTAAAGTGAAATTAAAAACCTTTGAAAATGGTCAGAAATGTTCTGGGTTGTAGGAATAATTTGAATTATTTTATTGAAATGGAGCCTGGAAATATCATACCCTGTATGAAAAGGAGAAAATATGATTTCTTTCCTCCTGTTTTAAAAATGGACTTCAGGTATCAGACAAATCTCAGAAAAAACAATTTCAGAAAAAAAGTGATTTAATTTTGGAAAGCTGCCTCTTGTTTAATCTTAAATTTAATGATTACCTAGATGCTTCTAGGTGTATTTGAGCTAAAGATCACAGCGGATAGCACAGTGATACCTATTTTCAGTGGGCAGAAAGGACGATGAGATTTTTTTTTCATTTCATTTATCATTTATAGCTTGCTTCAGAGTTTCTACAAAGAAATGTGCTCTGGCCATCCATGTTGGTATTCAGCAGAGCAACCTCTCTATGCCAGACTCTGGTATTTACTTTGCAATCCAGTATCACAAGCTTCAATGACTTTTGGCCTTGGAAGAAAATAAGAAGAAATGGAGTATTAGGTCTGGGTTATTAGCTGCTCCCTACTCATAAATTGTGAGTGTGTTTTATTTGACTTCACCAGTGCTGCCACAATAGCCTTGTACTGGTTCTCACCACCTCTTGTGTGTACAAAGCCAAACACCTCTGACACCTCTGTTGTGGCCCAAAACCGTAGCAAAGCTCAGAGTGTCAGAACAGGAGAAAACAATATCAAGAAAATAAAGTACAACAGAACAGAACAGAACAGAACAGAACAGAACAGAACAGAACAGAACAGAACAGAACAGAACAGAAGAGGCAGGTTCTGGTCTCTTCTGCAGTGTCCAGCCCAGGGGCTCACCAGCCACTCAGGGACACAGTGCTGGGACAGCTGTTCAGTCTCAGGATCTGAAGCTGAAAAGCCTCTTCTTTCACTCTAAGCGATGGCAAACAGTCCTCCATAGAACATTTTTCATGGCATTTCTAGTCAAGACTGGAAGCAGTCACAGGAATTCCACTGGCTGATTATTCTGCTTTTTAGGTGTAAATTTAAAAGCAGGGGACAGGGAAGGCAGGTGGCACAGATTTCTAAAGCCTCCTGTATTTCACAGGAAAGTATCTCCTGTCACTGTTGTTCATGAGCTTTTTTCAATGTCCCTTTTAAACAGTTTTTTGCCAAATCAGCCTGTCAGACCTCTGGTTTCTGACTTGTCTCATATAAGTCACTTTTTGAAACAGGAGAAGAAAATAGTAATAAAATTTCAGGGCCAGAAGGGACTTTAAGTCCTATCTTGTCTGTCCTTCTGTAAGAGTAAATTGCAACCAAGTCACCACCAAGAAGTGTTTTTTTGCTGTGATTTCTCTTCATGGCTTGTTCTAGTGCACTGTTTCCTGGTAGCAGGAATCTTGTTCTTCACAGTTCTTTTATTCCCCAGATAAGTCGAGCTTTGTCTCGTACTATCCTACCAGAATTACTCATTCTTTTCCTCTGTAATAAACTTTAATAAATCAGAAAATGAAATAAGTTTTTTATGTGTTTGTTCATACAGCTTTTTCTCCAGGGACGGCTTTTCTTACCACTACTGTTGTTTTTTTCCCACATTGTCTATTTGCCCATATTTTTCTTTGAGTGTGCTCCTCAGAACTCGGGAAGCTTTTTGAAATAAGAATTGCTTATTTTCAAGATAATATTGTATGAGGCCCGCCACAGATACTTTCCTGCTGGACTCCTGCTCAGCCAGTTATTCCCAGTTCTACACCTGCAAAGTTAATTTTCATCTTTCAGTACCACACATTGCAGTATTCCTGTCTGAATTTCATCTTCTTCATGTCAGTTCTCCAGTATATGAAATTTATTTTTCATTTAACCTTGCTCTTTTTTGCTACTTTAGAAGGGTTCTCATCTTGGTGTCACCTTCCAAGGCACTCTCCAAACATAAACCAAGATAGATAACTTGCAGTGGCCATTTGAATTCTCCCCTAAACATCTTTAAGTATTTTGCCTTTTAACTTGTGTGCTTATTCACGATAACTTAACTTTTGCATCTATTTTTCAGGTCCTTTTTTGTTGCAATATTATATGAGACCACATGCAGAGCCTCACCAGTGTCCATTTCTGCACACCTAGTTCTGTAAACCTGGTGGAGAGTATTTTATTCTGAATAATTTCTCAAGTTTTCAAAAAAAAAAATATAAAAATCCCAAGGCTGCTTCACATGAAGAAAAATGGACTATCAAACTCCAATAAATATACAGCAAAAAAAGTGCATTATATTACTTCATGCTGTGGCAGTTTGAAGATGCTATGCACAAACTATGAATCAGATTTGAGTTTATGAATTCTATGCCCAAACCAGTAATGCAACAACATACACAGTACCTCTGCTAGAGTGAAGCTACAGAACAACAAAAAAAATCAGTTAACAGAAAAGATACTAACTTCTGTGAATCACTAAAGACAGAGTAGTTTTCAGAGCAAACATACAGAGTTTGATGGAAAGGAATTTCCTTCAAGCAGAGTAAAAATCATTAAGTATTAGTGTTTTCCTTAGAAGCATTTTCAGAAAGCTGGAGGAAGAGGGCTACAGCACAGAAAAGTAATGTAAAAAAAAAAGGTTCAGATGAGAAGTTGAAGACAGTACCATACAAAGCATCTGTAGAGCAGAGTGACCACAGTCACTCAATACTAGTGACACTGTCTGGGTTTTATAAGTCCAAGTTGAAAAGTTAACACATACTTTAAAAACTATTAATGGCAATTAAATGTCTGGACAAGGCAAAGATAGCACTGGAATTTCACGCAGGTTTGTGTCACAGAGAGCATTCACCCTTTTATCTCTTTTGAAACACTACTCTGACACATCAGTCCCATTTCTTCCCATTTTCTATAACCATCTGATGGTATCAATCTATCTTCTATAGCTTACTCTCTTCAGATTCTCACTCAAGGATGTACATCAAATCAAACCTTCTCTTCTGGCCTTCCTTTCCTTTGTCCTTGACACATAGACTTGTATGACTTAAGATAAACAGCTTAGACATTTTCCTCCTTACTGAATACAAAATGAACACAAAAACTGTGGGTTAGCTAAATTACAATAAACTGACAACATCAGTTACCTAGCTTTAAAAAAAAAAAAAAAAAAAAAAAAGTGTCAAACAAATTCAGTGCTATTTTTGATCTGGTAACTAATTAATATTTTGTATTCTCATTATAGGACATGGTGATGTACACCAAGTCATATTTAGTCTGCAGCTGCCCCACATAAGAAGAAATCTCTCTGGTATCTTTAAGTTTCTCCGAGCAACACTTTTAGAGCAAGGAAACACTTTAGCACTATTATGGAGTATTTGTACTAAAGTCGTGCCCAGAAGTTCAGGCACATAGATAAACCAAATTAGTTTTCTCCATGAAGACCTTGTTCCAGAAGAGAAAGAGGAAGAAGATAGAAGAAAGGGATAAGACAACAGAAGCACCTGATACAAGACTCTGAGTAAACACAGGAATGTGCATGGTTAGGACTAAGCAAAAATAAATTAGTATGTTGGCATCCAAATAGCTGGAAGGTGGCAGAACAGCCATACAAGCTAATGCAACATATATGAAAATTTATTCCATAATGTGGGAAGAGGTGGAATAGACAGAGAAATTACACAGCTATTTGCACTGTGAATATGCAATTAATCTACAGGGTCCTGACAGCAGAACATTTGTATACCTGTATGCCTATGAGTGTGTGTGTATATATATATGTACAACTCCATTTCACTTAATGATATGACTTTCCATTTAAAATATTTGCCACACAGCAGTAAGGTAAGTGTATTAATCTGAAAGTGAAGTCATATCAGATCTTCACTGCTCAGTCTTGGTTTGGAAGAAAGAGTGTCTCTTCACTAGTCATCATGATGGACCTGTGGCACACTGAGAAGGTGGTGACTTCTACTCCAGAAACACCCCTACAGCCCTGTGCACTTTTGCAGTCTGTCTGCTTATTTTGTACTGAAATCTCTGAACTGCACAACACCACAGTAACCACTAACAGTTTAAGATGTGTTAATGGTACTAGCTGAAAGGGTCAACAGACTTCACACTTCAGACCAAATGCAAACTGAAATCTTGGAGAAAGAATTTAAGTAAACAAATTCAAGACCTGATCCTGCAGTGCACCTCAGCCCTGCTGAAAGGTGGGTAAAATCCCATGACAAAGTCACAGACAACAGTAGGAGTCTTTTCACTTTGGAGAGAAGCTTTGAGGGACGCATTTCAGATACTGTTTTACAAATCTCACTCCCTGTCTCACCCTTTGTGCTGAAAGCCTGTGACTACACAGGCAGACCCAGACAAGGGTAAACCCAACTCCTGCTGCTAAGCTGATCTAGAGTCAAAAGACCTTTATCTCCTTTCCTTCATTTCCAAAGCAATAACCAAGCTTCAAAAGAGTTTCCACATGATAGGGATTTCCAAGGACCATAACCTGCAGTAACGGTGAGACTCTAAGTGTGCTGCTTTAAAGCTGTGATCTCTACCGATGAACCCAGTGAGGGTCTCAGAGGGCAAGCCCTGTTGTAATTTACTGGAGACTACAGTAACTGAAAGCACAAGAAAAAACACCCTGCAAATCATGGGTATGGAAAAGTACGCACAGAAAATGAGCAGTAGACAAGGAGCTGAAGTGTTCACCCTTCTTCTTAATATGTTTGGAAAGTAGAGAATCTATTAACACAAGCAGACAGGTTTCCATATTCCTGCACAGTTTTGAAGAATCTCACATAATTCCAGAGAAGGCTGAGCAGGTCTGAGTGAGCACTGCATACCCAGATTGCCCTTGGAAGCCAAGTCTATTCAGAACCTGAAAGAATAGTTTTCCACTCTTCTCCCAAGGGATACAGGCTTCCCAGGCATTCCTTGAGTCCACTGTTTCATAATAGGTGTTTTTAGCAAACAACATAGTTATCCATCCCACCAGAGCACACTTTTTTCCTTAGAAATGGCTGTGCTAGATAAATGTTATTAAACCCTTATCTTTGTGAAGCTGGGAATAAATCTGCACAACTGGTGAGTCAGAAGAAAATAGTTCAAAACTGTGCATTGCAAGACTATCCAGAACATTCTTCTTGCTTATCACACATGAAGTTCCTTGTTCTCTGTGAAATTCTAGACTAGTACTTACTCTGCCTGCGCTGCTAAAACAACTTCATATATTGAGGAGGATTTGTTACTTTCCGAGATTATAACTAATATAAAGATAGGTTAGGAGTTTTGAATAGACACACCAGAGGTGAGAATGAAAAACTGGATCAAACAGCTAATTAAATTGTTTTGGGAAAAGTGACAACTTGAAAGGGAAAATGATAATTTTTCAGCAATTTAACATGCTATTGTGATGAAAATTGCATTTTACACAAGATGAGAGAAGTAATTTTCAAATAAAAAACATCATTGAAATATCAAAGCTTTCAATATATGAAATGTGATTTATTTTTTCCTATCTGATAACAGAGTGTATTTGATCTTCTTCTATGGAATATGATTCTATCTCAGTTAAAAACATCTTTTTGTTGGAGATTTATCCTTGAAAGATTAAGAATATTTCAGTGAGTTTTGTGTCAAGTATTAGGACTTTTCTTATCAATATTGACAATGCTCTGCCCTGGTCATATCTTCATTCCTGAAGACACTGGGCTCTCTGCAATGCTGTCTCATTACTTAAGTTTAGGTTTGAGAGAGAAAACCCAGCTGTTGATCTTCCATTTACACATGGAAAGCACTGTTACAATGCATGGGACACCAGCAACACAGATGAAAACACTAATTGATGGAACCCTGTTTTAGTCTAATGTTACTCTTTTGTTTCCACAAAGGATGTGGTTTCCATCTGTTCATTCATGAGGCTGCTGTACTTAAAGAGACTGAGACACCACTGCCCTGAGCTACCTACTGAAGCTGAATTTTACCCAGTTTAGAGCATGGTTTGGGCTAGATATCTCTAACAGAATTTCTTTCACAAGTTTATTATATCCTGCTTCCCCATATAGATGTTACCTTACAAAGGATGCACTCTACCATGACATAGCTGGCAAGGACCCATCATCTGAGGTGATGTTCCAAAGGAGCCTTGCCCTTCCCCAGAGCAGTAGCTGCTTTCTCTAGGGCAGCTTAGTGGCATTTATACTTCATAAGGGCTAAGGGACACTGTGTCAACCAGCTGCTCATTGGTGAGAGCTACCTGGGACCTCCTAGAGGAAGAGACAGTTTGGTGTGGCAGCTACATAGAGGCAATGAGTGTGTGAACCTCTGCTTTGGCAATGCAACTATAGTAGTGAAATATTCAATAAGAAAAATCCATTTTTCAGGAAATACAACACTCTTTCATGACATTTTACTGAGCACTGTGTTTTCAAATTCCCTTCTAGCCTTAATCAATTTGTAATAATAGAATCACATAATCATCAAGACTGGAACAGGCCTACAAGATCATCCACCCAACACCATAACTGTAACCCCTAAACCACTAAACCGTATCACCCAGTGCCAGATTCAGCTGCCACTTGAACACCTCCAGGGTTGGTGACTACACATCCCTGGGCAATCTCTTCCAATGCTTGACCTAAAAGTGAAAAAATGTTTTCTAATATTTAATCTGAGTGTTCCTTGTCTCAGCTTAAGGGCATTTTCTCTTGTCCTCTCATGATAGAAGAGACTGGTTCCCCACCCACTAGAACTTTCTTTCAGGTAGTTGTAGAGACAGATGAGGTTCCCCACAAGCCTCATTTTCTCAAGACTGATCAAACTCTGCTTTCTCAGCCATTCCTCATAAGACACATTCTCTAGTCCTTCCCAGAGACTTACTGCCCTTCACTGGACACATTCCATCATCTCAATGTCCTTTTTGAAGTGAGGGACCCAGAACTGAACATAATACTGAAGTTGCAGCCTCTCCATTGCCAAGCACAGGGCGATGATCACTGCACTGATCCTGCTGGTCACACTGTTCTTTATACAGGCCAAGATGCCATTTGCCTTCTTTGCTATCTGGGCACAGGGCTGGCTCATGTTGAACTGGCTGTCAACCACCCACCCCAGGTCCCTTTCTGACAAACAGCTCTCAAACCACTTCTACCCCAGCCTGTAACACTGCTTGGGGTTGCTGTGACCCAAAGGCAGGATCCAGCATTTGACCTTATTCAGCCTCATGCAGCTGACCTTAGCCCATTGATTGAATCTGTTCAAGTCTCTCTGTAGAGCCTTCCTACCCTTGACCAGATCAACACTCCCACCCAACTTGATGTCATCTGGAAATTTACTGAGTGCACTTAATCCTCATGTCCAGATCATCAGTAAAGATATTAAAAAGGACTGGCCTAAAAACTGAGCCCCAGAGAACAGCAGTAGGGAGCAGCCATCAACTGAATTTAACTCCATTCACCAAAACCCCCTAGCCCAGTCATCTAGCCAGTTTTTTACCAATTGAAGAGTCCACTCATCCAAGCCGTGAGCATCCAATTTTGTGAGGAGGATGCTGTGGGAGATGGTGTCAAATACTTTACTGAAGTCTGGAGAGACTACATCCAGAGTATTCCTCTTATCTGGTAAACAGGTCACTGTGTTGTAGAAGGACATCATATTGGTCAAGCAGGACCTGTCTCTGGTAAGTCCCTATGACTTGTCTTTCTAAACATGAGGACAATCTGCAGCTGCATATCTAACAATTCCTTTTCAAAGCACATCCAGCCTTCCTGGACTTCTTTGACCTGCAGCACTGACTCCCAAGGGACTCTGTCATTTGATCACATAAACAGGCCAAAGTCTGCCCTGCAGAAGTCCAAGGTGGAAGTTCTGCTGGTGCCCATTCTTACTTCACTCAGCATAGAAAACAGTAACATTTCTTAGACTCTATGTCCAAGATGGCCACTGACCACCACATCACCCACTAGTCCTTCTCTGTTCACAAAGAGCGGGCCTAGCAGGGCCCCTCCTCTGGTAGGCTCATTTTCTCATTGTGTCTTCCACACACTCCAGGAACTTCCTAGGCTGTTTTCTCTTTACTTTGTTCTGTTTCCAACACATATCTGGCAAGCTGAAGTTGCCCATGAGTACAAGGGTTGGCTATTTCTGACAGGCACTTGTACAAAGCCTCATCAACTTGTTCATCAGAGTGGTCCATAACAGACGCCCTGCTGACCTCCCATCTGCCCTGCTGACC
>JAWWLT010000092.1:53257583-53277207 GCA_035040995.1 Premnoplex brunnescens
TCCCCTGCTTTCCATGGGGTCCCCACCAAGAGAGAGATCTCTGCTCCCTCATGGATCATTCCATGGGGTGCAGTCTCTTATGAAAAGCTTGCTGTACCTGTTTAGCACGGGCTTCTTTCTCGATGGATCTCGGCCACAAATCTTTTGCAGGACTCCGCTTCATCTTGGGACTTCCCATGAGGCAACAGCCTCTTTCATGCATCCCCCTGCTCTGGAAGGGGGGTCTTTGCACCCTAATGGATCCCATGGGCTTCAAGGGGACAACTCGTAGTCATCACCACGGCAGTCAGAGAATCATAGCTTTAAGTCCAGATCTGTGAGGTCCGTTCCCCTGCTTCTCCCTCCTGCACTGACCTTGATGTCTGCTTTGTGATGTTAATCCATGGCTGCCAATTTCTAACTGCACAACTCCTCCATTCTTAAATAAGTTTTCACTCAGGGATGTTACTTAATGGTTCAAAAGCAAGAAGTTTTCCTCGGAGCTGATCCTAATTAGTTCTGCTCTATATGATAGAGGGAGACTTCTAGCAGTTTCTAACAGAAGTCTCTCTTCCTCTTATCAGAAAAACCTAATCAGAGAAATCCACAACAGGCACTCAACCTTGTCATCATCGTCATCATCAGTTTCCACAGAATCAAAACACCCCTAAGTACAGTGCTACCCCATCACCCTCCCGCTTCACCTGTCTCTTCTAAAGAGCCTGTAGCCATCCATTGCAGCACCCCAGTAGTGAGAGGTGTCCCATCACATTTCTATGATAGTGACGACATCATAACTTTCCTTCTGTGTAGTGACTTCCAGTTCCTCCTGTTTGTTACCCGTACTGCTTGTATTGGTGTAGATGCATTTCTTATGAGCTGTTTTTCTGGAACAATATTTGTCTCTCCACTATGCAAATTCCTACCTGCACCTGGATCTATTCATCCCACAGGGCTCTGCTTTCTCTCTGACAAGTTTAGAAAAATTTAACAAAAAACTGTCTTGTAACATGACACTGCCTAAAAATCTACTCTAAACATAATTTGTATTTAGGAGATTATTATCCTTCTGTAAATTAAAGTACATTCCATATATTTATGACATTTGAATAGTAAGGCACCTCTGGTTCATCTGTATTGTCACTTACTAAAGGAGAACATTAAGGACTGTTTCCTAAAAATAAAAAATGATGAGGCAAAAAAACCCCTATGCCTTTTCAAAATAAATGAATTAAAGCAGTATCTGTATGCCAGTTTCATATGACCTTTTAACTGATGGACACATTGCAGGTGAAGCACTAAAAGAGCAAATGCCAAACACACTGTTAAGTGTCTTTCTAGGTGCTAGAATGATATATTTGAAACTCTTCCTTTGACAGGTGCACAAGCACAAAGTCTGACCATAAAATGTGTGTTTTCCTTATCAGTAGGACTGTCTCTCTGTGGGGAAATGCCTGTCAGAGCTCAGAAGTCCAGGTTCTAGCTGCTTGGGAAGACAGACTGGGCTGTCATCCTTGGGCACCAGCGGGTGTAATGCGCACTGCACAAGCCATCAGCCTTTTTTGATCATTCCTGCAATACTTGCACATGAGTCTTGTAAAAAAAAAAAAAAAAAAAAGACACCATCAAATAGTCTGGCAGCTTCCCTTGTACATCAGTGTGGCAGACAAAAGTTCCCCTGGCACTGAACATTCTCTTCTTGATATTATTCATGCCAGTACCTGCTCTGATGTTCATCCCTTCCTTCCCTTCAGTGATCTTTATTTTTGGTCCATTTGTTTAAAAGTGCTTGGGACCTTGCCTTTTTGGGCAGTATATGTCAGCTCTATCTCATCTCTGGGATAGTGCTGCCATTCTCCCAAGGAGCTTTCTCCCTGTAAGACAGGTCTGCGCCCACAAAAGCTAAAGGGAACTCTTATGGTCTGTATGCAGACAGCCCCTCATCCACACCACAGCCTGAGGCCCACCAGTGAACCTGCAGAGAAATGACCAACTATTCACTCAGTGAGCAGGGAGACAGCTGCTCCCACGAGATGTCCTCTGAACTTCAGTTAATAGTTCCTTGGTTGCTGACTTCAGTGATACTTCATCTCCCCTTTATCTTTCTCCTTAAGGCCTCACCTGTTAAGGTCCTGCTGCAAACTGCCCTGTAATCATCCTTCATCTGGCTTGCACAGAAGGAGCTCATATGTCTCAGGCAACCCTAAAGATGTTATCTTGTTATTGCTACTGAAACCTCCTTCCCTGTTGCCTCTTATTCCTGTGATGAAAGTTAAATAAAAGCAGACTGTTAAGGTGAGCTGTAATGACTTGACTGGAAACACCCATGTTTCCCACTCCCTTGGCATTACCAGTGTTCAGCCTTGTCTTGACACTAATGAATGTGTTACCAAATTAACCAGTTTCACATTACCTGGAAATAAGCTCAAAGTCTCATCTGAAACACATATCAAGAACACTTTTTTACGCTGAAGAACAATATGCAATATTTTTTACTTCTTCTGTGATCTGCTGGGCTGTGGTGCTCAGTGCTGTGTCTGTAGAGACCACCCTAGCCTTTAGGAAAACTTACTGCAGGAAAATTATCACTTTTGTTATATAACCTGAGTTCTGTCTCAGGATACACCAATATCAGATGGTTTACCCTTCCCCAAAAATGTGCCACCTGAATGTGGAGGTTCCTAGCATTCCCTGACCAGCAAGAGAAGAGAAGGAATGGCACAAGTAGCATGAATATGGCCAATTCTTACCATCTCACTTACTGTCTTCCTCTCTCATAGGCACACAGAGAGTCTTTGCCTTTTTCAGCCACACACCAACATGCAGGCATGCATGCACACACTCATTCATGTTCCCCAGGTATTTGCTTAATACCTTCCATAACTTTCCAATGGCTCTTAACTCATCAAAGGGACAAATCTTCCATTGGCTTCTATCCTGAAAAACCTCCCCCTTCCTACATACAATCTTTGAGAGGACATTTTGTGTATGTTTTTATTTACTGGATTCAAACAGGTAAACTTTTCTTGCCATGCTTGGTATATGCACTCTCCTAACCATTTTTTTCTCATCCATTAAAGCAAGTTTCTTACAGAATTGCCACAACCTTCTATTTTCTCAGTGACCAAATGTGATGTGCATTCAAGTGCTACACAAAACCTCTTCCCATATTGTTCAGCTGCTTGTTCCTCACTCCCTAAAACAGAGTAGGAAGAGAAAAGAAAAAAACCTCTCATTTTATAACACTTCATCCATTCAGTTAAGTCTGAAGTCATGGGAGCCGAACAGAATCCAGATGAAGTCTGGACTACTGGATCATCAAAGGAGGGGCAAAACAGGCTCATGAAAAAGAGACTGTAGAAGGACAAAAAGTTTCGAGATAGAGGAGGAAGATGAACTTCAGCATGGAAGGCAGAAACCAGCCCAAAGGATGATTGAACTAGAGCAGCAGTGCTTGTTTGAACTTCTCAATGATCTTTTTCAGAATTATAAAATCATAGAATAGTTTGAGTTGGAAAGGACCTTAGAGATCATACGGTTTCAATCCCCTCCTTTCTGTGGGCAGGGACACCTTCCACTAGGCCAGGTTGTTCAAGGGTCCTAGAAGAAGAAATTCCTATATTGTCATTTTTGTCTATGTCTTCAAATACAGTTGACTAGACTGTAAAGTACAAGCTAGTATGGAGGTCAGAAAATTTAGGCCTGACCTGGTATTTTACTTTGTTTCTCAAATCCTTTCTTAGTGTCTCTGCTGCTAATGGTATTACTATTGTAAAGAGATAGATCAGCATAGGAAAATATAGCACCCATGTAGGACTTCTGTCAGGGATCTCACTAGGTCGCTCTGTGAAGACTGAAAAAAATATCCTCTAAGATTTTATTTCCTCAGATACTCTTGGTGCAGCTTCTAATGTAACTCTCAAGCTCATGATGTTAATATGGTTTCATCAACAATATTACAAGTCAGTGTAAAAGCTCTAAATAAGACAAAGAGCCACATCCATCATTTGGCAGACCTTTGTTTTGCTGAACTTCTCACTCAGGAAATTGAGTTTCCTTTCAATATTTTGCTTTTAGCCAAATGTTTCTGCCTAAGATAGGAGAAAGATGAGTTTGTTTCTATAGCTTTGTTACATTGTTCAGAAATAAAAAACATATACAAAGCCACTATGTTTTAGGGATTGGAGGGTCGTCTCTTTTATAGTATTTATTAAAGCAAAAAATTTCCTTAATTTTTTAAGGAGCCTTTTAAGATTTTCTCTGGAGTGGATTTTCTCCAGATAGTCTTTCTCTGGAACATACACTCCAGTTCACAAACTGTGCCTTGAACTTTTTCAGACCAGCAACAAAAGTCACAGTATCTAGAGTGAGCAGCAGGAACCCATTTACAATGAATAAACATTGTAAGTCTCTTGCGCATCTCTGCTAGGTACCACTGAGATAACACAGCTGGACAGCTTGGGAAAAAGATTGCTGCAAGTGTTCCGTGTTGTATTTGCCTCTACACAAGCAGAAAAAATTGGGAGTAATATTTTCAGACCCATTGATTAATTTTGACTATACTATTACCTGATGTGGAGTTTATTAAATTTCGCACGTTTGGAATGTTTAATTGCTTCTCTAAATATAACCTCATATTCACACCTGCATTTTGAAATTTGTTGGAAAAAAGTTGTCTTGTAATGGTAATACATTTAATGGGAATATTTCTTTTTCTTCACTGACACCCATATTAGACTAATTATTGCCATGACTACAAAAAAAAAATAATACATTGCCAGAAAAATGGACAAAATTTTATTCATACCAAGAAGCATTCTTAAAATATCTTAAAGTTCATTCATTAGCCTACTTCTAAGTATTATTATTTATATTTTTACATTTCAGACTGTATTTGGGGATGCCAGCGATTTTATTATAGATACTGTATTTCTGTTGTTCTTGAATTACTGCAGGGTGATCACCATATGGAACTATTTGCTAAAAAGCAGTATTTTTCTGATCTGGGTTTGTTGGGGGGGAAGGGGGTTTGTTGCTTGTGATTTTTTGGGTTTTTTTTTTTGTTTTGTTGCTTGGTTTCATTTGTTTTGGTGGGGTTTTTTCCTTCCTTTCAGAAATTACTCCAGCTAGCAGAGAGAGAACTGACTGGAACAAACTGAGCTCCAGACTGTACAGCCAACAAACAATGGTCCAGATCTATATGATTTGTAGCAGGGTGCCAGTACACAACTGTGCCTGAATTTCCCTGATAAGGACACTGGAAAGAGTCCTGAGTGGATTGCTAAACCAAGCACATAGCAACTAAAGAGAAACTAAAAGAAATTAAGTACTGAGTTTAAGAGCAGTATTTCTCTTAACATGAAAGACTACTTCAGTGGTGGGATGTCTGTCCAAAACAGAAATTTAGAATTTGAGCTATCCACTGCTGAATTTTCCTGCCCTTTCTGAAGTCATCTAGTGAAGAATATTCTGCAGCAGTAATTATATTTATGTCATGGGTAAAATTAAGAATTTAGAATAAGTATTCTTAAGAAGCATTCTAAGACACAAAGGGTAAATATCTAGCAAATCACTGGCACATTATTAACTCATGCTCCCATTTTGCAGCTTTATAGGGATCAACAGAATAACACCTGGCCACACACACAAAATAACCTACAGTAGAGTTGCAGCAGAAAGAAAAAAAAAAAGCTACATTACACTCATGAATTAGTAAAGTCCTTTTCTGTCACTCTGGACTACCAAGCAACACCAGTATATTCCACATTATTCAAAAAACATGCTGCTGTCAAACTAGGACATTTTGTTTCAAATAGGGGCACAGCACATCAGTCATGATGAATACTAAATTCATTTATCTCTCTCTATTGCTGATGACTGTTCATAAGGGTGTTTTATCTTAAGTCATTTCTCTGAAAGTCCCTGGGGCCTTGCTAATTTTGTTTAGTGATTTTAATGCCAGCTTCTTTTGATAGCAGGGCTATTTTTAGTGGCAAGACGCTTTCCTAAAAAACATTCCTTTAAACTCAGAAGTTCTCCTTCAAGATGGATAAGATAGTAAAAGAATTAATGAAATTGTTATAATAATACATTACTTGGGGTTTTGGTTTGGTTTGGAATTGTTTTGGGTTTTTTTTCAAATATTTCAACAATAAAAAACTTATCGTGAAAAATAGACTATCCTCATCCTCAATAATTGTACAAAGATTCAGGAAATTAGGTTTACAATGTACAGGATTCAGAAGTTTTCCACCAATCCCCAGTACGTAAAAGACAAAGAAAAGTTATATTGACTTTATGTCAACACAGACAGTAAGTCATATTACAATGGTATATTTCGCCATAATGCAGCACATTGAATTATATTATTAACTAATGTGTTTTATTTTAGTATAACTGTATGCTTCAGAAAGAGCTGTTAAGATTAATCCAAAAAACTCTCACTGATGACAACAGATATTATTTTGTATAAGGCACAAAGCACTCCTGCAGAAGCCCACTTGCAAATGGAAGTTTTTCTGATTGAAAGTAAATACATAAATATGATCACACAACAGAAAGAGTACAAAAAATGCACAATACATACATGCCTATGTTTGTTTTCTTGTTGAACAGCACACTTCATGAGACTGAAATTTGGCTATTTCACTGATTACTCTCTAGTTGCTTTACAAACAAAACAAAATTGAACGTAAATCAGGCAATCTGTTCTTCTTATATGTGAAATCTATGTGTATTTGCTTGCAGGCCACTCCCTTTTTTCTTTCTTTTTCCTTTTTTCTTTTTTCTTTTTTTCACTAATGGTTTTGCAGTGCCCAAAGCTGACTGACAAGTACTCCTAAATACAGCATTTTATGTTAGTGGTTCCTTCTGATTCAAATATGTGCAAAGTGAACTATCTCGATACATATGTGAGAAGTGATTGAGAATAGCAGGAGAGGTACCAGGTTTTAATGCCACTGTCCGTTAAGGTGTTGTCAGAAAATGTGCAACTGAATCACACTCTGCCATCATCATTGTATTATGAGTATTTCAATTATAATTTATTATCTATGAATCAAAATATAATTTAAAGAGTCATTTCAAACCATTTCAAGTCTCCCATTAAATGCTATTATCTCTCTCTTTTGTTCATCTACAGCTTCATGCCTTCAGCTTCAATCAAAGCCCAACTGATACATTTCACTCCTGTGAAACATGTTCTTGAATTTGATGAATTCCTTCTGAAATGCCATCTCTCTGCATCTCTGTTCTTCATCTGAGTAATTCCTTGTTACAACAGGGTGATTAAGCCTGAATACCAAGCTATGGGATACCTTGTTAGCCCTTCAGTATTAGACACGGCTGCAACGCTTGCATACAACAATTAAAAAAAGCACCACAGAAACAGTAGATTTTTTGTCTTCATCTCTCATAGGTAAACAAACATATTGTATTTGGTTTATGTGGCAAGCCTTTGACAGCAAAAGGACTACAGCAGTGACTTCTGTGAGAAGATTCCAGAGGCTAATCCCATGTTGGATGGAGTGAGTTCCAACAGGTTCCTGCAGATGGCCAAGGCTGAGCCCATCAGTGATGATGGCAGTGCCTCTGGGATAATGTGTTTAAGAAAGAGTGGAGCAAAACCCTACAACTGCAGCCAGGACAGAGTGAGAATATGTGAGAGTAACAACTCTGCAGTCACCAAAGCCAGTGAAGAAGGAGGAAGAGGACATGTTCCAGGCACTGGAGCAGAGATTGCCCTGCAGCCTGTGGTGAAGACCATGGCAAAGAAGGTTGTCCCTGTGCAGCCAATAGAGGTCCACAGAGATTAGACATCCACCTACAGCCGATGGAGGACCCCATGCTGGAGCAGGAGGATGCCCAAAGGAGTCTCTGACTCTGTGGAAAGTCCATGTTGCAGCAGGACCCTGGCAGGCTGCATGGCACCAAGGAGAGGGGAGTCAGTGCTGGAGCAGGTGTGAGGATAGGACTTGTGACCCCATAGGGGACCCACACTGGAACAGCCTGTTCCTGAAGGACTGCACTCTGTGAAAGGGACCCACACTGGAGCAGTTTGTGAAGGGCTGCAGGCTATGGGAAGGACTCATGTCAGAGAACTTCATGGAGACCTGTCTCCATGGGAAGGAGTCTACACCAGAGAAGGGAAAGTGCGTGAGGAGAAAGGAGCAGCAAAGAAAGCACGTGATGAACAGACCACAGGCTCCCCTGCCCATTCCCTTGTACCACTGAGGGAGAAAGTAGAGAAATTGGGAGTAAAGCTGAGGCAAGAAATAAAGGAGAGGTAGAGTGGAGGTGTTTGAAGACTTGGTCTTGATTTTTTATTTGGCCACAGAATGAGCCATTAAGGAGCTGAATTTTTTTTTTTACTTTCTTCATACTCTTCAATTTCAAATATAGAAATAAACAACCTTTCGAGAGTCAAGTTACTTTTCACCATCTACTGATTTAAATAGCATTTCTTTCCTAGCTAAACCTCCTACCTAAGCCTGGATCCAAGATGTGTTTACCAAGATTCCAGTTCTACTGTAATGGAAAGTCCACACTCATTTGTTACCCTTCTTGAATGCAGACCACATTTATGAATATGTCATTATAGACATTTGTGTTAGATTGCAAGATATTCCACATAAACATATACATTTCTAGTAAAGCTTTAAATCATGGCTTGCTGACAGACATATAAAAGCATGAAGATTGGTTATTGACAATGTGTGTAATGGTTCACCTCTGCCCTGAGGAGATGAAAAAGCTGGTTATTGAAGAATTTGCTTGAATGGAGCTCATTTGTGATAGAATTTGCCAGATGATCTAGTACACTCTGCAGCATCACATGTCTGAGGGAGTTTGCAGTGAGACTCAAACTTGCACACCTCTGTCTCTGCAGCAGAAGAGTGCAAATGGTCCTTCACAGAGCCATGAGTGATCTCAACTAAATAATAAGGGCCAGATTTTATCAATTAAATGGATGTTTATATTTTCCCTTAGTTTCAAGACAGATATTTCAGACCAGCTGCTGCCATGAATGTGAACAGCAGCAATACATTACTTTAGGTGAAAAGAAAGCAAAACTGATTTGCATGAGTATTGTTAATGTGTTCAAAATTCTTTCATCTTGTATAGAGCACCATATCTTTAACTCCTTGGATAACTTTTGTCATCATTAAAATGCCCAGAAAAGAAAACCTGAAGCTCACAGGGTTTGAGGTAAAGACATTAAAAAATCACCAGAGTTTTGTAAGGTGTACAACTGATTTAATAATTTAGTGCATGCTCAATAAATTTAAACACAAATAAAACAATCGTGGTACATAAAACACAGTTTTATTTTTCTCTGGCTTGACAGATATGAGCTGCTATATTTGGACATTTGAAATGGTTTTGTTTAGAACACAAATTAAGTGGAAGTGTTATCACCAACTACACTTGTATTTAAACCCAAGAAATTTCCTAAGCAGCAAGCTGGAAGTTACTCCATTACAAAGCATAAATTTGACTGTGATCCACTTTAACAGGAAAACATTGGGAAATATGTATTTTAGGGACTAATTTAGGGACTATTTAGGGAATATTTCAAAATAGGTCTTTATTTCATTAAATTTAAAGACCTAAAAGTCTCTAAACCCAGAAAAAATTAAAATGGTAATGTGAAGGTAAAAAACAAGAAGCAATTAAAAATGCAAGGCATGCTAACTCCTGAAATAGAGATTTCTAAAGTTCAGAAGCATGCCAAAAGAAATGTAATGCAAATGGTTTTTCTTCCTCTTTTGCAGAGGAAGAATAAAATCACAAAATAACTTTAAAAATATTCTAACCAAGTGAAAATTGTTCAGGAGCACATACTAATATGATCTGAGTTACAAACATGGGTAGTAACTGCAATCCAATATTTGACACACCTGGAAACTGAATGACTAGATAAAGAAGCTACGAGGAAATTTTACAGAGCTTTTTTGCCTCCTCCCTTGAAAGGGTAAAACTGGCCTTCTGAAAGTTGTTTCAATATATTGTGAGTGCCAGGAGATGAAGTAACTTCAATAGGAAAATGACCATAAATACAAATGAGTAGGAAAAGTGGGTTTGCAGCCTCTTGGCAAATTTTAAAGAATATATTTTAGATATAAATATACTCTAAATGGAAGATGCCTAAAAATTAAAATCTGGAATCACATTTCTGGGTTTTTTATATCCAGTATTACAGAGATGGGATACTCAGTAAATTTTGGCTCTGCAGAGACACACTTCAGCAAGGTTACTAAGTTGAGATGGACACTGATCCTTGTGGGTCCCTTCCATCTCAGAATATTCTGTGACTGTGACTCTGTAAGTGTAGTTTGCTGTGCTTCTGCTTCAAATTCTTCACTGTTTCAGTCCAGTTTTTTTCACATTTCTAAGTCACAGTAATAATTTACATTCCATCTCATTTCTATTTTCTTCACATATCCCCAGTTATGAGATCCCTAATGAGGTGGAAATGTTCAAGCTAACTGAAGGAGGAAACGAGACATTAGGCTATGTATGAGTAATGTGTGAAGAATCAGGTACAAAAAACCCATGCTAGAGCAGAAAAATAATGATGCATTCTGAAAGAGCTTACTATTAATTTTTCTGGTCAGCTAACAGCAAAATCTGAAAGGCTCAGGAAAACCATTATCAAAAGGACCTATGTGGTACATGAGCTGAAATTCCATCTAGACATAAAAGGCACTTCAGTGTCCTTCGATGCAGGAGCATAATTGTGCTGATATGTGCACCTGATTGATTTCAATAATTTTCAAGAACAATCCTTTTGAAGCATGACTTGGACTCATAAGTAACTGCATTCAATATGCCATGTAAAAGCTCCTGATTTCAAGAGGATTTTGGGTAAAACATATAAGACATTTAAGAGTTTAGGAACAGAATTTAGTGCATGCTTCAGAGAAAGGAAATGGAGTATAGAATAAAAGGCAAAGTCATGACTTCTCAAGGATAAGAGCACCGAGAATTGCTAACATACCAGTGTCTTTTTTGAGGTAGAAATTGAGAGAAATACAGCAAATTGCACACACAAAGTTTCATAAGTTCCTCCAAAAGGCTCCGTGCTCACTTGGGTTACCTGGTATTCCAAGACAAGTTTCATTCATGATGAGAGGTAGTCAGTGAATTATGACATTAATCAGCACAAAAAAAAATTGTGGGGCAGGCTTTGCCTGGGATGAAAGAAATCACTTTCTTGACATTACAAAAACTGAAATGGGAAGAACCACAGACTTCCAAGGTTTATAACAATTGCACATAATGAATTAAAGCCCCAATCCAAACTACAGTTGAATTCTAGGTGCCTGGCCACTAAAGTAATTTAAAAAAAAAAAAAAATCTTTGAAAAGTCTTAAAGCAGGTAAAATAGTCTTTAGTTAAAATTAAAATTTGCGACTGCCAATGCCTTATTATAATGATAGCTGAAAAGAAATCCCTAAGAATCAAAGAAAAAGCTATGTCATGGTCACAGATATTACAATCAAACAGAACAAAGAAGGTATGCCAACTTCAGATTAAAAGATAAGCTCCTGGGATGCCACAATTTTGTCCAAGTATATAAACCAAACATCAGATAATGTAATAAAAACCTCTTCTTACCTCAAGAGCTGACTTTTTTTTTTTTTTTAATAGTTCTTCAGTGGCAACTAGCCCCTTGTCAGAAAGTTAGTGATTACTGCATTGAAGAGAGATATTGCCTTCATGAATAATTTAGTTGAAATACATTACTTTTTATCACTCCACAGCTTTGCAAAGTAGCAAAGAAATCACACTAAGACTCTTGATAATCCTTATTCTTTGAATAAAAATCAGGACTCAGAAGGAGTTTGCAAAAATCAATGACTATTTTTACAACCGAAATTGAAGAGTTAATCTGCAATTCTTGAAAATCGAGTTTATATAATAGCAAAACCTGAATTAGAAAGAAATAGGTGTACCTAAAGTGTTAAAGATAAATACCCCTGGGGAATGCTGGTATATATTAAATCCTTTCACAATTTTCTTCTCTGTTATTTCTACAGCAAATCTATACCACTCTGTGAAACTTTCAGATATTCTCTTTTTTTTCAAACCATAATCAACCGGAGCAACCATACCTTGCAATTCTGAATTCTCAGATCATCTGCAAGTTCAGTAAATTGAACTGTGCCTACCATTTTTCACTGGAAGTATTCAATAGTTCTAAAAATCAGAACCAAGAACAGAAGTAAACATAAACAGAGGTTGCTTTTATCATGCAACTGTTTCTTTCAGGGATTTCATCAGAAAGTCCCTATATTTTGAGACATTTAAGGAATCATTTCTTTATTTCCAAGAAGGTTAGGTTCTCAGGAATCTGCAGTTCTATGGCATATAGTATTCTTCTTTTGGTTTTTGTTTTCTTTTTATTTCATAAAGCTGCTTCATAATACTTTCTTTTTTTTCTGTATTTTAAGGTACACTTGAATATTGCAACTAAACATTTGCTAGATTCTATCAAGATTATTTTTTGCCTTAATCTAGAAATGCATGGGAATGCATTTTAGAATTGAATACTGATTAGAGTGATGTAAGTATTTCCACATGTACATTTTTATGATAAAGTATATATAGGATTGATTTCTGAGCTCTTCAGAAGCCTGTTTTTCCATAAAGTTGTGATGCTTTTCTCTTGCAGAAATACTGAACACTGGATCATTCAAGGACTGATTTTTTTGGCTTGTTTGTTTGGTTAGGTTTTTTTAGCAACCATAAAAAAGTTTTTATTTTTTAGAGTTCTTGTTAATTTAACGATTTTCTACTCCTTAGTGCTGCAATTCCATTAGCTTTGAATTTGCTTTGTGATAGCATTGCCATTAAGGTCTAAATCAGTTACTTCTATGGATAGTTTTGGTTTCAGTTCTAAGCATCTGAAACCAGAGACTGGTTTATCTGGCTGTATGGATTTGGTCTGGGATAGAGTTCTTTCTCTTTAGAGTAGTTTTTAAGGTGTTCAATTTTGGGTTTGTGACCAAAACAGCATTGATAACAGAGATGTTTTAGGAGTTGCTGAGCAGTGTTTATTCAAGGTCAAGCCCTTTTCTGCTCCTCACCCCACCCTACCAGCGAGGAGAATGGGGAGGCCCAGCAAATCATATTTATTCAAAATTTGGGGGTTTGTGTATTTTAGATTTTGTTCATGCATTGCAAACCTCTAATTTGACTGCAAAAGCAAGATCAAGAGTACAACTGAATCAGAATAACAATAGCTTTGTGGTTTTTAATGTACAGAAAACTCTACCTCTTGCTCCCATTTGCCTCCTGTGTTTTCATAAAGTGTCACCACAATGACCAATTGTATTTCCAAACATGGTAGATAGTGGTGTTATTCACGTCAGTGAAAAAATACTCTTCAAACTAACAAAGCCAAAGCACTAAAAATCATCTCTCTCCCTTCCTACTTAACTCAAGTTAAGACAGACAGAGGTGGTTCAATCTCCTGCATCCTACCTTGTAGACCACTGTCTTCCTTTATTTTTAAATCTCTTTTGTTCCAACAATAACGAAAATGTATACTTAATTTAAAAATTATCTTTCTCAGCTACAGATCCTTCAGACTCCAGTCTCTTGTTGTTTGGTATGTCTTGAAGCAACTGGGAGAGGAAGTCCAAGCCACACCACCATCATTTCATAGATGACTTAGCTCATGTGTCAGGAGCAGCTGGCTGATTCTAGACACAGGTGAAAGAGATATATAGCTGTCAAAAAGAGGGGGAAATGGCAAAACTCATCCAATTTCCTCTCATTTTGTGTCCATCACTGAAGTTTAAGTAAAAGAGATTATAACTGAAGGAAGAATTAATATTGAAACAGGTAAATAAAGAAACAGTATAGGACACAGACAGGAAAAGAGAGAGAGAGAGAGAGAAGGAGAGAGGAAGAAAAATGTTTTTCGAAACTAGGGAAATTCACCTAGTCAGAGTACTCCAGAGGCATCATATGTCTGCCCAAACCTTAAATGACCAAATAGCCTTATTAGTTCCACTATGGAGAGCTTGTGCTCTCACATTATTAAGTCAGTCAACTTGGAAATACTAAGGTTTACGTTGGAGATACATAAATACAGATTTATATATAGAAGTGTATAGTGGATTGTGTGTACAGGAAAGCATTGTTCTACCTTACACCTGAGCAGGATGACAGATGAGTGTCTGGAAGCAACACAGTCTCACTGCAGCACAGTATCCTCCATGGCCTAACAAACACCTCTAGCAACCAGATACAGCTTAAGACTGTTCAGTGATACAGAGTACTGAGATAAAAACCACTGACATGTCTGAAAATATCTTAGTGCTGCAAGACCACAGGCCACATGGCAACAGACCATTGTTTTGATTTTCAAGCTGAAGAACTCTAACTCCCAGAGAAATAAGTTACATTCTGTTGAAAAAACAATCTGGCAGAATAAACCCCAGGTACTTAACACAGTTAACCACTAATATCTGACTATTCAATGTCATTCTTCTTCTCTTTCTCAGCTCTCAATCCAGAAACCTGGGTTTTAACTCTGTGCCATGAAAAGGAAAAGAGATATTGTATCACACTATTTCCATGGTAACCACAGCCAAACAAGACGAGGTTTGTATTTGGAAGCAAAAGCACATGCCTGCCCTACCATCACTGAAGTTCCACAGACTAAGGAAACTGATTAATTTCACTTCAGACCAAAAAAACCACAAAAAACACAAAACCAAAACCACATAGCCAAAACCACAACAAAACAACAAAATAAATCAAAACAAAACAAATGAACAAACAAAAAAGGGCAAAACCCAAAACAAACAAAAAAACAGCTAGAAAGAAGTAATTTCTTTTTGTACTGTTAAACATTTGGGAGAAAGACACTGAGATTTGATAGCAGTTTGGAAACAGAGACAACATGCCCTCTGGGTCCTTATGAGAAGTGGCTTCAGTCCCCGTGGCTTTGAAAGGGAGGATTAAAAATCATTATTTAGGAAATAAGTTATGGTAATATTTCTCTTTCATCTTCTCTCTCTGTATCATTCACTTATTTCTTCATGTTACAATGACATTTTGGCAGAGTTCACATGCATTTATCAAATCCTCTATTTCTTTATTAAAATTTATTTGCAATGTAAAGTAGAAATTTGTTCATCTGCCTTCTCAAATAGAGTTCATATGCAAATTTCCTATTCATCTCTTCTTTATTCCATATTGAATCAGCAGTGTTATTTCAGCATTAGAGGATTTTCTTTCTCTCTGTGCTTGTTAAGAAAACTGGCTGTAATCCATACTTCCTTTGAAATGTATATCATTTTTGTAAATCTTTCCTGTTATGGGAACTGCATAGTAGTTTATAGACAAAAGACAAATGCTTAACTTCATCCACAGAAATAATAGGAAGCACAAGGTATTCTGTCCTATGTTGCTAAACACTTATATCCAGAGAAGACAGGAAAAGTGGATGTTGTTTTATTTCTACTAGCCCTCAGAAGTTCAATAAAAACAGTTTCTTTTTTTTTCCCAGAGGGTTATAGGAATTTATTTAGTTGTTACAAGAGATGTACAGAGACAAACATGAAACAGTATGTCCATGGCTCTTAAAAGGTTTTTGCAAAGCTTTTCCTAGGCTCTGTTAGTGTCAACAATTTTAAGAACAGGAAAAAAACTTAAATCCCATAAAATCTGTGTTATATGTTGAAAACACTTTAAGTGACTGCAGTCTATCTGGTCTTGGAGTCAATTTGGTTACGTGATCAAAAATATGGGAAATACAAGGTGAAAGGAAAATACACCAAAAACTGCTTGACTGATCAGGAGGGTGGTAGTGGTACCTAGTGTTACCTTAGCAGTTAAACTGAGAGCTTGTTTTATCTCTCATTTTGGTTTCTTCAAATACCTCCCCCTGCTCTGAGCTGCACAAAGCCCGTCAACAGGGGTTACTGCAGAAGGCAGAATGTACATTTATCTGGTTTTTATTAGAGTAAATTCAGACATAAGAACCTTCCTAGCAGAAAGTCTGTGAGGAAAAAAAGAGGACACAGTACAAGGTCACACAACAATTGCTCATTTCTAGGAAGGTTCTGGATTCATTTGGCTTAGACTCTTGAATGTACAGTGTGGCTTACACTTACCTTTCTGCCAGAATTTCTTGATGATGAGGTTACTAGAAACATGGCAGTTCTACCCTTTCTTTATGAGTTTTTGAAACAACAATGAATAGCTTGCAAGATTATTTATTTATTGATAACCTTTTATTTCTCTATCAAAACCATGCAGTGTATGGCTTCAAGAACCTAGCTACCTTAATAAAACACTGCTATATTTACAATCTGTCTTTTTTTTTGTGGTCCACTTTTGATTTTATTTTTTTTGTTGTTTGGGTTTTGTTGTTTGTGTGGATGTGTGTTTGTTTGTTTGTTTTCTCCTTGGAGTTTAAGATATTTTGCTTAATAGCTAAGCACCCAGACTGTACAGAGACATCTTTATAATCAAAAGATCAGGGATTTCAGAAGAAAATCCTGCAGCTCTTTCTAGGGGTTACACAAAGCCATTGCCTCAACAAATTCTGTCCTTTAGAGTTGGCACTGTCAACAGTTACCCACACAGAATAGGGCTGACTTGCTGAACATTTATAAATACTCTTTGTATTTTAAAACCAACAGCTACTGAACAAGGACTCCCACTTAGTTGACAAAGTTGACATTTCTTATGGAAGAAACTGCAGACAAACAGAAGAGACAGATTAATTATTTAGAGCAGCGTCTTCTGCAAACTCTTCTTTATAAAAAAAAGGTAAGCTTTTTCTTACTAATGGTTTCCTTCTAAATTTTGGTATCTGATAAAAAATATTGAGATTTTCAATTAAATTGTTAAATTGACAATTCCTCTTTATTTTTAATAGGATTTGAATATTCATATCCCTGAAGTCTCTTTAAACAGACTGCCACGATGTGAGAGCAACAGAAGTGCTGCAAAAATACTCCTTATATGCTTTTCTGCTACAGAAATGACAATTGTAGTTGCTTTAAATAAATTGCCGCCCACAAGCTTTTAGTTGTTTTGCTGTTGATGTTTCTGTAATTCAGTGTTGTTCAAATATATCTGCCTACCACAGCGTTGCTTATCCAGGCCAGGCTAATGATTTCAGGCTCCAAGCACATCATTTGCATCAATTGTAAAACTCCTAGTTGCACTTTTTACGAGGTTGAAAACCAGTTTCCTCTCTATAATGAGAATAAATGGATAACTTGGGATCAGATTTGCTCTGCTCTCTCTTCAGTTTTTCAGTCCCCCACAAATGTGGAAAAAAAGTCTTTTGTTTAAAAAAACAAAAGGAAATTTATTGTTTAAAAGAAAATAAATGGGAGGAAGAGATATAATAAATAGCAATTTAGATGCAAGTCTTTCAAAAGAGTTACTGATTTTATTTTACTGTGATGGATCAGCCAGCTATTGTAAGCTCTGAGTCATTTAAATTTCATTCAAAAATACAGTGCTCATCTATAAAATAAAGCACAACCCAACTTATGCTCATTTCACAACCACATTAAGAGAATTTTTCTCTTTCTCTCATCTTTGCAGATTCTCAAATGCTTGTTTGTACCTGTAGCATTTCAATGTGTCTTGAGGATCAAAAATAAACCTGAAAGGAGGATAAATCTAAGCAAGGGTTAGAGCACATTCCAAAGGCACAGCTACATCTTCCAAATAAGTGAATCTCAACTGTTCCCACTTTGCACAACAGGGGAGTCTTTCTGAAATAAGTCCCAAGGGTTTACAGGAAGTTCCTGTTTTAAACAGCTCTGACACTTCGTTCTAAAACATACAAAAACAGAGGCTACTACAAACAGCACTTAGAATAGAAAAGAAATCAAAGAAATTATAATATTAAGCAACAACAAAATGATGATCCAATTTCTAACATAGCCTAGATAAACCAAATTTGATCTTTGCTCCCTTCTCCTGTTGCCTTTTTTGCAGTAAAGAGTGAAGGAGAAAATGGCTGTGCTGAAGTAGTCCACATCACTGCTAAGTTATTAAGAGTGGTTTTCCTACTCAGAGTACTAAGGTAGAAGAAACAATTCTTCACTGGTACTTCTGGCAGAAGCAACAGCTAAACCCTTCGTTCTCCAGTGCTTCCCTGAAACACACTAGAAGATCACTGTGGAGTTCTGTATTTGGGAAATTACACAACCGTTGCAATTTTTTTCTATCAACAACTTACTGAAACCCTGACTCCTGAGCACCACAAACATTTCAAATTAGTTAAACACCTGAGACCATTTTTTATCAATCTTTTTTTTCATTATAAATGGCATTTCTTTAGAAAACTGCTAACCTTTAATTTTAATTAAATTCCAATGTTATTATTACGCTTATTACCCAGAATCATTGAGGTCTGATGGGTGCTCAGGATCCTAACATCTCACTAAACAAAACAGGAAATACTATAGCCATTTGGCCAGTTTTCAATGTAGTGTTCATTGCTATTGTCCCATAAAATAAGTTATTTGCTGCAGAACTCCGAACAGCCTAAAGCCATATCCCAGAATTAACGTACTGAATCAGTGAGACAGAGCATCTGTTACACTGAAACAGAACAACGGAGACATCCAATGGACCCTGATGTTTATTACAGCTGCTTGTTTCTTCTTCTTCTTCTTACCATTACTTATCACATCAGATCACACCTTTCTGCTATGTCTTCAGTCGTCATGTGTCCTACCTGTGCTGCTCTACGCACCAGACAGGATGGGGATCTCTGAAAAGCTGCCATCAGGTTTTCTCTGTTTCAGTGCTTCCTGGAGTTTTCACACTTCATTGAACACTATAAGGTCCATCCATAAAAGGGAAAAAACAAAAGGTATCTCTTTCCAATTTACTACCTGGTATTCCTTTGGATGTGACTGAATATTATGATTTGATTACAGCATGGCTTGTTTGTTCCTTTCCTCCTCTAAGTGCCATTTGCTACTGTCTCTTTTCAAACCACTATGATTTATTTATAGATAAGTTTTTTCTTCTGTTAATATGCTTTCTGCAGAAATACACAGGTCAAACGTTTCCTTTATGTACTGAATCCTCACACATTTACTTTGTATATCTAGATCCTTAACAATCAAAAGTGAGGACAACAGCATAGGGCTGGGATGGCTACTACAGTGAACCTCACCTTGCAAGAGAGGGTTCTCTGTGACATTTCCCATGCCTAACTCTTTTTAGCCACAGTGCCAATTTCACCCAAGGATTATGGACTTGATGGAGCCACAAGACCTGCAGTCTGATTATATTAGTATTTTCTTTTCACCTGATAATTAGGGTTGTTCTAATATTTCCCAGGCAAATGATGATATTCTGACTGTAAATATTGCATAAATGTATACACATAGAGTTAAGAAATATTGCTTTTTTCATTTGTGAATTTCTTAGGAGAAGCAGAAAAGAAGAGCAAAATAATCATCTTTAGTTCCTTGCCCAAGTAATATTCTCAATCATTTCATTAAACAAAAACAGAAAAAAGTTTTGTATATAGGCATCATTGTCACCAGATAATTTATTCTGAAGTTGTTCTGTAGTTGATGCAGGAACCTCCTTAGTTGAAGCACTAATAAAGATCTCAGAATTTAACCTCCTGTAAAATCTT
>JAWWLT010000092.1:53277307-53302877 GCA_035040995.1 Premnoplex brunnescens
TCCTGTAAAATCTTTGCTTGTAACTGGGTTTCCCATAGCTTTCATTTTGGATGAATACACTGATGATCAAAAATTGTGCAGATGCACTCAAATGAGACTCAAGTACAGCAGAAGGTAACAGCTGGTCTGCAGAGCAGAGGCAGGGCTGTGCTTAGAGCTAACGCTCAAGCTGCCTGGACATTTCAACACACAGATCACCCATGCTTTTGTGATGCCTCATTTTCACTTGTTAGACTTCACTGATGTTAACCTCGGGTAAAATAAACCCTGACTGATAAAAAAACCCAAACAAAAAGTTTCTTTTGTTGTGTCTGGCCCCCAAAAATTGTTCCGTTTTTCAACGAATGCAATCATTCAGTTTCTGTTCAATGTAAACTTGGGCAAAATTTCATAGCAACCAAAGGAAAAACATTCACCTTTGTGGAGCTAACTGGGGAACAGATGTCTAGACGTGGCTTATAATACTTGTTTCTTCATCACTCTTTTATTCTGAGCAGGTGCCAAAAGGCAAATTATTCTCATTAGTTTTTTGAAGAGCCATATTCTGGTTCAAAGAACTTCTAAAAATACACAAGCAGAGCATACAAAACCCAGAGGCCATAAATATATCAAAAATGCAGAAATCCAGCGGAGAAAATGTGTTTTCAGTAGGCTGAATTTCCATGTGAGCTGCCATGCTTTCTTGCTTCTGATCAATGGTTCTGTCACAGGCTACTGGACACAGACTCAGGGGAAAAAAAAAAGGGTCATATCCAGTACTCAGCAACAGGATCAGGTGTTTGTTAAGCATTATTTAGACTGTTTTACAGTGTTGACATAATGACTGCAAAAATGGGATCCATACTGCCGTGTAAACCCACAGCCAGTAGAACTAGGGAGGCCCAATAGCCAAACAGGAGCATATTAAAAGGACTATCTGTGAGGATACAAAGGTGTTGCCAGTGATTTCACACAGCAATGTGTGTGCCACCTGTTTTCAGAACACACTTCCATGCTGAACAGAGAAGACCATACACTTGCCCCACACACAGGAAACTTGTACAAACAACACCTTTCCTATTCAGCAATTCTTCTCTTTGGCTCACAAGAAACTTTCTAAATATTTCTCCCCTAGTGATACATGGCGTGAAGTTTAGAAGGTAGTGATTTATAGTAACCATTTGTATCATTTGTCTAATTGAAAACATTCAGTAATTTCACATGGATCAATACTTTGTTTTTTTCCAGAATTCTTATAGAATTTTTATCATAAATTGTTTGAAATGGGAGCATCATTTCAACATTACACACACTGTAAGGCTCTATCAGCTTCTAATGCAAAGTTCACATAATACTAAACAAGCAGAGGAGATAAAAAGCAAACAAGACTGTTTTGCTGCTGACAGACTACTACAAAGTCAGGGCTAACCAACAAAGTCAGCAAATCCCAAGATAATTATGCTTCATTATACCAGGAAAAGAACAAAAATATCTGAGCTCAGTAACAGGGACATATTTTAAAATTTCCTTTCCTGGTGAAGAATGAGACTCATAGCAGTTCTCATAGGTACAAGTTTTCCCACTTCAAATACTACAACACTAAGATGTTCCTAAAAGACAAAAGAGCTGTCACAAGCCAACAGATTTGGACACCATGGTTTACCAGAGGTCTCTTCTCTCTTATTGGCACTAAAGGGCAAAAATAATTACAAGAGATGTTTCTCACTCATTGGAAGCAAAGTAGGTTTATGGTAATGTATGCACATTTGTTCACAGCAGAACTTATTAAAAAATACCAAAAATAAACACTTACTGAACTAGAGTCAGATAGTCTATGCATTAGTATAAAGTGCACTAAAAGTAACTTCTGTTTCTCTTTCTTTACAAAAATAATTGTAAGAAAATAGTTTCATTAATCTGAAAGCTCAGCTTGCAGAACGTAAGGCTGTATTACTTTAGCCACATTAAACATCATATAATGGCAAATAATTACAGTTGACTTGGCTTCATCAACTTTTTTGTAATGAAAGAAGGGGTTCATAAAAATGTAAACTTAAACAAATATTCTTTCTTGTCTGCCATAAATACAGGAATGAAAAGCAAGAACCACACAGTAGCATGTGTCACTAGCTTTCCAGCAGTGTGCAAATACCTAGCTCTCAAGAACACTGTTTTATTTTGTTCTCCTTTCCACTGCTGTTATTTTCCCTCCTTCATCTTTCCTTGTAGATTTCCTCATTACTTCATTTTTATAGTGGCAATAAATGTGTAATTTTCATTACCGATGCTCTTATTTGCATCTTGAGTTTACTTGTGCTATAAGAGGAGCAACAGAGAAACAGCAACAGCAGGACAGTTATTTCTGTTATTTTTCCAAGTAGATACAACTGAGAAGGACAGAATTTTGTTCCAGGACCCATCCCTTCATTCAGGGTGGCACTCACTGGTGTAACACCTCTAGGATTAACACATGGAATAGTAATCTCTTCCCATAAGTCTGGTGAGACAGAAGTGGTCCAAAAATCCATCTCTTGGTTACACCCCATTCAGTGCCCACCCAGCATGTTTATTCAAGCTCTTTGCCCTCTGCCTTGCTCTTTTACAAGGGTTTCACATTTTTAGCTCCTCTCAATTATTCTAGTTTGAAATTCTTCCTTTTTCTTTAACCCACAAGTGAGTTTTCAGTCTGCTTTATTCTTTATTCTTGTGCTTACCTTCTGGCTTCTGGAAATTATAAGAAAAAGGAAAAACAAACAAACAAACAAAAACCTGACTACCCAGCAGAAATGAATCTAGGTTCCCTTAGGAGCCACAGGCATGAACTGAGGCAGAAACTGAAGGCTGAATTTAGCTACAGTACACAATCTTCCCCAAAAGGTGGTTTCCAGCAAATATTTAATTTTATTTGCTCTTGGCTTATTAGTGTATAACATAGTCATCATTCTATAACTTCAGAAGAAACAGAAAATTGTGAAAGGCTTTTTTTTTTTGCCTTAGAGAGGTGACAAAACAAAAAGGGGTTTTTTTGTACTAAAAATATTTATCACATATCACCAACAGCATTTGAAGTGCATTTGCATAAATATCAAGTCTATTTATCTTAAATTATGCTCCATATATGCAAATATTTTTAATTTTAAATACAAATGGATTGTTTTTTCTGTGACATAAGCATATTGAGCAACTTCTGCATTTATTAATAATAGGTAACTATTTACCATGCTCAACACTGCAGCATGAATATTGATATGAAAAGGTTACACTATTTCTGCTACATGCTTCATTCCCAAAAAATTAGTCTGACCTTTCTGTCTTCTCTTATTTTTCTATTGTGAGTTCTTTTAAAAAAGATTGAATGAATGAGGTACATGGCAGACAGATAAACTAGTTCTTCTCTTACAAAAGCTCTATACAAACAGGCACTGGTATATGACATTTGCCTATTGAAAAAAAAAAAACCAAAAACAAAACCAGAGAGAATGAACCACACTTGTTAAGGTTATTTTTTTTTTCCTTACTTTAAATTATTTATCTTTTACATAATGGAACATCAGAGAGAAAAAGTCGTTTTCGTTCACTGAAAGCTTATAGTTGTTCAAGAGTGTCACAACAGGGTAGCCTTTCAGGTACTTAACTTACCCTGTCTCCATTGGACTCAGGGGTCTGACTATCTAGCTGTCAGTATTAAATACTCAAGACTGTCCACAATGACCCCTCATAACTGGATAAACAAAGCTTGGAATTATCGAAGTAAGACATAAGTATGATTAATTGATTTAAAACAATGGGTGAGCAAGTTAATAAAAAGCAGCATTCATAAATTTACATTTACAGAGGAAACATTTACATGTAGAAAACATGGATCAATTTTTAAAGACTATTTCTATGCAGGGAAATGTCTTATTATGCAACCATATCACCAGAAAAATCCTTTTATGTTCTGCTTTTGCAAACAGATTCACAGAGATGACATTTCACATCAGCTATTCTGATGTTGAATACAACAAAACTAGGATTTCTCACTTGCACTAGAGTCAATGAGAGGCTCTAGGGGATTTTTGAACTTCTTATTAAAGATTTAAGGTTAGGATGCAATCTTTCAGCTAAAAGTCACAGACAAGAAAGAAACAGGGAGGAGAAAGAAAAATTGTCTGCCAAACCATTTCCTCCAAAGGAAAGAATTAACACACTTTCAAAACAGCTAGCCTACGTTCCTGTCTACTGCATCATAACAAGATGAGCTTTCATGAACTTGAATAGGGTCTTGAGTATTCCACAGACTAGTTTATCTGCACATTGCTCCAGCAAAATTTACAAAACAGATAGAAAATAAATATGATGGTGAACCTTGCTTAATGGGGAATAATTTACAGTAGAGTGAATAATCTTATTTCTTTACCATTTAGAGAGCCAGTGTTGCTAGTAGCACAAAGTTGAGGGGGAAAAACCCTGTTGCAAGCAAATTTGTTGCAAAGCAAACTAGCTGCAAACTCTACTTTCTTGCAGATACTTGCACTTCAGTATCTTTTACGTAAACTGAAATATTCATAAGTCATACAAAAAATAATTTAAGTGAAAATTATATACTGTTCAAGAGAAAAGCATTGTTCTGTAATTTTGGAAAGGTGATACTCTCATGTTGCTCTTATTGAAGAAAAGCTTGTGTTTAGAATGTAAGCTTAGCAAAAAGCCAACATGATCTCTTCACTGGAGGTCCCTTTTTTACTTCCTGACATAACATATCCTTTTATTGGACCATATACCTATACATGGAACTTTAAAACATGATTTATAAGAAACAGTGTCTTTGCAACTTCAGTACAGTACAGGAAACTAGAATTGAGCATCGACATGAACCAGCAGCAAGCTTCACAACTTTATTCAGAATCCAGACAAATACTGGCAAATTAACTCTTTCCTGACTTATCCAGATAATTTTAATCCCAACTGTTTAGAACACCTACAGCCTAGGAGAAGCAGAGGAACAATTTCAGAAAGACCCACGCTAACAGACCACTCCATCTCACTCCTGAGATCAAATACTATCAAGCTTTTCATGTCAGAACAACAGATTCAGACTTTCTGTCAAATATGTAACTGCTGTGATCATCAAGTGCTCATAAAATTCTTTCTCTCTAATGAAATGACACACTGTTTTTGTTCAAGGAACTAAGCATATAATGCACAACTAACTTTAACTACCACAATGTTATGTCAAAGAAATATGTGATGTTTATCAGAAATGCGTTTTAGTCAAACTTTATAGTATTCTGCATTCACTGAAAAGAAGATTGCACGAGTCTTGGAGTCCCATATAAATATTTCCTTTTGCAATATAAAAATTATAGATTGACTATAACTGGAAAATTAAAGCTGTTTAACTAAATTAATTCCTTACATAAAACAAACAAAAAATCTCCAAATTTCTATTATTACTAGTTTTGTATTTTACCCATTTGACTGAGAAGTATCTGTTTAGATATTAAAAAAAAAAAAAAATGCAAATTGCATTATTCACTCACTTTGCACAACTAAATAGGAATTCAGAGTGATATTGTGATAATTAAATATAATATCTGTGTGTCTATGTGATTCACTGAAGTATATTTCTTAATTCTATTAAAGTTAACAGGTTTACAATACTGTCATTTTTTATTTCTGTATTGAAAGACTCAACTCTGGCATTTTGTACAATGTTATACAGAGAATCTATTCAACTGAGAGAGATTAAAGTTTCAAAAACTGGAATGTAAAGCTGTCTGAATGTGAGCTAATCTTACAGAAAATGGAATGCTGGCCTTGACAAGTCTCCTCTGAATTTCTTCAAAGATCATCCTCTGAGAGACATCACTGCTAGTGAGCTCTTTAACACAGGCAAATGGCATTCCCTGAAGATCCACAAGTGGAACTAGTTGAACTGGGTATACAATGAAATTTCACCATCTAAATTGCCAATGCAAGTATCTCTGGCAAGATTCAGAGCAGTTATGTTAATGCCCTAGCAGGAGTTTAAGATTTAGTGTACGTTTAAGAGACCTCCACAGAGGCATGCACTGAATTTGTTTTAACAACAGGTAGTTATTCTATTGATCACAGAAGGCTATAATGTGACATTTTGGATGTTATATAGAGGAACACACACTTCCAGTAGCAGTATTTCAGTAGCGAGATGAAGGCCTGTTTGGAGGACCTGGTTGCTCACCAGCATTGCATGCTGAAACTGGACTGAAACTGTCATATCAGGAAAAATTAAAAGTAGCTCCTACACAACATTTTCATTTGCAGCCCTCATTTTTGTAAGAACTCTGACACCTAACTATGTCTCTGTGAACACAGTGTGTTGGTGTGATACCCTGCTTCCCCTGCTGCCCCTGGTTTATGGTGTAACCACCAGTGGGGGCTGTGGTGGCTGCATCCAGCTTACTATGGGTTTTTGGGGACAGATGGCAATACAGTACCCAAGGGCTGTAAGGAATGGTGTGCAAATATGACTGTAAATCAGCCACCTTACCCCACAAATAGTGGGCAACACAGGGCCTGTTGAGCTCTCCTGCACACAGTTGGCTGCATGTCAGGATCTCCCCTCGAGAAGGAACACCTCTCAGGATTACTGCTCATGGCTGAGAGATTCCCTATGGCAGCACATTCTCAGTAAATGATTAACCACATGCTAAACCTTGAAATCTCAGGTGAGTGGTAAGAAGGATTGATTGTGCACATATAATACTTTAGACATAAATTGTTGACTAAGTCTGGATCCAGCAGCACCTAAACTCCTCTCTGAGAAGACACTAACAGCAAAAGGAGGTCTTTTATAAACACCATGACCTAATGAGAAGATCTTTCTGACAGTTCTGTCTGACCCTGTTCTCTATGTAGTAAATAATCAAGCATACCTTGCCATCAAGTCTTGTTCATCCACTGTCACATTTGCCATTGAACTATGTTAACTCACTATTTTAGATCAATAAAGCATATTTTTGCTTCTCTCTTAGAGTTAAAATGCATCACGCCCTCCATGACACACAGAGAGTAATAGATCAGTATGAGGTGCTGTCATTTCACAGAGGTGGGTAAAAGCTGCAAATCATGAGCACTGAGTAATTTTTTGCATGGTTGAATCCAGAATGTGGGTTAAAAAAAAAATCACTGCATAAGACCTTATTCAGAGGCAATTATGCTTCTTCCAGAGCAATGTGGTACAAGGGGATAGACAATAGATGCATAAAATACTTTTATTATTTGTAATAATAGTAATTGTTATAGCTTTTATCTCTGAAATCCAGAAAGTAGCAAACAAACATAACGCACTTCAGGAGACCAGACTGGAAAAGGTATGCAGACTAGTGAAGCAGCATTTCAAAGACCTCTATAATCTCTGTGCCACGTGGCACATGGTCAATTATGTACATCTCCTGGAAACTATATTGAAAATTATTCCTGTTGCCCACCCATCATTTTCTCCAAGGCAAAGTGCAAGTCTGGGGCTCTTTCTACCAAATTATTTCAATCTGGTGCTATTGTAACACAGAGAGCAGAGCATGCAAACTACAAAGGCAGCCTTATGTTGCACACTTTGTGTTCAACATAACCAGTAGCGGTAGAGCCAGCAGCTAGAGACTAAAACCACTGTGCCCTCTCTTTAGCCTTATCTTTATATTATAGCCCCAAATTCCTTCCCCATGGGTGATCCTGGGATTGCAACTGCCATGAAAAATGGGTCACAGCTGGAGGGGCCCTTTAACAGGACGCCGTTTCTTGTGTATTGCATTGTATTTCTTATTTTTCAGGTACATACACTCTTGACTGTAAGTTTAAAGCAATGATGAAGACCATGGGCTGAAATGAACTTATGAGATTATTAGGAAGAGAGTGGGAGCCAGTCATGCATGGCAATCTGGTCTTTCAAAATAAAGATTTTTAATATAGGTATAAAAGGTAGAGGTTACCACCTACCTGATTTGCTAAATTCTTAGTAAGAAAAGAAAATATTAATCTTCAATTTAATCAAAGGAATGATCTTTATATATATAAAAAACCAATCATGGGTAGGGAAAAAAGAGGCCACACAGGAAAACAAAGATGGACTGCAGGACAGGGAAAAGCTTAGGAAATTTTAAACAGGAAATAAAGTTAGATTCTGCTTTCCATAAATCATGTTCATCAATAGAGAGACACATTAGAGCAATACCCCTGTTTATTAGGTAACTGGCAAGAACATGTTTATTGCTAATCTCAAGACAGAAATATTGTGCATTATTAAGTTAGAGAATAACATAAAGTGATGATAAATACACTTCAAGGGTATAAACGTGGCAACAGCAGTTCTTTAGAGCAGGCGAGTGATGCCTGTAATAAATGCTGCAAAAATATGATGCTTTAAACTGATATAGTTTTCTCCATCTTGCTTCCCTTCAAGGGCATAAAATATGTATGTATGTCATGTACATAATATACGTTATAAGTTTAGTTTAAAAAGTTAAAGAGGTAATGCTCTCTTGAAAAAATGTTTTCTCACTCTGCCATCCAGTGAGCCTGGAATTAAACCCTTTAGGGTCCTTTAGGCTTTCAAATAGTAGCTAGCCTATGAGTAGAAATGTTCCTAATTTTGAAGTACAACTGGTTCTGCCTGTAACAGGGACCTGTGTAGTCTGCCTACAGTTCTTGTCCTGTATGCAGGGTAATTTACATGGGAAAATTTAAATGGTGAAACTATTTGTAAGTTACTCCAGGAGTGGAATAAAAGATAAATGAATATGTGATTGTAGAGGCACACACACAGATCAGGACCAGTATCTTCAAGTCACTGCTTTATAAATGAGAAAGGCATTTAAATCAAACCTTAAATCTTAGTTGCCTTTTTCTGCCTCTCAAAATTATTTCTATTATGGTAGAAAACCCCTGCCTTGCAGTCAGAATGGCATTTTGCCAGTATCATACAAACACTGAATAAAATTAACTCAGTGAAACAGGGACCAAGAAATGAACACAGGCTTCTGGAAGGTACAAGAAAATGATGCACATTCCTGTATCTTATGGTAGAAAATAAGATGGAGGTCAAAAAGTAGATAGCATGATAAAATAACAGTACAGCAGCCATGGGGATTCAACAGATAGGGCACATGTGAGTGACCACAGCACATCTAGAGGGGCTGGCAGGCACAGAGAGTGCTGTTACAGCTCCTGCAGGAACACGATGGAGAGAAAACCACAGACAGGAACACACCCTGCCATGTCAGCCAGCCCAAGCAGAGGTGAGCAGTGCTGCACTAGCACACAACTCACAGATCCCAGAGAAACCTTTCCCATCATAAAAAGAGGGAAATAAAATAAAACAGACCTCCACTTCAGGATATCAGATTCAAGTACTCCATGTGTGAATATACATCATCAGGAACAGCTTCAGAGTACTTCCCTTACATTGTAAAAAGAGACTAGAGAAATTTTGTAACTTGCCCAAAAAATACCACATGCTTCTGATAGGTATGTCAACCAGCTGTTGTTCACAATTTCACAGCCAGCATTATTTTCCTCACTGTAGTCTTGGCTGATTGCTCCTTGTGTGAAGAAATTCTGGTAAGTTTTAAGTGTTCTGCAGTGAATAAGCAAGGTGGCCACTTCTATCAGTATTTTGCAAAACAGTTACAGAAGATAAAAGGGAAGATAGGTACCAAATATTTCTGAAATATTACATATAGAGCTTGGGCACCCAACAGTGCCCAAGTGGCTGGAATTCATAAAAATTTCTCAATAAGAGAAAAATTAAGATTCATCTCAATGCAGGAAGAAGAAGCAAACTGATTTTTTTGTTTGTTTGTTTTGCTTGTTTGTTAGCTATTTCAAGCAATTTATCCTTGGCTCTGAGATCTCAGAAGGTGTTCATGCTTCACAGTTCCCAATTGCAGGATCAGATTTTTCTGTTCGGGCCACAAGACTTCTTTATGTAGGTTTTAGTTTTTTTAATCTCACACTGTGTTCCAGCCAGAGAAGCAAGTATCTTTTAGGGAAAAAAGACTTATTTGTTCTACGCTGGAGTAAAACTCCTGTTGCCACAGGATGATGTCTCCTTCTGCACTCACCCACTGCTGTTTTCAGTGTGGGTCTGCTCCCTCCCTCCATCACAATGAAAATAGCAGTGGATCAGTGCAGAAAAAGGTATCATCCCATTGCTTTATATCAAAGTGAAGAAAGAAATTATACAGCATTCAGACAAAATGGAGGAGAGATACCATTTTTACATACTTTTCCTGTGAAATCTTACAGCCTACAATGAAAATGGCACAACTTTCTTAGGGATCTATCTATGAAAAAATTCATACCATTACTCTGTAGAAATATTCACATACTCATACATCTTGACATTGAAGTTACTTGAGAATCCTTTTGTAGCCAGGTATGAAGACGGTTGAGAAACTCAAGAGTTCTTCAGCGAAAAGTACTCTCATGTACTTTCTACAGTGGAGTACGCAAAAAAAGAGGCAATGCACAGTGGGACACAGACCCTCACTAGCACTTCTCCACATGGCATCCCAGCAAATTGCAAGACCTGCTGTAGCCCTTCCATGCAACACATGGAAGTATTTTGTTATAAGACAAGCCTTAGCAAAATAACCCGCTAGCACTGTTTGTGCAAAACATGCAGGAAATGCTTTTATATGAACACCTAATATATGCTCAACAGATTTGTAAAATACATCCAGACAAAGAGCAAAGCATGTAAACCAGCACACAGTAAATTAGATTCATGTGGCACTACCTGCAGCAGTCACATGTTAGACAGGGTTTGCCCAAGTGACCGAGTAAGTCAGAGGCAGAAGGGTAAGTGAAAATCTAATTATCTATTTTAACTTTCACAAGATATTGCCTCCTAAGGGTTAGATTTCCCATCAGTTACTTTAATATAAAAGGCAAGATAGAAGGTGTATTCCCTTCTGTTCCATAAACAGGTCTCTAAGATTGAATAATGTGTAATTTCACTAATGAGGCAAAGAGCATAATATCTACCTACTAGGAGCTTGACAGCCATAGTCTTTCAGATTAGAACAGTTTACAGGGAACCTTGCCTCTGACAAAGTACTCATTAATTGGTAAGTTACCTCTACATAGAAAAGAAAGACCTGTTTAAGGCTGAAAAACAAGTATGCCTCAGGTGGGTGACTCATTACCCTCTCTAGTTTGTAGCTATACCATAAAACCAGATGAGCACATAAAAGACACATTGCTAGAAATAATTTAACTTAGAAAAGTTAGAAAAGTATTGGTAAAGAATTATTAAATAATCTCAACTCTGAAACTTAGATACACCAATTATTTGACAAGTATTTCTAGAATTGAAGTAGGCAGTTAGCTCAAATTTGAAAAGTAAAAACATACAGGAAATGAATTCTGTAATGGTCAGTGTAAAAGAAGTTAAAACCTAGACTTGTTCTTATAGAAACTAAATAAAATTGTATACTTTTTGATGAAAGCACAATACAGCCTTGAATTTCCCAGCAGGATTGATCTTCAGTACTGTCAATAAAGTATTTTCTTTGAATACACAGTTGCAAAATTACAAGTCTCCTCGAGTGTTTCAAAGGCTTACTTCTTAGAGCTGAAATTGCATATTTGATGGAAAAAAATACTTTTTAAGCCTTTCATATGATAGGCTTTCTTATAGAATAGGTCACCTAAGACTTTCTCAGATACTTTTTTCCCCTGGAGTGACTTATGTCAGGTGCTTCAGTAGATGGCAAGACACTTCTACAACCCTTTCCAGAGGAGGATGCTGTACCATAAAAGAAAATAATGTCTTCCTGAACCTATCTGGTGATGAGCTTAGGTCATGAAGCATTTTGTTTTTATAGTGACAAAAAGACAGTTTTATCTTTAGGAAGAAAATCAGCTTTTTGCCAGCTTTTATATCTTCAATTTCCTTATGGAAAATATTGAAGACTTATATATCTATTATAGCAGGGAACCAAGACAGAAAACTTCCCAGAAGCAGTAAAATCAAAACATGCCTTTTTTTAGTACCCTATTTCAACCCATAAAAACACATCATCCCAATACATGCACAGGTGCAGTTTATAGCACAGACCAGCATTCATTTTAGTTGCTCGTCTCTCGAAGCATTCCTTTTGCAGAAACACATCAGTAATGTAATGTGGTTTTTGAATAATATCTTACATATATGGTATGATACTATCTATAGCCCTACTCAGTGGATAACTTCATGGTTTTTACCCTTGTCACATGCAATTAAATTCTAAGAAACAAAAATTAAAAGGATTAAGAAATATACAAAAGTGCATGCAATGACTAAAAACAGTCTCTACCTAAAGTTGCATTTGCGTATTACTGTGCATCTCTATTCTTTACAAAAAATCCCTCTTTGCTTTAAACCACAAAAAAAGCCTCACTTTCTGGAACTAGTAACACCATTCCTTTCCTATGCAGCTTCACCTGATGAGGACTCTTTATACTTACTTGCACGCTGCAGTAATAAACAGCTCACAGCAGTCAGTAACATTGCCAGGAGCAGCCTCAAGGCCAATGCCATTGCAAGGGACCAAACAGGTTTGTATGCCTGTGATCATTAACACTGCCAGAAATCCCCAAGTTTCAGACTCTTTTTCAAATATCCTTGAGAAGTCAGAAAAATTAAAGCTTTTAAAAAGTCTGACCATTTTTCCTGTTCCCCATTAATGTATGTAATCTGGAAAATATTATCCATGCACAATCCCTGCTGCATGCAGAGATCCAGTGGGTACTGAAAGAGAGTGCTTTGTTTCTTAAGAGCTCCATGTGGCAAGTGACAGGATACAAAACTGAATCATAAAGTGACAGGATTGCAAAATATGACAAACAACAATTCCTTTCCTGATCTCAGCACTCAGGCCTTCAGTACAAAGCATGTGTTAACTGCAAGGCAAGTGCCCTGTGCAGCATACAGAGAAAGGAGCTGGTGAAGGCACTTCAGCCAGCAGGCACTGGTTATGGAGACCATCGGCAGCTGTGGTAAAAGTGCCTGGGCTGGTCTTGAAGATTTCCTCCCAGCCACCATGGTTATCATGTCTGCTCACCAAGGAATTAGAAGAGGATTTGCCTCCTGTTGTTTGAATATACAACAGTGAACTTTGTATATATACCCTTCCCTGCTTTACTTGCTGTCTGACATTATCTAAGTCTGCAGTTCAGAAGATTTTCTTGGGAGCAATGCCAGCAGTGTTGCCGTACTCAGCTTACTTATGTTAAACCGTCACAATTCCACTTCTCTAGGCTGCCATAAAATAACATTAAATGTTCTCTCATAATGTGCAGAGTAGGTGTGATGCCTATACTGTTCCCCTGGTGCTTGTACTAGGATAATACCAGTGTGCATACAGTGTTATAGGTAAAAAAAGTCTGCAGATACTCTGTGTTTTCACTTTTCCACTTCTAAAGAACTCGTTAACATTGTATCTGAACACCTTTTAATGCAATACTGATTTTGAGTATTGCACAGGGTTCTATACTGTTAGAAAATCATTTAAGTGTTTAATGCCTGCTGAACTAAGAATTCCATCCCAGAATTGGTATAATATATACACAGTCATCCTCTCACTAGTAAATACAAAGGATTTTATTCTTCTCTCGTTGATTTTTTGGTTGTTTGCCTTGGTTGTTAAACACATCCAAAGAGAATTGAAAGAGTGTAGCATAATAAATTTCAAACCATGAGTATTCAGCAGAGAAATACATATTTTAAAACATTTATGTCCTGGATTAACCAGGGGGAAATCTTACTTCTTTCAAGAAAAAGATTACTTCTCAAATATTTATCTTCTCCCACTGCATAGCTGGTCAACAGCAAACTGTTGCAGAGCTTAATTCCTAACTTAGAAAGATAATTCCACACCTTCTGAGCTCAAAAGAGAAATGTTAATTTACACTGTTTTAATTACATTCCCTTTGAAAGGTTGGCTTTGGATTCTTAATGTAAACAGTGCAATTTAGGAAAGAAAGCACCTATGGCACATGCAAGATGAGGAGGGGATCTGAGGCAGCCAGAAAGCAGTACCTAAAGGGCACCTACAAGAATGCTGGAGAGGAACTTTTCACAAGAGCACAGAAGCAAGTGATAGGGTGAAAAGCAATGGCCTTAAGATGAAGGAGAGTAGCCTTAGATTAGATAGGAGCGTAGCTTTAGATTAGATATAGGGAAGAAATTCTTTACTGTGAGAGTGGTGAAGTACTGAAACAGCCTTCTCAGAGAAGTCATGAATGCCCTATCCCTGGCAGTGTTTGAGGCCAGGTTGGATGGGGCTTTGAGCAACCCTGTCTAGTGGAAGGCTCCTTGTCCATGGCAGGGCAGTTGCAACTGTATGACCTTTAAAGTCCCTTCCAACCCAAACCATTTTATGATTCTATGGATTTGACAACTTGCAGTCTTTTAAGCTCAAAGAGTTTATGAAGTTTCTTTCCTACCTGACTCTTTTTCATATCCTAAATATAAGGGTTTGTATAAGCCAAACTGAAGATAATATTGAGCCTTACTGGGCTTCTTAGATAACTAATCTGTACATGCCATCTGTCATAACATTATTATAGAAGGTTATTCTATAAACTTAGTGAACCAATTTACATTTCTTTCCCTCATATACCTCTTCCAGACTTCAAACCAAGTAATTCCCTGTTTTAGAAACCCCATCTGCCATCTTCTATCCTCTCTACTTCAAAATGCTCTTGCCTAATGAGACTTGATGGCAGTTTGCCCTTTTAAGATATAGTATGACTATTTATATTTTTTGTTTAACCTATAAATTATGTATCACCAATCTATGACACAGTCTGAAGTTTTCTCATGTTCTAGTAGACTACTAAATATTTATTTAATTATCTCATTTTTCAGGTGGCTTTTATCCTGGGATACAGTCCTGTGAAGTGTAATTATCTGAAAAACTATTTGTTGGAACCAAATAAGGTTTTGCACAAGACGTGAATAAAATATTGCACTTGTCTGAAAGAACTAATAGAATAAGTGGGATTTTCAAAGATAAATATTTGCAATATTATGATATTTAGGCTATAAAAAATTCCCACATTTGTGTGCTCTTACATCAGAGTCTTTTGAAATTTGCTCTTCTTTGGTTCTTACCTAACATAATGGAAGTCATGGTTTAGTTGGAGACCATTCTCTGGGAGACTAAACCAAACCAACATGGATAATACTGAGGTGACTCTATTTGCCCCAAAATAAAGTCATAATATATACACTTTTCATAACATTGCATGTGTAATGCAAAATGCAGGGGGACCCCAGACGTGATTTCCTGCTTTCCTTGCTGTAAAGGACAAATTAGGAAGGATTTACACATACATACCTTCAGGAAATGTTAAATATTCTCATACAGTAGAGGTGATTTCTAATATAACAATAACACAGCTCAGATAGCTGCAACAATTTTCCCCTCATCTCCATCTAAATTTCAAAAGCATTTTCTCATCTACAAACTTTAACTGTTTTCCTTAGAAGTCAATGCAGTTGCCAAGTTCTGTTCCACCAAGAACACTGCCCTTACTCAGCTTTTCACTCAGTGTCTAGAATTAGTGACTGCATATTGTTATACTGTTACCTTTGTTTTTTTCAAGACAAATCCCATTTCTGTTTGTTTTTGTTTTTTTTTTAACTGAAAGTCAGATAAAGACAGAAAAACTGCACTGTTACAGGTGCAAAAACTGAGGTGCACATGGACACTGACTTACTGTGCTTCACAGTATGGAAATTACAATTATTCCTTGCTTTACTGAGGCAGAATCCTGTACATGCAGTATAACAGAGACACAGTTATGTCAAACTACAGTACGACATGAGGGAAGCTACAAGGTTCAGTAGTACTTTTCCACTGGTTATTTTTATATTGAGACTCACATGTATGCTGCAACGTTATAAACTAAAACATATTAAAACATTGCAATATTGTCTGTTCTACACATGACTAAAAAGAAACACCATCCACCCATCTCCTGTTTCACACAGCTGTTATTTCAATGCAGATACACCAGACCACAGGGCAAATGCATGCCTGCACCATCCACCTACCAAGTGAGTTTGGATCACTTTGCAAGATTAGGTCAAGCATAGATAAACAATTCAAATTTACCGAGAAACAGAACAAATCTCTAAGGCTAAGATATTATCCAAATATCTCCATCTGTTAGCTCCACAGGTTTTCTGACTGGGTTAATGCAAAAAAACCCCTACTTTCCTGAGAAATCATTAATAATAAAGGGACGTATCAGTCACCAGACATGCTGCAAAGTTTATAACGTGAGCACCTTTGTGGTTTCCCTGGCTTTTCTCACAAGATTTGTAATGTAGCATAATGAAAATTAATGATGAGCTGGTATTAATTATCAGGAATTTTCCATGTCTGTCTGTGTGAGAAAAATCTTGAAAGAGGAAGATGAAGAAAAAATACCTATAAAACAAAGAAAAAACTACAAGAGGAAAAGCTCAAACAGAAAACTGATTAAAACTTTACAGAATTAGCAAAGTCATAACAAATAAAAAATCTGCAAGCCACAAGAGAAAAAGGATGTAATACTCTAAGGAACAGCTAAAAAGTGCAAAATAAGGAGAAAACCAGGCAAAGTAGCTACAGAAAGAAAGAAAGAAGGGGAGAAGTCTATGGAAAAATTCACATAACACTGACTAAAAGATCTCCAAAGCCTTGTAGAAGGTGAAAAGAAAGTCTTCCCATCCTGAGCCAATACAGATGGGAAGAAAGAGAAGCAGATGTGCCTTTCCTGTTCTTAGCATGAAGCTAAATTATGTAAGATACTGATGAGCATTTTACATTGCTATTTATCCTTCTGTAGTTTTACATCTTGAGCTTTTGAATCTGGACAGCAATTATTTTGTTCTCTCTTTTTTAGTGGAAAATCTCTTAACTGCAAAAATGATTGAAACATTGCTAGAGCTCCAGTCTCACAAACTGAAATACTGACTAGGAAAAAAACACCCTACTCTTTCTGTAGCATCAATACTGGCGACAGCTGAAGAGCCTGGTTTTACTGAAATTTGGTATTCTGCCTGCAGTTATATAGTAGAATAAGGAATACATGAATGGCTAGTAGTAAGTTTTGCTGCATATAGAACACTAGACATAGCAGAAAAGAGATGAAATTCAGTGCAGAAAAATGCAAGATTGCATACAGGAGAAGGATAGGCCCTGAGCTGGTCATCAATGCTCAGTATTGAGGCATTGCAGCTGAGGCACGTTCTTGCACAAAATCAGCTCCATGTTCAGTAGCAGTCAGAAAACTGAGACCTGAACTGGGAGTTTTGAGACATGAGTAGAGAATAAAACAGAAAATGCAATTGTGTCACTGTACAAATCTTTCAGCTGAATATAATACCTTGAATACTTTGAGCAGTTCTGATACCTCATCTTCAAAGGAATAAAACTGGAAGCTATTTGAACACACGTAACAAAGACACTCAAAACCATGGATCAGCTTTCATGAAAACAGTAGTTGAGCGGACTAAATTTAGACATCGTAGACATGCTTGAGTGAAATGCTAGAGGCTTACAGGCTCAAAATTGTCACAGAAGGAGTCCATAGGGACTGGCTGTTTCATCTGCTAATGCAAATAAACAGAGGCAGGCAAATGATAGAGGCTGGAGTAAGGTTCAAAACCAGTAAAAGGAGGCTGCTTACAAAATTGGCCATATTCAGTTATATGGAGCCCCTCGCCAGAGGATGTTGCAGATGCAGGAACTTAGGTGGCCTCAGGCAGTGATTGAAAAAAATTGACATCTTTTCAAAGCACCTGTGTAGCAACAATTGAAATGGGACTCTCTTGAAACCAAACATGCCAGCAGCACCTGAATCACATTTAGTAACAGGAAAATGTAAAAGAAAATCCATACTTTACCTTGCTTTCATCTAACCCACTACAGTCTCTAAACTATAAGTCGTTCAAGGATTTAAAGCCTTTTTAACCATCTGAAGCATTTTAACAGTGTTGTGTAGCAGATGGACAGTGCTGTGAATGAGTCATGGTCCTCTTCAGGTCTGGTTATATTGTTCTCATCCCTCTTACCACTCCATATGCTCTTGGGACTGCAGATATCCAGGTGTGCTCCAAGAAACCAGTTTCCCTGCAGAACAGAGCCCCACAGCTATGTTGCATTTCACAATAACATGGTAAAACTCAAATTTTTAGCCCTTCAAGTACAAGTGACCAACAATTCTGGTTACACCTAACAGATATTAGTGAGGAGTGAAACACAGTCAGATATTGACGAATTGAGTCACAAAGAATACACTTCAGAGACTCCATGCATTTACACAGTGCACGATATCCTCAACATCACTCTCATGTATGAGAGCTAAATACTTATGATTTATGCCACAGATTTACTACTGAAAGCTTTATAAACTGTCCCCATCCTTCAGTAAGTGGATTCAAAATCAAAATATAAAATTTAAAAGTTCGATATAAAAAGGATTTTTAAAGTTTTCATGCAGCATTAGCTAAACAATGTTGTATTCCCTCATGTCACAAGAAGCCTAAAGCAGACTATAGCAACCAATCCCTCAATTACAAAGAGCTTTGTCAAAGCTATGCCTGTGACAAAGTACCTGAGTACTCAGAGATTATAGAGTAACAGTATCTCAGCCCCCACGGTAATGAAAAATGCACCTGTTTGAAGAAAACTCAGGCATTGTGCCCCCCAGCAGCAGTAGCTGAACTGGCCAATTCAGGAAAAAAAAAAAAAAAGAGAGTGAGTGGGCATGATCTTCCTCATCTCATTGCTGTACATCCAGCTCACAGTGTCCAGCAACAAGCCCCATTCCCTGCACACACCTGCTTTCACAACTCCCCAGCGAGCTCATACAATACTCACCACCCATACTTCCTCAGTGTAGTGCTTCTCCCAGAACTTCAATGTGCTAAAAATAGTTATCAGACATTAAAAACTTGTCAAAAATTTCAATTTTACATTTTTGAAAGCTCTCCTGGAAATGAGTAGCAAGCTCTTTTTGAGATTATGAGGAATGTGCAAAACTAGGGGAGACATTGGGAAGTGAAAACAGAACAGCTTAGAGACACACTGCATATTTACAAAAACACCAAGAGGTGCCAGAGGGACATGAACCGTGAACCCATGCATTAAGAGTAAGTCAAAGCTGGCAAATGTCATGTGGGAGCAATCAGGAATGGACAGAAGAGTCGAATCACTCCTCAGCAGAGCTCTGGCATGTTGTGTGTTTGGGTATTCGTCATGTACCTTTCCAGTGAGAGCTGCTACGACAAAGAGTCATCTACAGTGTTATCTACAGCAGCTTTCTTCTCATGTCTGCTGAACCCTCACTCTGTACAATGCAAGGAAGAGAACAGCCCAAATTAAACAAGCAAGCAGTTCTCCCTACCAGTTCAAATAAATGACAGCCATGCCTAGCAATATCAGAACAAAAATCTATATTAAATTTTTACCAATATCTTTTGGAGCAGCAGTTTCATTTACTGAAAAAGAAAGAGGAAATCAAAGGAGAAAATTAATTATTCAGGGTGTAAGGTTTGCATTCTCATTGCAAGAAGCAAAGTATCACAGCCAAACAGATGTCAGGCAGTGCAGAAGAAACATGGGTCATTGCAAGCTGGTTTGCAGATGAACAATACAGCAGAACAGCCTGGGATACAACAACAACCCAGCTCCCACAAATGAAGACAACAGTGCTACCTGGCCAGAATAAGCAATCTGAGGTCAAAAAGGTGAAAAAGCTTCATGACTTTGTTTTCAATGTTGTCTACTCATTCAGAGACAAGGCCAGTATTCCACTAGCAAGCAGGACCTGTTGCAGGTATATGGAGTCTTGAAAAATGAAAATTCTCTTCTAAGAGGAAAAGTGTGTTCCTATTTTGCTCTTAGTGATGAATGACAAGTATTAAAACTTGAAAAATTGTCATACCATATGCAAAAATACCATCCCTGATATTTCACCTTCTACTTTTGGGCAGATCTACTGCAGAAGAGCAGAAGAGCTCAGGGCAGGTTTTTCACAAACCTTTTAAGACTAGCATTGGGAAAGTGTAGCCCTTTAAACTGTTCCTATTTCAGTTTAATTTCATTACAATGTTAGCAAATTAAATTTAAAAAAAAAAAAACACCTCGGAATGAAACACAAAAAAAACTGTTCCCTGATGAAATAGAATTATTTGTATTGATTTGAAAAGGATTTTTTTGTAAGTTGCAAAATGTTCTGTCAAAATTATGAATCTATATTGCCCACTTTGAAATTAAAATGGCTTTAAAGAATTTCCATTTCCATAAATTTACATAATTTCTTTGCCCACTCTATTATGACATATTGCTAAAAACTTTCTTTAGCTGTGAAGGTTTGTTATCTGTTTCTAATTTTGAGGTTCATTTCTGTAAAATTTTAGGACACTACAGCAAACAAAGAAGGGGAGAAGATCCAGAAGAGGAAGATAAACAATTACTAAGTAGCAGCAACTCTTGGTAACTTCTACAAGAGTAAAATTAGAGCATGTGATGACTGCATGCCAGCAGCACATAACATGAAAGGAGGCTTTTATAAGCTTAAACACCTTACAAAAATAAAATTTATCACTTTTCACTTTTTAGAAAATGGTGAAAACTTCAGTATTTCTTCTTATATTTCAATATATTTTTACTTGAAATTTTTTTTGTGAATTTAACTGAAATTTCAGAAAAGTGCTACAGTTTGAACAAAATAACATACTTCCCAAAATCAACAACCCTGTTACTTAACAAAAAAACCTAAAATAATCAAAGAATATCCATATTGCTTCAGTATTTTAGTCTCTCTTATTGAAGAATGTCAGACAAACACATTTGAGAGAAATCCATAAGATATTAATCCAAAGATTTCTGGCATGAGGAACAATAGAAAAAGTTCAATTCATTGCAAAATTATATATTAGGAGCATTGATAACTTAGAAAATGCATCTACAGTTTTAAACAAAATCAGTCCTATCTGTAAAGTAAGAAAAGAAATACATATGCAAGTACTTCTCAATACTAATTAGACATAACAGACAAACCTGAAAGGATGTTATTCCAGGTATACTGGAGATATCTATATCTATATGACTTCTGTCAACTCGAGTCTACTTCTCTGACTTTAAAAGCTGAAAATAGGGTTTAAATTTGCAGCCTACTTTCAGGAGAGCTTAAGACAGTGGAAATAGTAACTGTGACCTGTATAAACAACAGTAGGACTTCTTGTCCCATGACAACATTTAGCAGAATGGTCTGTGAGAGAACACATAAAACCAGTCACCTCGTACTAACTGGAGCTGTCTTTCCATTTCACCTTTTGACTAAAGCTGCCAGACTCTGCTTCCTCTATCATAGTTTCCCTCTGTTCAGCCTGATACCACAAATCCACTTTTCCACTTACTGTTCTCGTTATCAGGGAAAATTATGTTCATCTAGCTACGTGACTCAATTTTAGTTCAGGTTTAAAATTCTATTTTTGGTAGCACATGTTACAGCCTTATTGGTGACAAGACTGGATTCTTGTAAGCATTTCTGTCATAAGGTGTCTGATCAGTCATCTTCTCCCTGAAATATCTTTTAACATTATTAGGGTATGTGAGTTATTTTTTTCTAGTTGATCCCGTGAAAGTCCACATGACCTTCTGAGAAATATTTGTCTAAATTACTCCAGTCTGCCTTTAAGGCAAGTTGAAACAATAGTAGGTCCAAGTAAACATACTTTTGTGTCATAATAATATTACGTAAACTGGCCAACAACAAGCCATTCTGTATTATGACTGACTTATCTACTAGCATAATCAACTAGCATAAGACTTGTACTAGAGAGACAAGGAAAAACCCTAAGAGAAGCTCTATTTTTCTCCTAGATTTTGTCTTCCTACATTAAGATTTAAGTTATCATAAGTTAAATTTTTAAGACTGACAGTTCAGCTACACTTACCTATAAACTTCTCTTTCCATTTTACATGTGAAAACTTGTGCTTTTCCTTGTATCAGAAAAAGTTTGCTAAAATTATATTATTATATAATATAATTATAAAATTATATCTTATATCTTATATATTATATAATATAATTATATTATATTAATAAAATTATATATATTATAATATTAAAGTTAAATACCTGCTCAGTTGCAGCTTCTCACCCATGTTTCTAGTGACATCTTGACACTACATTTATACAGTAAATGGATGTGTTTTATATGCAAAGCTGTAAAATAATCCTATCCATTGCAAATGAATGACAAAAATAGATTTCCCAAAATGTTTTTCTTCATAAGTCAAACTGAGAAGTTTTCTGTTGATATCTTCATTCTAATTATTTTCAACCTTTTAACAGAAGAAAAAAAGTCTTAAAATATTTCAAAATAAATTCAAAATATTGAAATTCAATTGAAATATAACATACTGCATAAAACCAGGGAAGTATCCTGGTTCACTTGTCTGCTTTTTGGTGCAAGTTTTCACAGGGAATGAGGTGGGACTTCACATTAGCAGAAAGCAAGAAAAACAGTGGTGGTTGAAGGGGACCAGTTTACCAGACAGAGGTACAGTAAGGATAAATCATACTTGCCTTACCACAAAAGACATGTGTGAGGATTTTCTTAATTGCCTTAGAACATTGCTACTGGAGTGAGCTGTACAAACCTCCTACCAAGGGACTGAAGATAAGGCTGAGGGTAGAAGGCCCTAGGGGGGAAGTCTTGACTGTGTGAGGCTTCTTTAGGTATGGGATGTTTATCTAAAGGAGGCCAGTGGCACTCTCTGGGCAAATGATGCTTGTCTCCTACAAGCCAGGCCGTGTCAAAGGGGCCCTGCACACACACACCCTTCACTAGTCTGGGGAATACCTCTTAGCAGAGATACCACAAAAGACCCACTCTGCAAGCCTAAATGACTTTGCAAAAGCCACCACTTCCAGCCTCTGCAAAAGCAACCCACACACACGAACGAGGTGGCACCAGGAGGATTTCTAATGGTAGATAAACACACTGAATTTTGTGTTTCATGGGCTTCTCTCCCCCACTACTCTGTGATGGACCAAGACACCACCTACAACAACCAAGTCCATCAAGGACCTCTTATGTGGTGGCTGTAAACCTTTATTCTTTTTCTCTCTCTTTATCTCTTTTCCCTTACACATTTTCTTGGGTGACTATATTACAACCAAAACAGTTAAATACCTGTTTTCTCTTGCCATACCTTTATGCTTTATATTTTCATATTACTATAGATAAAAACAACAAAACAGTTACATATCTGTTTTCCTTTGCTACCAAATTGTTCTAAAATAAATCCTGTATTTATATTTATCTGCAAGCACTGAACATCTAGGATCATTTTACTTTAATTCACTTAAAGGATATAAAAATAAAACAAAAGTTACTTCTGCCTGTAACAGTGTGAGCACACCACACCTTGCCACCTTGAATTTTTGCATTGGTGACTCACAACACCAGCCTGCTCCATCAGAAGTCCCTGCCCCAAAGCCTCTCATCCACCACAAATGGACCTGCCACTTTTCTGTCTTTTCTCTCTAAGCAAATATTTCAAAAGTCTTGCCACAGGACCTTTGAGTACTGGTTTCCGAGAGACAAGTGTATCTTGGATGATGAAAGTGGTGAAGGGCCTTGAGGGGAAACCATATGAGGGCACTTGGTCTGTCCAGCCTGGAGAAGAGGAGACTGAGGGGAGACCTCACTGCAGTTACAACTTCCTTATGATGGGAAGAGGAGGGGCAGGCACTGATCTCTTCTCTGTGGTGAACAGTGACAGGACCCAAGGGAATGGCCTGAAGTTGTGTCAGGGAAGGTCTAGGTTGGATATTAGAAAAAAGTTCTTGACTGGTTGGGCACTGGAACAGGCTCCCCAGGGAGCATCAAAGCTAACAGAGTTCAAGAAGCACTTGAATGATACTCCAGACAGCTGGTGTGACTCTTGGGGATGGTCCTGTGCGGGTCTAAGAGTTGGACTTGATGACCCCTGTGGATCCCTTCAAACTTGGCATATTCTTTGATTCTGTGAAATCTTGTGGGTAAAGGTATTATATCTTTATCCTAATTCCTGAGAGAGAAGAACCTAAGAGGGCTAGAAACTGCACTTTCAGTGGCAGGTGCCCTATATGGCTGGTCTTACCTGTCACTTGAGAAGTCAGACCACAGGGCTGAGGAAAGGTCTGCTCCTTCTCCCTGCAAGCTGCAGCTCTTTCCCAGCAACAACCTGATGCATCATGAATGCTCTGATCCACATCCTGCAAAGTTCATCTGAAGAAGAAGCTGTTCAAGGGGTTGCACAGCAGGTCTCCCACCTACAGAGTTTATCCCTCATAAGCAGCCTTGCCATAATGCATACAGTGGGCAGGTAGCTGAAAGCAGAACTGGATTAATCTCAGAAGCCCCATACCCTAAACCTCAGATCTATTTCTGTGGTTACAACAGAAGGGATTTTTGTATTTCAGTCTCACTAACATTTCACTAAATGACCTAACAGTCTCAAATGTCTTGAACATAGACATTCAGAATGCATACTAATAACATCAAGAAAATATGTTTCCCATTACCAATATTCTCTGCAAGTTCCCCCCAGAGTCTGAGTTATCAGCAAGCCTCATCAACCACCTCCAAAGTCTTGCCATTTCAATTTCCTCTCTTATTTCTTGATGTACCCTTGCACAGCCATTCAGAGCGACTCTATGTCTGCAGCCGATGTCAGCAGCTTCTGTGTGCTGTGAAGCTCATAAATCTCAGAGCTGGCACATCAGATTAAAAAGGAACACCTGCATACAAGGGAAATTGCTAATTGTGAAGCTGAAGCTTTCCCTATTTCTCTTAATAGTGGTGGGTGTTCTTCAGCACCTGACAGTCCACACTGCCAGTTGAAGACATCCCTGAAGAGTCACATAAATTTCCAAAGGCAGCTGACTAGTCAGACAGATTACTGTACAGCACCAGCAACCTCCACACGGCTGTGAAAACAAGAGTTACTGGACATGATGACGTACTCAGTATAGTTTACCTGCTTCTTGCCAGCTTCTCTAGAACCATCAGCTGAAGAATAGCAGCACTGAACTTGAGAGGAGAGAGGAATAGGAATTACATTAATACCTTCTGGATGAACTTACTTTGAGGAAATAAAATTAAGTACTTCTCACACACACCACCTTTTAGTAGTGGCAATTTAGGAAAATGAAGTTTCAAAGATCTACTTGTAGTCAGTCTAGTTGGCTTGTAAGAACAAATTCTTAATTTATCATTGTTTTAGTTCATTCTGTAAGTTTTCACCTGTAAATTAGCACTGGGCAAAGGATGTGCTCAGCATTATTACTGTGTACATGGATGCATTTTAGAATTACCATTTTTAAGTAGTCACAGAACAAATAAGGAACACAACAGTGCTTCATTTCAATATAATTTTCTTTCCTTGTTTCTTATTCATTGTTCCAAATTTGTTTATTCTCCACCAGCCCTTTTTCTTTTCATTAGAAAATGAAATTATACAATTATTCTAATTAAGACTTCTTTTTTTTGTTTTATTTTTTTTGCTTTAAGAACCATAATAATTAACTATGT
>JAWWLT010000092.1:53306337-53323684 GCA_035040995.1 Premnoplex brunnescens
AAATACCTCCTGCTTTGAGCATGAAACGTTGTCTCTAAGCAGTTTCTCTGCGCCTAATTGGGGCAAATTCGGCATCAAACAAGGTGCAGAGGCAACTCAAGGCAACATCCCAATTTGATTGCACATCCCAAGTTTTATCACACAAGGTGCCACTGGATTCCAGCACAATTTGCAGTGTAAAGATCTGTCTGAGCTAGGCTGAGAGCAACACAGAAGTGTCCCTTTGCACTCATGACTGCAGCATCTTTATTAATCCATCTTGCTGGAAAACCTATGCTAAAGTTAACTTTTAGTTAAATCCCATATCATGTGTTATCTTATTTTACTTCCATCCTTTTGCCTTGGCAATCATTAGTGCACATCTGCTGTTGATCACTCATTTCCACACAGATGTGACAGATACTCTTCACTCCTGGGCATATTTTGATTACTGGCAGAATCAGTTTCATTATTCTAGCTACAATCAACTCCATGTACAATTTCTAAAACCCCAAGAGATCATATCAATCATAAAGAGAGAGCTGAGATTTTGTTTGAACTCCACCTTTCCGGCTGTAGTGTTGATTTTTCTGTTTGGAAATTTTGAATCTTAATCTTCAAAAATGTTTTTCATAAGTATTAAGGCCTTATTTCTCCTTAGCAGTGGAATACTGAGTCCCCCTCAAAACACACATAAATAAATCAGAGTAAAACTGAAATGGAATCCCAGAACAGAGGGTTTATCTGTTTTTCTAAATAATTAATTAAATTTGGATATTTTTGCTTGTACACTTTTTTTAAGATCCAGGGTTTTTTTAATGTATTATTTCATGTGCATTACCATGCAGGTAACACACAACAACAACACCAAGGAAAGGCACCTTTTTACAAATTTTCTTGTTTTTTTTTAAGTCTTACCTAAGGTACTTCTGAAAAGAATTCAATGCACTAGTAATTCTACTGTCATGCCACTGTAACCTTTAGTATGTGGTTCAGCTACTGTGATGCAGGGCCACAATCATCACAGCACAGCTATGCATTCTTGGTTTAGCTTTACTGAAAAATCAGTTACTGAGCTGTAACAGGGTATAATAAAAAAATGCCAGACACGATATGAAACATTAAAAAAAAAATTAACAAAAAAAACAGAACTTAATAATAGTAACTCTGGGAGTAATGAGAAAATTACAACATAAACCTTATAAAGAAAACAGTGGGAGAGAAAAAGTGAAGCTAATGTGGCAATTAAGTGAGGCTGAGGATCACTAGGATTGATGAAGACTGACATATCCTCACCTGACTGACAACTGTCCAGACAGCAAAGACCCATTAGGTGACTGCAGGTGGAAACACCTGGTGTCCTTGGTCCAATGCTACCTGGATAATACTTTCAATATTTGCACAAGACCACTGGCAGAAAGAGCAGTTGTGGTTGTCTTCCCTTCTCAAATAATGGTTCTTATTTTCTCTGGGTCAGCTATAACTATATACCCTAGGAAAGATCAGATTTGGTGAGCAGCAGCCTAAGCTACTGGTTTGTAGAAGACCTGAACAATGTATTATCTCCATTCATTGATGTCAGGTCCCCTACACATCAGCATTGTGCAAAACCCTGAAGACCTGCTGGACTTCTTCATATAGTGGGAACAGTAGCATTAGGTTCCAACTATTTAGTGTGTACTTTGTTTTCATGGTTTCTGTGTTTTTTTCCTCCTCCTCTGTGGTGGTTTGACCTTGGCTGAATGCGAGGTGTCTACCCAAACTGCTTCAAACCCCCCCTTTCCCAGAGGGAAAGGAAAAGAAAAATAAACAGCTAAGAATTCATGAGTAGAGATAAGGGCTAAGAGAGGTCTAACTAACTTCACAGGCAAAACAGACTGAGAGTGGGAATAATACTTAAATTTATTACTAACAGGATAAGAGCTAAAGAGTGAGAAATAGTCTTAAAAACACTTTCCTTCCACCCCTCTCTCTTTCCATGTTCTCCCTCCTCCCGCCAGCAGTGTGGGGAAACAGGGAATGGGATGTTTCTTCATGGGCTGCAGCAGGGGGTCTCTGTACCCCGATGGTCCTCAATGGGCTGCAGAGGGACAACCTGCATCACCAATGGTCTTCACCATGGGCTACAGGGGGGCCATAGCTCTGAGTCCTTCCCCTGCACCCATGAGGGCTCTCCTTCTCCTCCTCCTCCTCCTCCTCCTCCTCCTCCTGCTCTGACCTTCATGTCTGCATTGCTATCCCATGGCTGGAATTTCTAACTGCGCAACACTCCCCTATTCTTAAATATGTTATCACAGAGGTGTCACTGATTCCTAATTGGCTCAGTCTTGGCCACCAAGCAGGAAGTCCCTCCTGGAGCTGGCTATCATTATCTCCATAAGACAGGGGAAACTTCTACCAGCTTCTAACAGAAGCCACCCCTGTAGCCCCACCTTCTACCAAAACTACAGAAACCCATGACATCCTCTTAGACAGGGGCTGTGCATTTCTGTCTCCACCATGGCATGCTGTGATGCTCCACACCTGAAGCTAAACATGAGGATGATGCAGTCGTAACATTTGGAATTGAATGTGGCTGCCTGATTCTCCATGTTCCAGGCTACTGTGAATCCAACATGCTTGAAGCCTTGTTGTTCCCCAGGGCCATTCAGATAACATTAAAAGCTTTTAACACTCATTTTGACCATTATTAATTCATGAAATCCAAGGGATATCAGAGAGTCCATTTTACTCTGTGAAACAATGCAACATCTGTACTCTGACAAGATAATAATGGTAAATCCATGGATAAATCACATTACATTTGGAAGAAGCATAAGTATTTTACTTTATTTCAACTGATGGTGTTTGCAAAAACCCAACAAATGTTGCAGTAGAATCTATCAACAACAAATCCTTTCATTACCAGTTTTCTGAAGGCATCACTCCAGTTCAAACAAGAACTTAGGCAAGGTCTATATGCTCTGTCAATATGGGAAATTAACCACATAAGTGCACTATTTTCTAGATTCATATTTTATGAAAGATGAACAAGAAAATATTATCCGTAAGGAGATTAAGCTATGGATTGGCATTTGAAGTTAAATTAAAACTCCATGCATCTTCGTGTAAGATTGCAAGAAAGGTTTTCCATCAGTTGTAACACTCAAGCTCCTGTACTCACCTTATCATTCAAATAGCTTGCAAAGTTCTCCAGTGCAAGGAAAAGGGCAAACACAATCTAAACCTACTTGAGATGTCTTCAATCCTGTTAAATTTTACACAGAGGACACTCTAAAGTTACCTACTTTCTGTAAAATTAAGCCTTCTTTAAAGCTTTTTAATCTAGTTATGTTACGCACAACTAGAGTCTACCTGAACAGTTCCCACGTTAAAGTCAGAGTTGACTGCACATTCCGTACATGCTTGTGCACCTGTTCATCACAGAATAGAGGATAGTTCCAGGAGCCATGCAACACAGACAGTATGTACTCCTGAAAACACCATTTTCCACAGTTTCTCTCCTTGCTATGCACTGCCAGACCCACTGAGATGCTAGTCCTGACACATTATGTAGTCACTGCAGAGAGACACATAGGCTCATTTGTTCACCTGTTCTACTGCTGCTGCTGGGCCTGATGGCAATGATGATTTGCTAAAGGCCTCATATATTATATGATATCCATATAAAATATGGATATAATTATGAACAAGAAAAGTTCAAGGAGATTCAGTTTTATGATTTTCCAACAGGAGAAAAAAACCCACAAAAACAACAAAAACCAAAACCAAACAAAAACCCAACCAACCAACCAACAAACAAAAAAACAAACCTAAACCCAAATAATATACAAAATGTAAAGAAATTTCCAGAAGATTTGACACACTTGAGCATTACTACTCCTATAATTGTACTAAAATGTGATATGATAAAATGAACTGACATGTCTGAGAACTCTGCTTTTTCAAGCAGCACAAGCACAAGCCCTACTGAAACAATTCTGCACAACCTTTGGACAGGGGTGATGGGACCAGATGGTCTTGGTATTCCTTTCTTCAATCTTGTTTGCAGGAAGTCAGGTCCAGTCTAGTTCTCTGCTGTGGAATATGCAGAATTTCTTTTTGTTTATATTAAATTTCTTTTCTCCCTTGGTTATCACTATTTTTCAGGTTTTTCTTCATCTGTTTTTTTGTTTTTTTGTTTTTTGGTGTTTTTTTTTAAATAAAGCCTAAAATGTTAAGTCAGACAAAACTCTCCCACGGGTCAGTGGGAGCTTTGTCGATGTAAACACTTCAGTACAGACTTCAGAATTAATTGCACACACTTTCATGAAAACAAAGCTCCACAGAGGGCTTAAGTCTTGAAAAGAGTCCTACAGAAGTGAACAGAAGAGAGTATCCATAGTGCAGGAAAAGAAAAATTTGTGGAGGATGGTTCTACAAAACACTCTGCCTCAAGCTTTTTTATGATTATTTCATTCTTTTTGTTGCTTTACTTAAGCTGAATACTGATCTTTACCTGGAAATGCATCACTAAATGCAACAAGTTTACAGTCGATTATTAAGATATTTGCATCTGAACTATGAAACTCCTGCAATGATAAAAACAGCTCGATGTGAGCACTGCCAAAAATGTAGAAATTCATGGGGCAGCTTTCTACCAAGCCATACTCCAAGCTTAGGGTCTCACTTGAAAACCACCTACATTTTCTTTTCTATCTTTCTTATTTCCTTGCTTAGGTACTCAATGGCCTTAGTTCCACATTTACTATCAAAAGAGTGACAAAAAGACAAAAAGAGGGGGGTGCGTGGTGGTGGTCGTGCATTTTTATCATCAGTGATGCTTTCAAAATATTTTGGGCTTCTGGTTTTACTGGCAAAAGGAGGCACTGGTGCTCTGATTTCACTGATTGTCATTTCTACAAGATAGCATTTTTTATTTCAAAATGATCACTTCATTATCTGACTTTCATTGGGGTTTATAATTTAAATACAAAAATACACTTAAAATAATGATGGTTGCTCTCATTAGGACTAGTATTTGAACTCATTTCCTGATAATCAGCACAAAGCAAAAAGTGGCCATCCTTTGGAGTAAAACAAAAATAATGAGATAATAGGATCTGACTGAGAAAGATTCCACATGGACACCGCTTTTCCCTAATAAGGAAAGTCAAGCATGTAAAGTGCTTCCCATTAATATTCCAGCCCCTTCTCCAAGAGACCAGAGTAGTTAGCTTGGGAAGGAAAACAGTACCAGGGTGTGCAGGGATCACACTGAGGGGCAGACTGCATTTCAGCAGAAGACAATATAAAGAGGAGGAGCAGAAGGAGCCCTGGACTCCAAAGCAGTACATCATTGTCTCTCAGGCTCTCCCCGTCACTTTTGCTTGCTCTGGGATCTCTCCTAAGAAGTAAAAGCATAGCTCCAGTAGCAATGAGATTCGAGTGTGCCCAGAGCCATCCCTTCTCTGTGATTGCATTATTAGTCTTTCTCCCAGCCACCTCATTTTACCTGCTTCAGATCTGCACTCACAGAAGGTACAGCACAAGCATCAAGGCTTTTTTCTCAGCAGGATGCTTTTCTGGCAACACTAAAAAGAAACCCACACATTTCAAGTCAGTAATAATTCTGTTGTATGTGTGTAGTAAGAGATTTGAGAAGAAAACAAGAAATGCTCTAAGGTGGCATCATTTCATTCTTCTACCACTAACTTATTCTTTTTAAGTAATGTCTTATAATTTTCACAATGAAAAGGAGAGCAAAGACTAAATAATGATGTTAATTCCTATCCAATCCCTAAAGCTTGCTCTCAAATACTTATTCTAATCTAGACCATATTTATGATGAACATAGAAACATGTTTGTTTTGTCTGACATTTATCAGCTGAGCACCAAATGGATCAAGTCTCAGTATCCCAATTTAACAGGAATTGTTGTAGTAGAATAACTCTTATAATATATGATAACTAATATATAATGTTAAATATTTTAATAGCATTTAGAATCAAAATCTCAAGAAATTTGAGCCAGTAGTGAAAGACTAAAACATCAGTTTGCTCTGAGATAGGGTTGAAAACCATTAACTTCCCTTGAATTTTTAGGAAGACAAGGATACCAGCATAGTGATAACCTACAGTCTTCTGGTGGCTTTCATCCTTTTTTTCCACCTTAAAAACAATAGAGCTAGAACAGACATCACAAGATAGCTTGACTCAAAAACCCTTGAAAACTGCTGGTCCCTAACATGAGCACATTCAGCTGTCTCCTACACTCAGCTTTCTATCAATAAAAACAGGCTTTGCAATGTACCCTTCAAAGCTATTATTTTAATGCCTTGAAAATAAATGAGCCATACTGACTGGACAGTGAAGCAGAAAGTGCACCTCCTTCTTCTGTGCTGTATTTATAAACAAAGTTTCATCATCGGCATCATGTACCTACTGCTCATGCCATACCAGACAAAAAAGAATAGTGATCATGTACCAAGACAAGAGTTTAGAGGACATCAGAACCTCCAGTATGACTTGTCACAAGATTGACAGTGTTTTTTAAAGTTCATTACTATTCACACATTGTGCCCTTTCAAGGTATTAACTATCATTCCAAGTGTTCTTTTTGGTAAGACAGGAATGGTGCTAATAGCTGAGAGATTTGACATCAACCATTTCAGGATTTTTATACCTGTATATAGAGCTTTAATGCAATCTTGATATCAATATAAGTACAGCAACACCCACATTGTCCTAATGATAACTGTCCATGAGGTCAATTGTGAGAATTTGAAATGAAGTTCAACATAAAGTCTAGAAGAAATATTCTGTACAAACTTTAACCTGGCTGACTTGGTCTTCCCTGATTTCAGAGGCTATATTCTATACATGTGTTTACATTTACTAGATACAGAGGACTCCCCGCCCTCCCAAACAGTTTCTGATCAATCAGAATATGTCCAAAACACAGTGCAAATTGAAACACGGAAGACATACATGAAACATTTGCATATGTATGCACAGTGATTCCTAATTCTTGAAAACAAATCCAAATTTATCAGGTATTTGTACTGCTGAATCATAATGTGAATAGTTTTCAGCTTTCCAGGGAAGTATGTGAGCTTAAGTTCTCCTGTACTAAATACTATGCACATATAGAATGACACATACTCTCTAAAACAAAGTTCATAATTTAGTAGTCTAATTCATGGTGAGATGCAATGAAGTCCTGGGGGAATGGAATAAAAAGGAAAATAAGAATAATAAAAGAAACAGCTAAGAAGCATTTCTGAATAGATGGTGTAGTGGCTGTACTGAATAATGGCATTACTACGAAATGTCATTAAATTGCACCCAAACTGAGCTCTTCCTTGTCATTAAATGCTGTTTTGTTTTGTATGCTGATTCATATCCATGCTCTTTTAAGAACAACAATTCTGAAACTCTAGAAAACTTTCTGTATATTTCTCCACCAAAGACTAAATGTTGACATGTTTCAGTTTCTTCAAGAATTCAATATCATGATGACAGGAACAGCTAGACCACATTCAGCACTTAGGGGGAAAATTTCAATGAAATTATTGCTTTTTTAAAATTTTTACTTGAACTTTGGTAAAAAGCTTTGCAATATAATTGTTTTTCTCCCAGGGATGTTCCCTGAAAGGTACAGTAGTAATTTATTTTAAAAGCAAACAGAGGGAGATCCATGGAAAAGTAGACATTTGCTTAATAATTCTATATATTTTTATCACTTTAGATATGCTAAATGACGCTTCTTCACTTCTTCAGAAAAATTTAAAAGAGTCAAGTTACTTTCTGCAGTGCATATTATGCCCATCTCTCTGACCCCTTCAGCTCTCCACTGATCTCAGCAGCCTTTCAGCTAGCAGTGCAGCAGCCCTCTTGCTCACTCAGCAAACAGCTCATATCCTCTCCTTACTCAAATTTCTCAGGTACCTAAATGTAAAATGAAGTTAAAGAAATTTCATCCTTCACATCATTGAAAAATGGACTCCTTAGGAAGATAAATGCTTTTTAATGATTAGTAAGCTTTAAAAAAATACAAAACCAAAAAACAAAATGCCAAGAATCAGACTGACTTTATGCACACTCCAAGCTAGACAGCTTCCTTCAGGCCTATAAGTAAAACTCCACTGAGCAGTATCTCATCTTACCACACTACTTAGTGTCTCAGGTTTAACATCATAGACTGTATGTGCAGCTACTGCATGAAATGAAACATGCACCTTTTCACCACGTTTCACAAAGGCTGGCCAGACCACAACAAACTGCAGTGTGACCGCTCTATGAAAGAGCCATGATTCCTTGGGTTGTTATCATACTATGTTCAGCAGAAAGTGTCTGATTTAGCATTCAATTTTAGATTAAAATAAGTGGATTAAATCAGGCATAAATAAAATTGCAAAATTGGAAAGAAAACTACAAAGCCATTTCTTAAAATTTGCTCACTTATCTCAGGCTGCTGTACCTGTTCCCAGCCCAGCAGTCAGATTAGATTTAATCTCCTTCTCAAGTGAACCCTGGAGGGATATAATTACACCTAATTTGTAGTAAATTAGAGGAATCTGAGCAATAATTTAATACTGCATCACAATTTTTATTCTTCAACAACTACTTTTGCAGAGATTGGTTTTACAGACTTTTGAGACCAAAGCTGCTCACTTAGCCACCACAAAACTGGATTTTAAAATTTTCCTTATGGGGTGAAAACAGTTGGGGAGAAGGGACCTTAAGCCTTTTCTTCTGGTAAGAGTCTCTCACATCAGAGTTCTGCAATCCACCACTGGCACAGCACTGCTAGGCTGCAAGCTCATGAAAGCAATAAAGAAGAAAAATATTTATTCATCCTACAAGCTGATGGAAAAAGAATTATTGGCAAGTAGATGAACATGGATAAATAACTTTAAGAATATTTCCATGTGTAAACAGGAAATATTTCCTTTCCACTCAGATAAGACATAGACTTGGTAAAAAGAAACTTTGCCTCTATAAATGACGTCACATGTCTCAAGGCAGTCATGGTATTCAGAAGTGTAGAGAATTAAACTCCCAGTCAGTAGGACTGAAGACCTTCAGCACCAATAGAAAGTTCTGGAAAAAGTATCCAGCTAGGATGTTTATGATATAAGGTTCATGTGGGGGTTTTGTTTGTGTTGTCTTCTGTTTGTTTGTGTTGGGTTATGTTTGGGTTTTTTTGTTTGGTTTGGTTGTTTTGGTTTTTTTAATGAGGATAATACTACCCCAGTAGTTCTGTAGTTCTCCATTAGAAAACACCTAATCTCGATGCTCTTGGCCCCTCAAGACCACTACTAAGGAAAATCAGGGTTTAGTGACACAAACTCAAACAGCCTTGGGCTTCAAATTCTTGACTTTGCACAGTGCAGAGGAACTCTCTTATGGGAAGGAAAACAGATTCAATTTGCTCCCAAAAAGTGAGGTTGAGGAGGCTCAGGTCTTTGAGGATTTAATCACACAGATTTCCAGGATGAAGAAATACTGAAGTTTTGCTTCTTATATTTCCCTTTGGTATATTTCAGTGTTGGCAGATCACTTATCTAACTGTGCTTTTCCCACCAAGAGGTCATGTACTAATTCAAGTTTTAAGAAGTTCTTGTTCTTTTCTTTATGCCCCTTTATTAGGATAATCTTCTTTAATATATTCAGACACCATATATTTATGACATTCATTAAGAGTACTAGTCCATGAAGAGATTTCTATTCAGTACATAGATCATAAGAAAATGAAACATCAAAGATCATTTTTCAAAAAAAGCCAAGGTCTTTTATAATACAGCCAAACAATGCTCTGTATACAGTGGAATAATCTTTTCATTATCTTTGTATGAAGGACATTGACATCTTCTCATTTTTCTCAGTGACATGAATCCTGGCACCAAAAAATTCTAAAAACTCTCCTACACATATTCACCCTTTGATGAAGCACTTCCTTTGAAGTTCTGTTCTGTGAGTGCTTTTGGCTTGTGCTCAATTTGATATAATTACACTATGTATTATATATATTTATGCAAATAATCTCACTTAAAGTCAATGAGCCAACTCAAATGTTCTCTGCACTTGGGATCAAACCCTGGATTTGAAAGAATGGAAGTAGTTTTGCCCTTACTTGAGAGATCCGCTTGTGAAAGCGGGGTCAGAAGTAACCCTAAAAGGTTTAAAATAATTACACATCCATTTCTGAAGTCTGTACCATCAAAAAATAACTGTATATTGATAAGCTTTTTATTTTCTTTGTCTTCCTGCTGAAGTGGAAGGAACTTGTTACAAATATCTTTTTTTTTCAGACCTAATATTTAGATGTTCAAGTGATCTGCAGGGAATTTTTCACTTGTGCCCACATCTCTTGTCCTGCACTGATTTGCACCTTGTCCCATTGCTTTTGATAAAAGTCTCTAAATCTTAGAAGACTTCCTAGAATGACCTTTCAATTAGGTTTGGTGTGAGGTTTTATACAATTCTGAAATGCCTCATGTTTTGGGGGTTTTTTTAGTTAATCTTTCTTTCTTCATGACATTTTCATCTGCGGAAATTGAATAGTTTAAATTGTGGAGAAACCGTAGGTCCTTTACTTTAGCATAGAAATTGTTCAAGTTTTGTTTCATTCTTGTCATAATTTCAAGAATTTACCAAGATGTGCTTCTTCCAGCCAGGCAGAGTCTAAATAACAGACCAAGCAGATAACACCCAAAACTTCTACTATCAGAAATATTTGTTTGTTGTCTACAAATTAAAAAGGAGCTGAAAATTAAATCATACCAATTATCCTTTGTTCTTGCAGGTCATTCTTGAAATAAAGAATAGAGCATGATACAAGAAAAGCAAGCAAATCTGTTAAATCCCCAGAATAATTTCGTTTTATCTGTTGGTTGTACATATTGTCTGGAAAAGCAACAAGAATTCTTCACACAGCTGAGAGATTTCCATACTCATCTGCTTCCTGCTAACAGCTTTTGTAGTGTAACAGTAACAAAGTAAAAGGATTAATGCTCATAGATGAATTGCATATGGAGGACTCTTTTTATACAAAAATGATACTCCATAATGAAGAAATATGCTCACTGTTAGAAAGCTTTGACATTTACAGTATGCATTCTTGTCATATTAGCCACTGTAATTTTCAGATACAGAGCCACTGCCATACTTCAGAATTGCCTTTAAGACTAGCATTGTATCCCTCTTTCTGTATGGTATTGTATATACTTCACAACTATTTAGCACACGTTCTTACCACAAAAACTCGTCCTGAGTGTTTTAACTACCACAAGATTAACTTGGCAATGACTGAACTGTTAGGTATTTGACTGAAGATCCCAAGTGGAGTCGTGGTTCCTTTAGGATCCAAACTTGCTCTCTAGCTTAGAGATGCTTAGTTTGCAAAAAAACAAAAACCAAACAAAACCAAAACCAAACCAAAAAAAAACCACCAACCAAACAAACAAAAAGCCAAAGCAAAACAAACAAGAAACCCACACACACAACATAAATAGTCATTCACAAGTGAAAATTACTGCAGATTTTCCTAACCTCTGGTATATTGTTACATTCCTAACTTTGACTAATTAACACAAAATCTGAGATTTGTGCATTGATGAGAATATAATTTAAAATATTCCCCAACAGTGTAACACATGTAAAGCACAGCATAAGGCAAGCCATGTCAAAAGGCTGTACAAGAAAAAGAAGGAGAACTTTTCTTCAGGAACATAAAAAAAAAGCCCCAACAACAAAAGATCTAGTTTTTCATGGACAAGTTTTTCATTATGACAAGAGTTCATTCCTTGTTTGTGTGTTCAAATACAGAAAGACAGTGAGACCTGTGCAGGCCTTTTAGCCTCTCATGGATACTAAAAGAATTACTCAACCACAATACCTTCTGAGAGAGTCAGTCAAGTCATATTTCTCAGGTGTTTCCCTCAACAGCACTACTTCACTACAGACCAACACGGTCAAGAGGCAACATCCAACAACATAGTGTCACCAGAGAAAGAAAACTAGCAGTGATTCAACTGTATGTGCCCCATCCAAGGCATTTTATACCTTAAGCTTTCACTCCTCCATAAATGAGATACACATATTTGAAAAAAGATTTTGAGTCCTTCTTGGCTGTTCTAACTATATCCTCTCTGGTTTTTTTCCTATGAGATAGGGCAGCAAGTTTCTTGGGACATTAACATGAAATTCTCCCATTTCCCATGGGAAAATTTAAAGGTGTAAATTTTTATTTTAGTATTATTGCTGCCAACATCTACAGAGCAGACACAACCTCGTTTCTTTAGGACTCCATAAAAAAAACCCACTCATATGAAATATGTTTAGAATTCAATCCCTTACACAAAAATAAATCCTTTTAAAAAGAGCTTGAGGGGATTTTTTGATGTGTATCTGCCTTGTTTATAGCATGATAGTGCCCAGAACTGTGACTGTGATGTATTTAATAGAAATCTATTGATAATAAATATGATGGATTACTGAATTGGTCACAATATAACTCATATTAGCACTTTAAACAAACTCTTCATGCAAGTAAATTTGTTTCACTTACATTGAGCAAAGGTGTAAAAAGATTTTCTCATACCCACATGGGGGGCCATATGAACGAAAAGAAATTCTACAGAATGTCTGTTGCCTTCATCAACTTCAAACAGGCACATGCTGTGGACAGTGGCAGGAGTGTTTTACCTTTATTCAAGAAGAAGCTTGAGGAACGTGCAACCTAAAAGCTGCTTAAGATAAGCTGTGGGGAAGAAACATGATTTTAAACATGTGACATGTTTTCTAGTTGCAAGACTTTTTTCAGTAGCCACTTCTTATGTGCAAAAAATTAATCAGAAAGACTCGGGTGCTGAGTAGCACAGTACGTGTCAGCATGGCAGTACCGTTCACTATACACTGCCTCAAAGCTTGCTGTGGACCTTTGCCAGGGTACTCTTTATGCACAAAACACTATGATCTACATAGGAAGGCCTGGTGCTCGACCTAAATTTTAACATTTTGGTTTTTTTACCTTTGGGATAAATAGCTTTCATCCCTTAAAAACAACAGCTGCTTACATGACTTAAATAAATGGGAGAAGAGCAGTCTGGATTAGAGTGTCTGCCATAGTTTTGCCATCTAGCTCAGTTCTTGTCAGGTTTAGATACCACTATTCAATTTGATTTTGCACTCAAAGTCAACTTTGCTTAGTCTGAGACAAAGTCTGGTAGCAAGAAAGTTAGTAGAATCATTATACATAACATTGCTAGTAATGCATCCATTCTGCAGGACTGAAATGGGATTTAAACAATATACAGGCACTGGCCTGTCACTCTGGACATGGGTAAATATATTTATGGTACAGCTGGAAAGAAAACACTCACTTGTCTCAAAAAGCCTGAGTGGTATTGTCAGAGACCAAGAACCATAGCTGGATGTTGTGACAAAAGTTGTAGCATTACATGTCCACTCTTGCAGAACTCAAACAAAACTCAGACTTGTACTAACATTTTTAGAAAAGAACTGCCAAGGTACATAAATACTTCAATATAAAGAATTTGTTCTCATATTGACAAAACTACTCAGTCAAATAAGTCATCTTACAGTGTTCCTCTGAAAGTATATATTCAAGAAAGCTGATATTTGCCAAATACTCTAGTCACAGAACATCATAATAAGCTTTATAACCCATTATCAAACACTGATTCCTCACTAAGACATGTTGTTTAGTAATTTAAATAAGTCACATTCAATGTCAGAGACTTAAGCACTCACTGACCATTACTAATTAAGCCTCTGGAGAACCAAACATCTTAAAAAAAATTCACCTTTTTATCAATTTTATCAAATCATCAGCTGTTCCTACAAATAAGGTTTCTTAAGAGGAAATGTAAGTTTCTGAACAAAACAATGCCCACAGAAAAATAGAAAACCATGTACTGCTATTTTTTTCTCAACAAGTAACTAATAGATCTGTTGTAATAATTTTTTTATAAAGAAATTAATTTAAAAATTGAATAAGAGAACTACTCTGCATTACTGAGATCCCAAACTCTTTGAAAATGAAATGGTGTGACAAACAAGTATTGTACATATCATAATCTGACACTGTTGAAATGAATACCATGGTACAAAAATTTTCCTTTCCTACTAAAAAAATGACCAGAGTAAGAATCAAAATGATGGCCTGACCAACCAGAAAGTATTGGAAGAACAAGAATCAAGATGGAACCTACTTTGGTGTGAACTTCCATATTTTGATTTAGAGCATTTACAATTTGCAACTTAATAATAAAAGCATTTTGTCTTTAACTGGGTATAATAACATTGACGTGGCTAACTAATCCTCAATGCTGATGTTAGTTAATGCTCCCTTCTACAAGAAGACTTTTTAAACATCTATTGTTTAGTTTAGTTCTTCAGGACTGGAAGTTTTCTTACTCAACTTTTTTTCTTCAAATTCAGAGAGGTCAAATGTCTAGAGAGATGTATCTCTGAAAAGGCATCTATATTTCTGGCAAAACACAAAACCAGAAGCAATAAAGTTTTTGTCTTTGTTCACAGTCTCAACAACCATCAATCTCTGATTACTATTTAAAGATCTTTGTAGATCTATGCTTCTTCTGAACAGCCTCTGTTGAGACCAAACTTTTAGAAGCCTTTATAAACAGTGCAGCTGTGTAATTTTATTTCATTTCCAACAAAAATCCAACCAACTTCAGCTGACTCCCTGGACAGAAGGTATAGACATCAGTTATAAAAACTATTTGCCCCCACTACAACGACTGGAATGGATAGTTTTATGCTGGGAATGAATGGCTAAGTGGGAATAAATTATTTATTAGCCACTATCTAAAATCAAATAACTGTGATTCATTCCTGTCCTGGGAATGTGAAAAATTTCTTTGAACAGAAATGCATTTGGGCAATAGTAAATGAAAATTATATGTCAAACCTGCATGTTTCTCTCTAGTGGTAACCTCTGAGCCCAGGGATTTTGTCTTTGCATTAGCACTGAAGAAAAAAAGATACATTTAGCCTGAAGAAAAAGCAACCGTAATCCCCCTGTATTACCCACCATTGTAGGCTAAAGTACTACATCAAATACCTAATAACAGCCAATTCCCTCCTCTAACTTTCTAGTTCAAGCAAGATTGCAAATTCTTTATAGTTCTTCACTTGTCTTACATAAGTTTTACATAAGGAAAATATAGTTGTTTGTAATTCTTATACAAGTCTTTAGGATTGAGGAATCTGGGAGCTTTCATAGCATAGAAATCAAAACAGAAATGGGGGAGCAGCAGGTGTGATCACCCAGGGCCAATGATGCCAGTAATGCAAATGCAAAGGGCAGTCAGGAAAGAGGAGCCTTTGAAAAGAATGCACTTACCTTGTATTCAAAATTATACATTTGTTTTTTAACAATGAGACAGCAACTTTCCAACTGAAAACATAGCTCCTTTGTGCTGTTCAGTTTTTAATAACTGCACATTTTAAATCTTCCAAAGTCAAAACCATATCTTTTTAAATTAAGAACGTAACTAATTGGTTTAAGATGACTTATCATAGGTCACAGTTCAGTCCCTTGTTTTGTTTGTTTGTTGTTTTGCCTTTTTTTGGTAGAGTCTTTTCTGTTTGGTTTCATTATTTTAGCTTTGTTAATTGGGGTTTTCGTTTGGGTTTTTTTGTTTCATTGGTTTGGTTACGTGGTGGTGGGGCTTTATTGGTGTTTTTTAGTGATGGGGCATTTTTTGTTTGTTTTGGTTTTCTGGGTTTTTTTTAATTATTTTTTTTAAATAATCTAATTTACTCTATGAAAATTTTAGTAACAATTAGAATAAGAATTCTCTGCTAGTCAATTTTTCCTTCAATCTTCTTTCCCCAAGTAAAACAACTCATCTCAGTTTTCCAGTGAGGAAGCTCAGATTCAGGGTTCCTTCTGCTAAAAGCTGCCTTCGTGTGCCTCAGTCAGCTATGCTTTGCAGCTGTCCTTCGAACTGCCTGCCACTCACTCACCTGGTGCTGGAAAAGCCAGGTGCAAAGTGGGCCCAGAACAGTTGTATCTAGAAACAACTTTTCACTAGAATTATGAGTTATGAGTTGACTAACAAGAAAAATTGAAAATATTTCTTAAAAGGAAATGTCAGAGGATTTCTTGAAAACCATTAGTAAATTCTGACATCTCATGCCCTCTGCATATCTTAAATCCAAACTTTATTACAAATGACGAAGTATTTTGAAAATACAAGCCTGTGGACACTACTCACTGTTTACATCACTGCTATGCAGCAACAAGAGGGTTATAGTAAGGTCAAAAATATTAAAGGATATAGCACAACAATAAAGATAACTATTTTATATAAATTTATGATCACAACACTTCCAGTACAAAAGGTCTTAAAGAAGGAAGCAAGTTCCAAGATGTAGTTTTTCCTACACAAATGGATTTTGCAAAACTGAAAAACAAGTCTCCTGTAAGTTATAAAATTAAATCCACCTCTGGGAGTGAAAAAAAACCAAAACCAAATTGCAGTAATTTAAAATTACACGACTTAATTCACAAGCAGCCAACCCAAAAAGGCACACTGCTCCTCAGCAAAGGTTGAGGAATATGTGCAGGAGTACACATCTGTGCTACAAGAAAAGCTACATTTTAAAGTTCAGGTAACGACCCTTTAAAACACATGACTTTACAACAACATGGGAGTCTTTTCAGAGAAGCCAGTGTTCCTTAAGCTAGCCCACTCTTATTTTCTCCGGTTTTCAAAGGTCTAGAAATTTCATCTTTTGGAAATTTTACGCCATCAGTAGTTTCTAATTCTAAAAAGTTAATTAGAAAATACTAGCATGTAGAAAAATGGTTAGTAGAAAAGGGACATAGCAAAGGTATTGCTAACTTAGGCCTGCTGGAAACAGAAGCCTAAGTAGGGTCAACTGTTTGAGTGCACAGTCGAGGAGACAGAGGTGTACCCTGTGCTTCACACCTAAGGCGTCTGCTCCTGGAACAAGTGCAACAATAGATAGTGTTGCAGGTAGAAGAGATGTGTTTTGAATTACTCTTTTTATATGTATAGTCTGTATTGCTGGTAAGCATGAATCAAGTTTAGAAGTGTGGGACCACAGACCTATAAAGGCTGGAAGATTAACAACACTGATGATTGCCACGACAAGAAGCAAGAGAGGAAGACGAAGAATAATAACTTATCTCAAGAACCACAGGCTAGAAAGGACTGACCAGGCGAAAACTCATGAATAGTTTGATAAGTCATTGCTTATCAATGTATTAGAATAGATGGAAAGGATTTTTACAAATGTTCAAATGTGTTCTTGTTTCCTATTGGTTGATTGTACCCCAGTTTCTCATTAGTTACCTCATAGTGCAGTG
>JAWWLT010000092.1:53346493-53358996 GCA_035040995.1 Premnoplex brunnescens
CACGACCTGCTCCAGAGCCAGCTCGCTGTCTAAAGGCTAAACACAGAGATGGCTGATAGCTTTGCATTCCAACGTGATGGCTGGGGAGAGGACTGGGGGGAGGTGGGGAGGGGAGGGAAGTTTCTGGGTTTTTGCCACACTTCTGATCTCCAGCTGCTTTGTGTGCCAGATGCTGTTTGCTGGGCTGGTGGAAGCACTCGGAGGGGGTTCCCCTGGCTCGGCCCCAGCTGCAATTGCCCTGTGCTGTTCTTCAGAGACAGCAGTCGCTGCTACCAGGATTTGCTACAGACTCCTTGAGGGCCAACGCCACCTGCAGAGGAGTTGCTAAGCCCTCTTCCCCCCCAATCCTTTCGGACAAAGGACAGTAGGAGAGGGCCTTTACACTACCCATGGGATGGGTTTCATCCCATCCCTCTGGCTTCCATTCCCAATGGTTTCAGAACCAGCACCTCTCCCTGCCCCTGCCTTTGCCTTGCTGGAGCCCATGAGTCACTGTAGCCACTGCCTCCTAAGGTACAGCATGACCTTCCACTGTCTGTGAACAGAACTGCACCAAAGGGGCAGAGATAGGACTTGCTTTGTTTGAAAGTTTTGATTATGGTATTGCGATTTGTTCTGTTCTGCCTTTTTTCTTTTGGTTATACATATATATATATGTGTATATATATATATATTTGTAGTAAAGATCTGTTATCTTTTTTTCTCTAAGTTTTCTGATTAAAGTCTCTTAATTTCAAAGGTTGTGATGGTTTTTTTGGGGAGAGACCCTTTTCTAGTTTGGAAGGGTCCCTCCCTTTCCTTGATAGACATCTTTGTTTTCTTTTAAACTGAAACAGTACCAATAGCTTCTTTCTCCAGAGTAGAAGAAGTTCTGTTAAACTTGAATGCACCCAGATGCAAGCTTCAAGGGCTAACTTAACTGGGAAGCTCTGAAAAACATAATAATCTGGGTAACAGTCACAGAAACACAGGTGAGTGCATGTACACCAAACAGTACATTACTCTGACACTGTTGACTGTGTATTTCCTGTGTTCATCTGTTTGTATTTATGATTTTCATAGTTTGGTACCATTCTTTTATTGTCTCTGTTACCATGTCAACTGTCATGACCTTCCTCTTTTACTTTTCAATTATATTTCATCTTCTGAACACATTTTTTCTATCCTCTTTCTCCCTAAGGCAGTCCACTCCTTTACTCCTATCGAGGGTATGTTGTACTTGCCTGCTTTCTATAAGCACAGTTAAAATTGTCCTACCCTAAGACGTGCAGAGAAACCAGGCAGCAGAGAACATAACTTGATTGTGGTCAAGCTCTGCTAAGGAGTCACTGGCAGTAATGTGCAATTCAGACAAAATTATTCTACATGAGCAACACTGTGACATCCCATCTCCGGGCTAGAGAAAACTAGTTTAAAAATACAGTAAATACAAAGGTGCATCTGGAGTCTTAGAGTCATATGATCATAAAATGGCTTGGGTTGGAAAGGACCTTAAAGATCATCTAGTTCCTACCCCTCTGCCACAGACAGGAACATCTTCCACTAGACCAGGCCACTCAGAGCCCCATCCAGCCTGGCCTTGAACACTTGTATCTACGGGGCACCCACAATTTCTCTAGGCAAGCTGTTCCAGTGCCTCACTATCTTCACAGTAAAGAATTTCTTCCTAATATTAGATTTAATCTAAACCTACAGTCTGTCAGTTTAAACCCATTCCCCTTTGACCTATCACTATATGTGTAAATAGTCTTGCTCCATCTTTCCTTAAAGTTCCCTTGAGATATTGGAAGCCTACAAGTAGGTCAATCCAAAGCCTTCTCTTCTCCAGAACAATCCCAATTCTCTCAGTCTTTCCTCATAGGAGATGTTTTCCCTTCTCAATAATCTTGGTGACCTTCTCTGGACTCGCTGTAACAGGTCCATGTCCTTCCTGGGCTGAGAACCCCAGAGCTGAATGCAGCACTCCAAGTGGGGTCTCACCAGAGCAGAGGAGCAGAATCCCCTCCCTCGCCCTGCTGAGCACACTGTTTTTGGTGCAGCCCAGGACACAATTAGCTTTCTGGGCTGTGAGTGCACATTGCTGGGTCATGTCCAGGCTCTCATCCACCAGCACCTCCAAGTCCTTCTCAGTAGGGCTGCTCTTGATCTGTTCATCCCAATTCCTTGTCCACCCAATAGTCTATCTATTGAATCCATCTCTCTCCAATTCAGAGAGAAGGATGTTGCAGGGGACCATATCAAAGGCTTTATAGAAGTCCAGACAAATTACATCTGTGGCCCTTCCCTTGTCCACTCTACCACAGAAGGCCACTAAGTTGGTCAGACATGGTTTTCTCTTGGTGAAGCTGTGCTGGCTGCCTTGAATCACCTCCTTGTCCTCCATGTGCCTTAGCACAGCTTCTAGGAGAACTGTTCCATGATCTTCCCAGGTATAGAAGTGAGGCTGACAGGTCTATAGCTCTCAGGGCTCTCCCTTCTACCTTTTTTAAAGACATGTGTCAAGTTTCCCTTTTTTTTCAATCACCTGAGACTTCACCTGACTGTCATGACTATCTTTCTCAAGTGCCAGTTGAAGTAAACATAGATTATATCTGAAAGCCTGAGAAAATCTCCTCAATTTCTAACTACCTGTTCAAAGTCTCACAGGATTTAGGGCCAGCAGAACTCTCTGTTGCCATTGGGTTTTATTTAGTTGAGGCTTGAGACTTATACTTATTCTACATATCTGCAAAGGTAACAGAGTATATTAACATGCTGTCATGAAAAAAACAGTCAACATCCCCATTTCCAAATAAGGTAGATGTCTTCCTTGCTGTTTCACAAATAGTCAAAGCCAACACTGCTGATTTTGTGTTGTGATTCAAGTACGTACATGGCTGGGCATGGCATATGAGATGCCTCCAAACTAAACAGATTCAGGGTTCATCTGTCTCCAATTGTGAAAAAAAAGCAAACAAAATGATTTTGTCCTTCGTTCCTCAACCTCAGGACAGACTTTGGGAGCAAATTCAGCCCTAAACAATACAAGACTGAACTATTACTTCCACAATTAATTTGCCAGCTGCCGTCCTCAAGACAGAAATTTTTTTTTCAATTCTGTCTTTCCTTTACAAGGAAACATGACATCATCTTTCCTCATCTCCTGGTCTTGCTCTTGAAATATCCTCTATCAAGGATTTATCAACCTCTATCAATGTTCAGGTATTTCTGCTTTCTCTTGGAGGATACCTGTAAGACCCCTTCACTCTGTGGAAATCCATATCCTCTTCTTACTATGGATCCATCCAACCTCCATACCCAAACACTGAACAGTTCTCTATTCTAACCCACCAACAATCCTGTTTCTTTTGCACACCAAGTAACATTTAAGATCCACTGACTTTCACTATTTCACATTCCTCGGAGTGAGAATTTTTCCAGCCCATCCTTCCCGCTGCAGTTTTTCTCCCAAAACCTCTGCACAGCAAGAGACTCTCAAATCTTAAGGGATCTTTGCAGTGTATAAAAACCCAAAGAGAGAGATGAAGAAGAGGGAGCCAAATTCGGAGTGATGCCTACTAACAGCACAAGAAGCAGTGGACACAAATTGACACATGAAATTTCATATGAGCACAAGATGTCAGGGAGGTCAAACAGACTGCGCAGAGAGCTGTGGATCCCTCATCTGCAGAGACTCAACAACAAGTAGACATGGTTTCCGGACAGTGTGCTGCAGCTGACCCTGCTTGTGCAGGGGGTAGATGACCTCAAGAGGTCCCTTCCAACAAGAACAGTTCTGTGAAATCTCATTTCCAGATGTGTGAGCTTGTTCAAATGCTTTCTCTCATTCAACAGCTAGGGCCTCTAGGTTTCAATTCCATCAGCCCCAAGGAAAACATGAAACACAAGGGCTGACTCCAAACCATCTGTCACAAGGCTGATGAGCTTTTTCATCACTAGAACTTTATCTGCCTTTTTGCTGCTACTCTGCACTGCTCAGTTACATTCCTATTTCACTGGCAATTTTTGCCAGTTCTCTATTCAACAATGCTCCTAAACAATTAATAAAGGTTGATAAGACTCAAGTCCTAATACAGAACTTTTGTGGCATCTTGCTATTAACGTTTTGCTAGGCTGAAAACTGATTATTCACTCTCTTGATTTCTGCCTGTTTTTTAGATGTTAGAATTTAATCTCTGGCTGCACCATTACCCAGCCTCCCTAACAGCCTCTGCACTACAGCTTTCTGAAGGACCAGCTCCTCTCATTTAGCCATGTGTGTGACACTGTGCTTGCAAAACCTCAAGAAAGAGGCTGAGATAAAATTGTTGATTTCTCCACAAGTATTTCAGGAGATGGAGAAGGAAAAGGAACTTCTGTAGAGCAGAACAATTCTGCCTGCAAAGTCAGGGATGGATCCTCAGAAGAGAGACAATAATACATCAAAATGCTTCAACAATGAGTATGGCTAGAAGCAAAAACCTAGATGAAGACTCTGGGAATCCAGGCTCTAACTGCACATAATGCGTTACAATATCATTGAATGAAATGCATAAATAGCTTTGAAACCAGATAAGAGGATATAGGCCTCTCACCACTTCCAACACCCACAGCTGTCGGAAGAATTTATCTCCTGCATCTTTTATTCCTAACCAGAGTGCTTGATGGCCTGCATACAAGGATTTCATTTATGTATTTAAAAACTCAAAGACACAAGCGCTAGTGAACCAGGAGGCAGATGTAGTAAAACAAAAAGCAACTCCAGGTGCTATAGAGTGTGGCAAAATACAGGGCAGAGCATTTCAGCAGCTGAACAAGATAAAAGCATTTTGCTGTACGTAGTTTATGCTTGTAAGCATCTTTGCAGACCTGCCTGTTGTTTAAGGTTGAGTTGGTGAACCATGAAAGTGAAGGTGTTGTTTTTAAGTCTCTATTTCCTTTGCAAGATCAGATACTGACTCTGGAGACATTCCCATAATCCAAATGCATGAAAATGTCTTAGTTTTCCTCAGTATCCTATAAAAATATCTGCAAGATTTCTTTGTCAATTTAGTTTTTTGTTTGTTTTTTTTTCTTTAAAGAAAGAAAAACAAATTATAACAATAAGATTATTTCCCATTAAAATAAAGGCCACTTTGTTTATAATACTAGAAGCAACTTCAGAAATGACTCATGGTTTATTTTTGAAACACTGCCATGCAACAAAATAACCAGCTTTACACTTTTTCTGCCCAGAACTTACCTGCCAGCAATTTCAATTCTCTCAGGTTGGTAAAATATTGGTTATTTGTCTATGCAGTACAACTGATTCATTCGGTTTCCTGAATAACTTATTCTTAGTTTAAACCATAACCACTGACTGTCACAGAGGTCCCACAGTGTTCTGTTACTTTCCCTGATTAACACCAAAAATTTTGCTGATGCAAATATTGGAAAAACAAATAAAACTTTTGAGTTAAACAATTGTTTCATTTAAACATTTTTCATCTCTTTTAAAATGCTGCTTTAATGATTTTTCTTTCTTGGGAGCAGTTAAAATTACAGTGGAAAGGGACGACAACCTGCAATCACAGTCAACTACAACTAAATTTTGTTGTCATTTTAAACACCATGTCTCTTTATTAGCACTATACTCCATTATATACTCCATTATAGAATTGGATAAGCTTTCCAGAGCTTAATGTAAAAATTGAAAACAAGTTTGTTACCACCTGAAACAATATGCAAGTTCAACAAATAGATTTACCTAGGAATATTTATTGTGAATGTTTCACAGCTTTAGAAATGAAAGCTTGACTTCAAAATTTGTTTTCATTTTATTAAAAGTATGTTAAGAAATCTAAAAAGAGAAATACAGAATTAAACCTTAGGCCCAGTGGACAACTTCTGTTGACCCACCAATTTCTATTCTTTAGAAAGGGAATGAAAAATCAACTACTTGCTCAACTCCATCTCAGGTGAGATGTTTTGCCACCTACCAATATCCAGTGCTTACTGTAGAAATGACTCATACCTTGATGTGGGATGTGGTTTTATTCTGTATAACCAACTTTTAAGAGGCATACTCTAGTTACATTTATGTATTGCTGGCAGAATTTGCTTGTTCGAAGCAAATTCTCTTTTGCTTCCTTTCACTTCATTTTAGACCAAAACTGATCACCCATTCAGTGTAAATTTGAAAATTAACTCCTTCATGATTGGTGTTTTTTAAGCATGCAGTATATGCTAGTCAGTGCAATAGTATACACTCAGCCTAACAAAATGCTGTGTGGGGAACAAAGGATGTAATGTTTTTAAGCACCCCTTATAAATACCCAATAACATTTTAAAAGGGGTTGGCTCCCCTTAATTTGATTTCATTTTCCCCAGAGTCAGCCAAATGTGGTATGAACAAGCTATTGTACTTTATGAAATGTTTCTACAGAAGTAGTCAAGTCTGATTATCTGATGATTAGTCATCATTAATAATCATAGCTAGCAGTGAGACAGAAGCTGTGAACATTTTAAAATTAGTAATCATTTATTTTTTGAATAAGCAGCATTGAAGCAAGACAAGGAAAGGAGTTTGGAGAGCATTCAAAATGCGCACCTTACTTACAAAGGTGCTGTTTTTGCTAAATTAAGATGTAGCATGTTCAGCAGTTCAAACAACATCATGGACTGCAATTTAGGAGCATTACTAGAGTTTGGAACTAAATAAAAACTAAGGGAAAAGTCAAGCATTGTAAACATTATTGAATGACAATAACTGTAAACCTGTATCTGTGTTAATATGATCTAAAGAAGTGGTTTAATAACCTTCTCTGTTGAACCACCAGAGAAATGAGCCCATCTGTTACAATTTGCAGATATGAGCTGACATTCTGCTTAGGACTTTGGCTGTCACTCCTGGTACCCTGGGATAAAATGTCTGAACACCTGTTTGGAACAACAGGAGCTGACTTTCCCTCCCATGTATCCTCTTAGGCTTAGAATCATGGAATCACAGAATGGTTTGGGGTTTGGAAGGGACTTTAAAGACCATGCAGTTCCAACCCCACTGCCAGGGGTAGACCCTGTCCACTAGACCAGGGTGCTAAGAGCCCCATTCAAAATAATCTCAGTAATTTTGGGGAAATACATTAGAAAAAGCAGGTGGGTTATTTGCCTCTGTAAAGACCCTGAGGAGAAAGAACTAAAAATGAGTGGCCTGCACAGTGTGTTTCCCTGGAATTGTTGAACACCTTCTCAGTCAAGGCATCACAGGCAGAAGACCTCCTGCCAACCCACCAGCACTGCCACAAGCGCTCACTCCCCTGGCAAGAGCAGGGTTCTCTCCAGCAGCCCTGCCCACGAGCAGTGCCAGGACAGCACAGGGCACCGCAGCACCTACAGGCACTCACTGCACCCTGCACTGCCTCTGCACCCTCCTGGGCCACAGCAATGGCTGAGATTTTCGGTAAACAGCCTGGCCCTTGGACTTGCTTGCAAGGGACAAAAAACCCTCCATCACTTCACTGAAGGGAAGGCAGGAGGCCACGGCCCCCTCATGGCAAGGCAGGGAGAGCTGCAAGAACACAAGGCCACTGCCCTGGCCACAGATTATCCAGCCTGGAAGCGTTTGTAGAAGTAACATTATTCCACATGTGTTTTGTATGAGATACACCTGAACTATCTAACAGGAATAAGTTATAGCATGGATAAATTTACTGTTTTAAGCTGTAAAAAATTTAACAGAGTACAGTGAGGTCACATGGATTATTAACACTTCAATTAGTCTGAAGGCCTAAAAATGGTCATAATTGATAGACTAAAGCTAACTTTTTGAAGATGGAAGCCACAGAATTAGTCTTCTTGTTTAATTCTTATCAGTGACAGAAAAAAAAATCTTCATCATTGCCTCTTCTGAAAGCTAAACTGATAACATTTGTAAGCCTCAGAGACTAAGAGGCAACACAATCAAAGATCCTTCATCACAAGAATTTCAGAAACTCTATTTTACTGCTTTGGTGTCAGGCTATTTAATGTATTTGATTTCCCTTCTTCCCCTAAAGTTAGAAATTTCAACAACATCAAAAGGGACTATAGCTTGCTGTAGTCCTATTCCACTATCTTCCAGTTTTCCTCCAGAAAATTTAACCCTGTATATAAGGATTTAATATATAAGGATAGCATACAAGCATTTTTTTGCTGTTTCAAGACAAAATTTCTCCATTTTGAGTACTAGATAACTGCTGATTGTAGATGGGCACTTGTTTTGCAATGTGCTCATTGAAAATTGTTGTCATATAAAAAGTTATGATTGTTTTAATTTATACTCCAAGCCTTGGGGTAAAATCTTCCAAGACGAAAAGCTAAACACCTAGTGACAAATTTAGCTTGTTCCCTAATGCATATGACATGAACACATGCAGTTATTCAAAGACATTACTCAGAAAGTTAATCACAATGTTATCATGCTGTTATTAGCCCAAACTATGCCCATCATTCTTGACAGGCTCTCTACCAACATTAGTTATCAGGTACTAAAATAAACTGCAGTTAACACTCCACCATGTGAGGTAACGACGGCTTGAATTGCACAGACAATGATGCAGGCAGGTGGGTCTGGCTCAGCTGCCTGCAGGACATGGCACAGGGAGCTTGGTGGCTTGGCCACACAGCAGAAAGTAGCCTTTCAGCCAGGGCTGGACTCCAGCAGGTGGTACCTGCCTTCCTCTGAAGAATCAGGGAGCACCCTTCAGCACTGACAGGGTATAAAAAAGTATTGCTCCCTGACGTGAGGCTTTTCTGTATCCCACACTATGATGCCATGTAGGGTCAGAGCTAGTGAGGCTGGCCAGAACTGCATTAGCTTTACACTGATCCACATGCATAGGGACTCTGCAGATTAACTGTGCAACAAATGTAAATTCAAATACCACCAGGCTCTAACAACTGTGGTTCACAGCTGAAAGAGACCATCAGCACACTGAGTCCCTTCCCTTGTGAGTACCAAATGTAATCAGGTAAAACTCGTAAGTTTTACCTCATTTGTAAAACTCTTAATTATAAGAGACTTGGTGCTGGTGGATGATTGAGGAATGACATGCAGATAAGAGACAGGCAAAATGTAACAGTTCTTCTAGCAAACCTCCCTATGTCCAAGTACAAAGCAGGAAACAATGAGTTATCACACAACTTCTGCTGACAGATGGTGGCAGCAGGGGACAGGGGAGGTTTTGCATTCAGAAGTGTGAGAGCCCCAGCAGCCTTTGATACTAACACCAAAGGAGAAGAGAAAGACCAGGCTGCCTCTGCAAACAGAGAGAAAGTTTTGAAAATGATTACTCCCCAAAGGGTCAGTAAAAAAAGGGTCAGATTTTAAAAAGCATTTGGTTTTCTGGTAAGATTTTCAAAAGCCTGTAGGTGTCTTTAAACAGCTACACTGTCTAGGAAAAAAACACAACAAACTGACTTAATAGCTGAATCATCCCTTAATGAAGCAAACAAAGTTCATTACAACTTTTAAGGCGGAAGATCAGCCCTTTAAAGGAAAAATCTGAAAATGGAAATGGGTCTTCTCTCCCCTCTTCCACATGCAAGGTACAAAAGACAGAGGCACATAGAAAAGAGCAGTTTTACCCTCCAATTCCTGCAAGTAACTAATAAATAATTAAAAGCAAGCCTTATGTTTGCAAATAATTATTTCAACTGCAACCATCTGGGCATAAACTTTTCAGTTGCAATTCTGAAGTATTCTGATAACGTGTCTTTGATGAAAAAGTGCAAGGAATTGAGATACCCAATGCAGTAATTTTAAGTAGTCCAGGTACAGCCACAAGTTAATTGAAATTAATCAGTCATCTACCTCTGGTGACTTTCTGTATTATGACAGCCAGAAGTGAAATAGAAGGAACTCAAGAAATAAATTTTTTCTTAAGAGAAATAAAATATTTGGTGATTAAAATGAAAAGCCAGATCTTCAGAGAGAGATACACATTGATGTTCTCTAACAATTCTTCAAATACAATCTAAATTTCTTTCTCTCTAAGACAACTCCAATGGGAATTATCTTTCATGAAGGACTATTTCTGCTTACAGTCTTACTGCTTTCCCAGCTCTTTCTGCTTATATGGTCAAACGTACAGTCAAGAAAGACCAACAGAAAGGGGAGAAAGATATAGGTATACGATATGAAAAGAAGAAGCTCCTGATGCTGAAATACAGTGCTGAATTAAGAGACTCTTTCCATTAATATACATTAGTAAGTTCCTTTAGACCTCTGACTTTAACCATAACTTTGTGAACAAAAAAAGCCAGTAATGGCACCAGAAAAAAAGGTATGACCTAGGACAACACAGACCATGTTAGGAGTCATGGAAATGTTAAATGATGTTTAATGATAAAATCCCCAGTACATTATTAAAAACATAACAAAAAGCATAGTTTAATAGCAACAGCAGAAACTTGTTTTCACCTTTTTAACACAAGTTATTTTCACCTTCCATTAGGCTCTTCCATACAAGATGGAATGCTAGAGTTTTTTGAGTTTTGTTTTTTTTTTTTTGAAAGAAAATTTGGACATACAAAACATCTTTTTTCTCTGCTTATTTAGAAGCCTTGTAAAAATTCTTGTAGCTGGGCAACTATTTCTGTATCCACAGTTTCCATAAGGGCCTGAAAACCTTGTTCTCCCAGTAATTCTTGCTGTGCCTTTAGCTTCTCATAGATGAACTGCTGCAATGACACAGTGTGTACAGGGTCCTTCAGCGCAAGCTGTGGAAAACATGTAAGAGAATACATAATAATGCATTAAAAAATACTCTGCAACTTACTAATTTCTGTTATAACTTTAGCTTAAGAAAGAGATCTGCCTTTTTTTTTTCCTTTATATTTAATTGAGAAACAAGAGGAAAAACTTATGAAAAAAGACCAAATTAAGTATTATCAAGGCAAATATCAGTTTAAAACTATTTGAAGCAGTGGCAAATCATGAGAGTTTTACACTTTGCTCTGGGATTTCATGCTTCTGTAAGACAAAACAATTCAAAGCTGCTTTCTTAGTTACTGAATCAGTTTCCTGTAACTCCCAAAAATCCCATCAGATGTTACCATAACAAGCACGTTAGCGATGGCATGAACTTTGGTCAGTTTTCCTATATTAGTAAGAACACAAAACACAGATGTTGAACTTGTTTCGACTATATGACAAACAACAGTTAAAATAAACTGTCCATATGCATAAAGAATAGATACACTTCAGTAGTAGTACCTACAAACCTCAGCAGTCCAGCCAGATCATACAATTTTCCTCTGGGCAGGAAGGGAAAGAGTATTTGTCACTATTTCACATGTTAACTGCTGCTTAATGAACCCAAAAACAGGTAAAAGAAGGGGTTACATTGATAGATTGTTAATTTCATTGTTAATTTCAGTGTCAGTAGACACATGTGGCAGCATTTGTCCCTCAGTCCACCAGGGTGTGGGAGGTGGGGACACCTGGAGCTTCCCATACCGTAAGTAATAGCTTAGTACCTGTAGCATTTTTTTTCCAGTAAATGTAATTTCAATCTCTAAAATATAAAGGATTTTTCTAATAAAATTTCTAAGTCACAACTACTCAAATCAAGATTTTCCAAGGTTAGTTACATCCTTTTATAATAGCACTAGTACAATCTACAGGGAAAAGAAAAAAGACTGTCTTGTCAAGCAAAGAATCCACCAGTTTCTGAACAATTTGCATTTGTTCACCAACAACTGTAATTTGGGACATGTAATGCATTTGTAATTAGTAAATTCATAGTTCTGAATAGTCATGTATAAAATTACTCTGGGGAGTTTTGCACATAAAAACAGGTATTGAAATTGCCATATATGAGTGTTCTCATCCTCGTAACCCTGACACCAAACTACATGAACAGCATACACTACAAAGTCACCTTGGGAAGTGCTACCAAAAAGTCTTTCTTTTACAACCTCTTAACCTGCAAACCAATTAATCTATGCAGTTAGTTAATTGTATGACTTGTGCAACCCTACTATAAATCCTTGTTTAACTTAAAGTGTTCAGAATTAGAATGTGAAGCCATAAAACTACTTGCCTTAAAATATCAACTTCAGGTGAGTTTTATTTCTCTTCTGCCAAAGAAAATTAATCTAATCAGCAATTTCATATTACAAAATTTATTCTCCAGATATCTTAAAAAAGTAAATTAAAAAACTCCAGACTTAAGTCAATGGCAAGTAAACTGCCTTCTCATATATCAATGTTCACTAATGATCCTCAACTTAAGTCTAATTTTTTTTCCCCAATTTTAAAAAAACACTACAACACAAGTATGTGTGTAATGCTGTTCTAGCACTCCAGTGATGATTTTCAAGGTCTCAAGAAAAGCATTGTATTGTTTTGAAAAGAAAGGGTTTGAATTCTTGCTTGTTTACAAAATTTGCTGGAACTTCAAGTCTGAACTTTCTCTAGCATCTCTTATAATACTATAGATGCTCTCTAGTTTCTCTTAGACATCCCAATTCCCCAGGACCTGTCTCATCCCGACTGGTGATGA